>QJSC01002385.1:8034684-8051775 GCA_003697955.1 Calidris pygmaea | reverse complement strand
TTTTTTTTTTTTTTTTTTGGCGTTGTTGGGATTTTTTGTTTGTTTTGCTTTTTTTTTATTCTTTTTAAATTTTATTTCTTTTAAATTGAACAGACAAGAACCATTTCTTTTCTCAGTTGCTGACTGTCAGCTAATTTAGCCAGCCCTGCCAAAATAACCAGCGTGCTCATAGATAGCAGCAGCAGCCAGCTCTTTGAGGATGCTTATTCTGCTTTTTTTTTTTTTTTCAAAAAAAAAAGAAAAAACTACTTCTTCCTGGGCAGCTCTCCACACTAGGGTGTACCCTGCAAGGCGTCTATGTATTGCATTCTATAGAATATTTTTGGTTTGGACATAAGTTTCACTTCACGTCTATTCAAAACACATATGTAAATAAGAGTCAGTGTTAAATTAAAAAAATACTGAGAAAAAGGCATGTGGTAACACATGGAGGAAGCAGAGAAAATACACTATTATGGATGAAATTTAAAATTAGATGGGAGAGCTAGCGAGGTGAAGGTAGAGAAAAAAAACTGCTTTAAATATCGTAGAATCATAGAATGGTTAGAGTTGGAAGGGACCTTAGAGATCAGCGAGTTCCAACCCCCCTGCCCTGGGCAGGGACACCTCCCACCAGACCAGGTGGCTCCAAGCCCCATCCAGCCTGGCCTCCTAAAATATTAGGAGTTTCAGGAAGAGCTTTGGGTACCGGATCACACGGAGAAACCTGGATATTGTGAGTGACAAGTGAATGTGGAGTGGGTGGGAGAGGCCAGGTCAAGTGGCATCTGCACCACAGCTCCGGCACCGGGGCAGCTCCGGGTCTCCCACCTCTCTTCAGAAGGTCCAGGAATATTATTAGCCCCATTTAACCCTAATTTTAGATGTTTCCACAGGGTAAACCTCAAAGCATCTTCAAACCTGTTGGCTGCCCCCTCTCCCAGCTTCTGCTTCTGAACTGACCTCAAAGATGGAGCGGTGGGAGACTCTCAAGGGTCCCGCCGGAGGGACCACTGCAGCGCCTGGCACCACCTCGCCCCAGAAACACCTCCCTGCCGCCACCACAGCTTTCCCCTTGGAGATTCAGACCCCAAGTTGCTCAGAAGCATTTGTGCAGCCAAGATAAACCCGGGGAAGAGCGGCTTTGATTCCTCCCCGCGGGCGTGCAAGCCCGCATCCTCGAAACGCTGATGGAAATTAATACTGCAGCGGGATTAGAAATCGCAAATATTTTTTCCTGAGTATCCAACATCTGCTTTCTGCCACAGCAGCCTTTTCCGTGCTGCACTCTCTGCTATATTTATTAATTGAAAAATTGTCTCGCTTCCTTGTAGTTGGTTTTTTAACATGTGTTTAGCGCAGCATATGAAATACGTCCTGTCGTATCGGCGCTGAACGTATTGTCTCCTGCAATTTAGCGCTGTAAAACTAATGGTTGCTATCAGCAAGGTCATTTAGCAATTGAGGGAGATATAAATCATCTCCGACCCGCTCCCACACACAGAGTTCAGGCTGGCATCTCACGTTTGCCTTCGCCACATGCCCTGCATCTGCTTTCTGGGGATATCTTTGCAGAGAACGCCTTAAGCAGCACGTATCGGTTTATGGATGCGTGTAAAAATATACATTGATGTGGCAGGATGTTAATTAGCGTACACGAGCCAGTCATTAGCAATAGGAGTGAGCAGAGGCAGAGCTAACAGGGAACATACCCAGCGACAGCTCAAGAGCAAGTGGGACAAATTAAGGCAATATGTGGCACGCAGAGCAGAGGCGAGATGAAACGCGGTACAAAAAAAATACAGCACCCCAGCTGCTTACTGAAAAACACCCCGGTGGCCTCAGTGGACCATGGAAATGGCTTTTGGTCTGGGCTTGTGTGAGAATTTTAGTGCGAATTCATACCCGCAGGGCTCTGAATTGAGTAAGGGCTGAGTGATGCTCTGGAAGGGCCTGAAGCTGCATGAATCCTGCCGGCTTTGGCTTCTGAAAGTTGCTTGAAAAAAGAACCTGAAGAGATACCAGCAATTCACCTGAGCAATGGAGAAGCGGCTCAGTCCTGGGATGTGCCTGGATTCATAATCCATTTTTCTGAGCTTTTGGGGTCTGATGCCTTGCCAAGGTCTTCACAGAATCACATGGGTTTGGAATGGCCCTCTGGAGATCATCTAGTTCAACCCCCTGCCAAAGCAGGTCCACCCAGAGCAGGTCCCACTGGAACGTGTCCAGGTGGGTTTCAACATCTCCAGAAAAGGAGACTCCACCACCTCTCTGGGCAGGCTCTTCCAGGGCTCTGCCACCCTCACAGGAAAGAAGTTCCTCCTCAGGTTTAGGTGGAACTTCTTATGGTCAAGTTTGTGCCCATTTCCTCTTGTCCTGTCCCTGGGCACCACTGAAAAAAGACTGGCCCCATCCTCCTGACACCCACCCTTGAAGTATTTATAGGTGTTGATCAGATCCCCCCCTCAGCCTTCTCTTCTCCCACATCCTAGTTGTATCAGCGCTTTGCTGATATTTCCCTGCTTTGCTCTCTCCCATGCCTTTATTGATTTATGGATATTTATGAAGGGGTCCATTTGCTTGAGCAGGTAGCAATGGTGTGGCTCTCACTGCTCCAGCTTCTCTTTCATGGGAGACCCCTCAAGCATGGAAACCATCTATTTTCAGACCATTCCCCAAGAGTTCGTTCCTGTCATTTTACGTAGTTTTGGTGCTTTGGCATGAATGCAGCATCTGCCCAGTGCATCCCAAGGTTGGGATCTCACCAGCTTCAGCTGGAGCCCAGCACACACCACACAGTCCTTCCTGACTCAAAGTGTTTCCCAACCAATTTAATGCTATTTTCCATGTGAGACAAAGCCTAAATAATTCAGGAACTGACACAAACCTGTTGTTTAACGTCATAATTATAGCATGATGGGAATGGGATGTTAACCCTCAAGTTGCTCAGCATGCTGCACCCAGCATCCACATCAACAGGAGAACCTCAACGCTCCTCTCCTGACACCGTGCAGGGGTCTTTATCGCAGAAAACTCAAAAATAGCTTTTTACTACAGAACCACTCTCATAAAAATGCTACGAGCCAAATGAATTAAATCAGTTGTCATGTTCAGCACTCAATCTAGGAGGTTACAGAAGCTGAGAAGAGACAGAATATGTAATTTGTAATTTAGTTTGTGTGGTGGATAATTAAAGAGCAACTGAAATTAATGCAGGCTGTATCTATTTCCCCTGCCTCTCATCAGTATCATCGAGCTATATATTATCAAAAGCATTAGGCTGGCTTTGGGAAAAATAAGCATCTCCACTTTTTACTTAAACCCTTGCCAGCTCTCTGCAGGCATCCACAGGATCTGATGTTGACAGTGTCCTTTGGGTTCTTAAAAGGTGAATTCTGTGAAATAGCCTCAGTGATAAAATTTTCAAGCGTGCCTGAGCGATTTGGAAGCTGAAATCCTACAGCCAGGTTGACAGTGACTCAGAGCTCTATTTTCCATTGCCTATGGTTTGTGGTGGACCCAGGTATCTCCTACAGCATCCCAGGTCCAAGAGAGCAACACCTGGCTCGGGACAGTAAATTGTCCTCTGTCAAGGGAAGACAGCACGTGTCCCACTGGGCAAACTCTGCTCACGACCTCCTTGAACCCAGACACTGAAAGATGGGCACAGGGGGGTCCTGCAGTGTGGGCATTTCAGTGCTTGGAGACAGTGTGCTGCAGAGGAGCAAGGCTGCAGCATCCCATCCATCACCACTGAGAAAGCAATTGGGTTATTTGTTTTATTGCTGTAGGAAATTTAAGCTTTATCAGTGCACCAGCACTTTTAAAGTTTTATCCCAAAGCTAATGCTAATTCTCTTGGCTTGGCTTCTTACCATATTAATTAAGTAGCTCTATTGGAGTCAGCTGAAATTGTTTTTTTCCCGCAATGATTTTTACATAATTGAGATTTTTAGGGCTTGCTGTATGCGAGGTTGAACTTTGGGATGTAAATGTGGGGCTTGCCTGCCTCAAACTCACCGCGTTCTGCAAGGCGCTTCCTTGGTAGGTAGGATATAAAGCAGCCAAATAATTTTCTACCCCACTGAAATGTCCTAGTTGGGAAGCAGCACATCTCTGTTCTCCGAGCAGTGATGGTGACGAGCGCTGGATACCGAGGAGTGCTGGGTACCAATGTAAGTTGTCTGATTAACCCAAATCCAGCTGCTTTCAGCACTTTCCAAGGCTGTGCATCACAGGGAACAGGAGAGGGCTAAAGTCACCGGTGGCTTTCCTACAAGGACCGGTGGAAGGGACATACCATGTGTCTGACGGTGCTGCCAGAGACTCCTCTTGGTGTTTCCTTCTGGTCAGAGATATTGGGGTGTTTTGTTGTTTTTTTTTTTCACCTGCTATTCAGAAGAAGGGCTGTAAATCCAGGAAGTGCTTTAGGGCTTGATCAAAACCCCATTTAAATCAATGAAAGCTTTTCTATTGACTTCAGCTGGCCAGCCGCTTGGGAAATAAGGCAAAATGTTCCGCTTTAAAAGGCTGGTATCCACAGCAGACCATTTCTGATCAATACCAGGAAGTAATGTACCACAGATGTACCCTTATAGATATGCCTTGAGGTTCATCTACCTGCTGCACAAGCGCACCCGGCTCCGTGATAATAAGGGAAAATTAAGAGGGGGCCATATTAATTTTCCTTTGCCATCACAGATAGTGGAGAAAGAAGTAAACACCCATCTCTGATTCACGCTGGAAGTTGGAGGAGAGGTCCAGTGGAGGCAAAGCTTCTCCCTCCCAGCCTGATTCCTCCTGATGCCAGCAGAGAAGATGCTTCTGGCCTGACTCACACTTTCCAGTCGGCACTGCCAGGAGACCTGCATCTTCCCTTTCAAGCTGCAGGAAGGCTGGCAGCTGGGATCTGTTCTTCAAAGAGCCCAGAAAAAAAAAAAAAAAAAAAAATTAAAAGGAAAGATATTAGATGCATTGAGGGAGGCTTCTGGCCCTTGAGTTGGTAATTAAGTGCGGATTTAGGACATGCAAACATAGACGTCAGCGTGCCAGGTTGTCTGGCTTGCTTCCAGCTACAGATCACCGAGTTGGGATCCTGACATCCCTCCTTCCCTCCTGCTTGTCAGTGGTGGCCCCAACTCCGCTTGCAGGGAGGGAAGGACCTAGAGTCACCCCTTCCCACCACCATGGCTGTCACCCATGTTCTCCGGCAGGGCTCAGCCCCATCCCCAGCAATATATATGTCCATGGCCTTTTTTCCCCTCCTTCTGACCCAAAGTCCATGAGCAGGGCATGGATGCTCGTGAGGCACCACGGCCACCCCACCGCAGCCACTGGGACCTGGGCAACGTACACCACAGGGAAACCTTTAATTGCCCAGATCCTTCTTTTCCCCAATACCTGCAGCTGTACTGAGAAGCTTAATATTAATTGACAACAAATAAAATCAACTGTCTGGCTGAAGACTGTTTTACCACAAAAAGCTGGCTTTTGTGGTCTTGTTCCCATTCCTGATAGGCAAATATTTAACACTGTGGCCAAGGGCAACGTTGCCTCCACCTCCGTATTTGAGCAGAAAAATGTCACAGCTGAATGAGTTGCTGTGCCAATACTTAGAGATAACACAATCAGACATAGGGCCCGATTAAATTACCCTCATTTATTCTGGTTTTCCTCTGCTATTTTTTCTTCCCTGTGATCTCATTAAAGAACAAGAAAAAACAACTTAAAGCGATCTCTCCCAGCGAGGTGATGAAGAGTGACAGCTCAGAAAACTACCCCTTCCCACGGTTTAGGAGCAGAGGCTCAAGGATGCCGGGGCTCACACTCTCAATTCCAGCCATAAACGTGGGGAAAACCAAGCTCCCCTCAGGACAATGGCTAATTGGTAACGGGGTAATTGCTTACTCTGGTCTAACTGTCAGCAGCTTTTGTGCTCTGCCCCAGTGCAATGGGTATTAATTTGATTGGGTGCAATTTTGAGGAGTATTATCAGAAAAATATACTGATTTTTGAAATGCTTCCCTTTTGTCTTGAGTGAGCAAAGAGCAACTCCAGGTCAGAAAGCAGGAGCAAGCCATGACTTGAGCCCTACAAAGGGGGGCTCCAGGAAAGCTGGGGAGGGACTCTGGATGAGGGAGGGGAGCCACAGGAGGAGGGGGAAGGGTTTGACCCTGAAAGAGGGGGGATTGAGATGAGATGTGGGGAAGAAGTTCTTTGGTGTGAGGGTGGTGAGAGCCTGGCCCAGGTTGCCCCGAGAAGCTGTGGCTGCCCCATCCCTGGAGGGGTTGAAGGGCAGGTTGGAGGGGGCTTGGAGCAACCTGGTGTGGTGGGAGGTGTCCCTGCCCAGGGCAGGGGGGTTGGAACTCAGTGATGCCTTCCAACCCAAACCATTCTGTGATTGTATGACTTGAATTTGCCTTCGGTTTTTAGGATACCAGGGCACACCAAGCCCCGCGTTTCACCAAATCCCCCCTGCCAAGGGATGGTTTCCCCATGATGCTATTTCTGCCCACCACTAACTGAAGCCCATCTATAAGTGCTTGGGGAGCTGTGAGCACACGGGCCAGTCTGCAGGCATCATGCCAGAGATATCTCCATTAAAACATGCAAAATTAGCCAAACCTTGAAGCTGAATGGTAAGAAGGCAGCAACCGCACACCCCTTGAAAGATACTCCTTCTCCAGAGTCCATTGCCACAAGCTTTGCAGGTCTCAGCAGCCCAGGCGGTGGTCTTGGCATGAGGTGCAGAATAAAAGGGTGAGCTCTAATTCCATCGAAGCAGGGACATTTTTCCTCCCGAAATCACAGTCTCTGCGAGGCAGCTGGTGGGTTCTCAACCACATTTGTGTCTCAGTTATTGTCCTTCAGTTATTGTTTGGATAAAGGGATTTTTGGTGAGTGAACCGATG
This sequence comes from Calidris pygmaea, assembly GCA_003697955.1. Taxonomy (NCBI): domain Eukaryota; kingdom Metazoa; phylum Chordata; class Aves; order Charadriiformes; family Scolopacidae; genus Calidris; species Calidris pygmaea. The sequence continues at coordinate 8,044,886 of QJSC01002385.1, read as the reverse complement.
TTTGCATAATCTCCTGCTTTTGTTTCAGTAACAGGGAGAGTCAGTCTCAGCTCAGGTCTCTGTGATTAGCAATTAGCAGGTGATTATCACCTCCTCCCTGGCACCTCCTTTCTTTGTATGTGAGCAGATCCCCACTAAGTCCAGATGCACACCCTGTCCTTTTTCGGAGAGGGAAGGGAAAAGGCAGAAGTTTTCCCCCTTTGCTTCCCCAGATGTGTTTTTCTGGGCTAACCTTGAAGTTTATTACAATTTTCCTTTTTTTCGGAGTCGGCCAAGCTCGGGACCGCTTCATCTGTTTTGCCCGTTTCCCCTGGTGTCGCTAAGCAGAGCTCGCCGCTGGGTACCGGGGGGGTTCCAGTGCCCCGGCAACTTCTGCTATTTCCATTATGGGAGCATTATAAATTATAAGAGAGACGTTTTAATTGCCATTAGTCTGTAACCCAGTACAAGTTTTACCCACGGGGAGGGATTTGGGGAAGGAAAGATGTCAACGCTGCGCTACAAAGAGATGATTGATGCAACGAGGTATTTAAGAAACATATTTCCAAAGGGCAGGCGCTGCCGGGTGCTCCAGAGTGTCCATCCTCGCTCTGTGGAGGACATGTTTTGAGCATCGTTAGATCTTAACGATCATCCTGGTGTGATAAATGGCCTGGAGCCTCAGAATGGATGTGGATACACATTCAGCGGGGCAGCAGCATCAGGGTGTGCGCCCTTGGAGCGCGTGGGGGTGTGTGGGTGGCTTGGCCATCAACGGGGCAGAGCAGACAAGGCCTTCCCCTGCCAAAGAGCAAGACTTGCCATCTCCTCAAATATCCACCACCCAGCTCCATACGTGGTTTCTTACACAGCGGTATCTCTGGGAAACATCTCCAGAGAGGGTTTTCTTGATTCTTTCTTGTTTCCTATTACTTTGCAATGTAGCTGCTCTCAGTACGTACTTTGCTCTCCAAGAAAGTGTGGAGGAAATAACGTTCAATACTGTAAAGTAACTGGAAAGATTTAAGGGAAACAGCTAGAAATGTTAATACTATTGTTTTCTTCGTGCGCTCTGGCCAGTGAGGTATTTGAGATATTCATAAAAACCTTAATAATCTCTGTACACAAAGAACCTCTCTGATTAACATCTGCAGAAAACCCAGTTCTGTGGTTGGCTCCTCCTGACGGCCTCCTCCCCTCCCAAAGTGGGTTTTGCTTGTATGCAGGGTCTGAACCAGTGTCACCTTGAGAGTAAAGGGGTGAGGGAAAGGTGGACTGTGCTCAACATGAGGAGCCCAGTAAGACTCAGGAGTCCCCAGCCCTTTGAGGGGATAATAGGGTAATTAAGGTTGGAGGGTACTTTCTGCCACACGCAGGGTCAACTATGGGGCTGGACCATATTGCTTTAGCTGGTCGGGTCTCTCCAAGGCTCCTCCAAGGCTGGAGATGGGGCATCCCCTCTGCCACAGTCATTCCCCCCACGCTAGCTGTGTTTGTGCCCAGAGTGATGGTTGTGGTCATCACAACCCCACTGCTACCAGCTCACTTGGTGCTCAACATCACAGAATGATATGGGGTTGGAAGGGACCTCTGGAGATCATCTAGTCCAACCCCCTGCCAGAGCAGGTCCACCCAGAGCAGGTTGCACAGGAACATGTCCAGGTGGGTTTGAACATCTCCAGAGAAGGAGACTCCACCACCTCTCTGGGCAGCTTCTTCCAGGGCTCTGCCACCCTCACAGGAAAGAAGTTCCTCCTCATGGTGAGATGGAACTTCTTATGTTCAAGTTCGTGCCCGTTCCCTCTTGTCCTGTCCCTGGGCACCACTGAAAAAAGACTGGCCCCATCCTCCTGAGACCCACCCTTTAAATATTTATAGGTGTTGATTAGGTCCCCCCTCAGTCTTCTCCGAACTAAAAAGCCCCAAGCCCCTCAGCCTTTCAAACCAGCATCAACCAACCAGGAGCTTTCTGCCCATCACTGCAGCATCGCCACCCCGGTGCCACCAGCAGTCCCCCAAACTGCCGAGCAGCTGAGCCCATGGTAATCTGAAAAGCCACAAAGTCTAAGGTTTTCTCCCTGTCCCATCACAGATGTTTCATGTCACGGAACCCTCCAGCATCTGCAGGGGTTTATGAGAGACCTGCGGAGATGAACACCTCTGTTCCTGATGCCTAGTGCCTCGGTTCCTCAGGAATGTGTTGCTATTAACCTCATTAATCTGCAGGAGCAGACGCACTGTTTATCACATCCATCTCGCCAGTCTGTCAGCGTGAGTAGGTCACATAATGCAAAACTCCTAATATTTTGACTTGGCTCCTCATCATGCTCTCCAGAATCTGCGCGACAGCATGGATGAGAGGATTTATCTTTTTTTTTTCCCTCACTTGTGAAGCTTGAATTCTAATACTGCAAAACCCATTTCTCATCAAGAGCTGAAGCAATGGGCTGTCATTGCGGTGGCATCCCAAGGGTATTTCTTCTCAGAGGGCTCCTGAGAAGACCCTGGGAGGAGGATTCTCCCCCACGATCTCCACCGGCGTGGGGAAATGCTGGGAGAGGCCAGCCAGAGATTGCCTGGGTCTGCTTTTCTCCATCCCTGCGGAAAGCAGGCAGGAGATACAGGCTCTTGACCTGCTTAAATCTGCTCTGAAACGTCTGCGTGGCCTGGTTTGGTTTGGCCAAAAATATTCTCCCTGGGTGGAGAGCATCCCTCGCTGAGGTGGGGCCGTGTCTCTGCAGGCGCCTGTGTCCCCACTGAGGCCATCACTGGGGATGCTCGGGGGTTTTATGGCTCCTTTTAGAGCTTTGAGACATCAGTTCAAGGAGCTGGCCGTCACCGTGGATGCAGCAGCGATGAATGACCGCGGCTGCTCTTCCCGGCGTGGCTACGGGAGCTGCATCCCAGGAACCACGAGGGCAGCTAAAACGGGGTGATGGGAGCAGTTCTCTTCAAAGGGGGAAAAAAAAAATAATAATAAAAAAAAAAATAACAAAAAAAAAATAAAAATCAGCAGCACAGGTACAACACAAAGGCTTGGCAATTCGAAAGAACTGATCCTGCATCGTTAAATCAGATTATTGCTCCTGATTTCCGCCGCGTTTGATGTTATACACGCGCCCACACAGCGGCACAGCAGGCGGTGGGGCAGCTCGGATGCCTCGGAGGGTGTCCCCGCTCCCCCTAAAATATTTACCGCCGCCGTTTACTACAGCGATTGCCCTGGATATTTGCTGATCATAAATTAGCTTCCTAGTGGAAACGCGGTTACAGGCGCAGCTATTTGAATTCCTCTGCTTAGCGGGTAGCTCGCCAGGGTGGGCGATGAGAGCCGTGCCCAGGCTGAAACACTGAGGGCTGTTCCCACTGGATCTTGCAACTGATGCATGGGAGAACAAAATCAACCCGTACCCAACGCTGATTACTCCGCGTCCTAATGGTTTTAATTAGTGCGGTTGCCTAGCTTCGGGCACAGTCAGGCCTCTCTCTGGCCAGCCTGCGTTTGTGTGATGCCTTCATTAAGCCTTTCAGCTCCTATGTCAATAATGCAGTAATATTTCAATAATAATTTAACATAATATCATGTAATCTAATAGCGTGTATCTTAAAATCTCATTTAGCGCAGTTTGCCCCGGATTACATCAGCCAGAGGGCAGGAAAAGAAACCTCTAATCAAAGACTGGATATTTTCCCAAAATATATCTGCGACATCCATCATGATGGATGGGGCTGGAGGCAGGAGGTAACCGGTTGAGACCGTGGCCTTTGCTGCGCTGGGACCGAGGCGAATTCCTTCTGGTCTGAACACGGTTCAGACCTTTGGTGAGGGATACATCCAGCCAGGTGGCTGGTTCAGCCAGTAACTCCCCCACGCTGGCCCTGCCGGTACCCACGCTGCCTGCCTGCAGCCGTATCCAGCTCCAGCGAGCTCCTCTTGGATATTTGGGATTATCTTTCTTATTAGAGAAGTATCCAGTTTTCACCCACTGAAGTCCACAACCGATTATTTTTAACGGTGTGCGGTCGAGTTTAGCAGGTTCTTTGAGCGGCAGATTTCATTCTCTTTTCAAAAATGGCCATTTGACAAATCTCTCGGCATGCAAAACACCCTCTCAGTGAATTTAAATGGGCCACATTGAGCCCCGTGGCAAGAAGCGGTCTCGGTGCAAGCGAAAATCAGGCATTTTGGCCTAATGTGCCTAAAATGCACATCTCCTACTGTAGTGCTGGATCAGAAACATAAGTAACAGGGAAGGAAAGAAAATAAGAACATTTATTTCAGCACCACAAGTGATGGCCCAAAGGACCTTTAAGTCATCCTTTCTATTTAAGAAAAAGCCTGTGCATAGGATGCCCTTGGTCCAGCGCTAAGTTATCTTAGATAACTTAGATATCATCAGATAATCCACCTCCTCGGACTAAAGAGCAGTGGCAGTTTTGTGACTGGCTGTGGGGCATTTGCCCCAAGGCCACTCCTGCTAAAAAAAAAAGGGACTTTACTGGTTGAGGAAAACCAGAGGATTTTGAGCAGCTCCTCTCCCTTCATGGCTGCTGGCCCTGCTGCTGCCACCAGCATCCAGGTGAGAGCCACCATCCATGGGAACACCACAGGAGCACCCCACCTTGCTTTGCCTCTTGGGAAAGCTGGAAAATGGGCCATCCTTGGAAGCAAGTATGACACCTAGGCATCTAGGGGTCTGAGATCTGTCACCCAGGTCAGGGCGGAACAAACTGCAGGTCAACAAACTGTAGGAAGCGGTCAATAACTGCAGTGAGTTTCGTTGGGTTAAAATTCTTTGCTGTGAGGGTGGTGAGAGCCTGGCCCAGGTTGCCCTGAGAAGCTGTGGCTGCCCCATCCCTGGAGGAGTTCAAGGCCAGGTTGAACAGGGCTTGGAGCAACCTGGTCTGGTGGGAGGTGTCCCTGCCCAGGGCAGGGGGTGGGACTGGGTGGGCTTTAAGGTCCCTTCAAACCCAAACCATTCCACGATTCTATGAAAATTTGAATGGACTGGCTGATTTGTCGGTGGTTTGCATAAGTAAGGCCATTCTACAACACAGGAAAAAACCAGGTCTGGTTTTGAGTTGCGCGGTGCAAAACTAATCTCATCTGAAACGTCGCAGGGAAAATGAAGTCATCCTGTTCCCGCATCAGTGGATGCAGATGGTGCGAACCACAACTGCGGCACAGAGCGATGTCAGACAGCGAGTCCCGTCAGAGGCTCTTCCCCTCCCCAAAGCCATGAATGAAATCTGGCAGAGGCCTCGCCGGAGTAACTGCAGGCGTTCCCGAACGCAGATAAGTAATGGTGTGTAATTTGGAGCAATAAAAGCTGACGGCAGTGTCACGAGAGCACAGCTGCCTGCCACATTGCCCCTGCTGGAGGAGACCTTCGCGTTTGCTGCTCATCACTCACTGCAGCAACTCCTCTTCGGAGACAACTAACCCACCAGGGATTTCTTCCCTGATTACAACTCTGGTCTTAATTCCCCTTTTTCCCGTGAAATGTGGAGCTGGGTAATGGAACGGGCACCAGCTTTTGAGAGAGCTTCAGGAGGTTCCTTCTGCTTGGACACGACTCCCTCTGCCACATCATCCATCCAGGAGCTACGTCTCCATGTTGTGCCCGTGACCCATTGCAGGAAGACCGTGCAATTTTAGAGCAAGGAAACAAGGGGGTTTATTGCAAGGCATCACACAAGCCATCCTTAGGCACTTCAGCAACGTTCTTAATGAATGGAAAAGGGACATTCTTTATGCATTAAAACTTTGTATTCACTCATATATAAACCTACGGAGCATTGATGGTTGTAAGAGAGAAGATACAATGATCAGATGCATTTAAAAAGTAATAATCTGAGTTCCCCTTTAGGCTATTCAAATGTACTTTTCTGTCCTTAGAGCTTGGAAAAATTTAAAAAAGTGTATTTCTAGGTCATGTCTGCTGCCAGGTTCCTGGTATGCGTCAATATTTATGTGGCAGGGAACAGACAGGAAAAATGCATCCGAGACAAGGTGCGGTTGTGTGCCAACAACTGCATCAGCCCCACACAGACATGAACGTGCGTGGGATGGTCTCCTTCTGGAAAAATATCCTCTCTGGAGGATTTCTTTGATGGTTTCCATCATTCTCGGGGGAGGTTTTCATGCCAGCGTCCCTCTTTTCAGGGGGACTGTCTCCTGCTGCTGGGATGCTCCCTGGTGTCAATGAGCAATGCCAAGGTCAGTGCAACCCATCTTGCACCTGTAAGTTGGACACATAGCTTAAAAATGAGAAAACGAACAAGGTAGCACACCCCAGAAATGCAAAGTTTATTAAGCAGGAGTCCAAGGTGTAAAGGGATGAGGTGTCCTGGCCACCGGCACGTCCCACTTCTTCTGGTCTCCTTGGATCATGCCACACGGGCAGGGGTGGGAAAGGGGACACAATGGGGGAATGTGTCAAGCCAAGCTCTCCCCGGGTGTAAATCAGCAGTGGGGCACGGAGCGGTGCCGGGTTGATTAATACCAGCTGAAGACCGGGCCCGCTTTATTTTATTATGCCATAAAACAAGGAGAAATGCCCCAAAACCTCAGTAAATGCATTGTTGATTTTATGGAGAGAAATCTGAACCGTGGGCTGGGGTATAAATGGGAAATGAAAATATCATTTCCATGCGATCGCTTCTTGGCAAAAGCCCCTGAAAGGGAGACCGACGCTGATTTTTATATTCCAGGATGCTTCCCCGAGTTTATCTTTCCCCGTCCTTCGCAGACAAACACCGAGCCCGAAGCTGTTGAAGGGGTGATCGGGAGCGGGGCGCGGGGGGCGGAAAGCTGATGGCATCCTTGTCTGCTCGCGCCGTGTTGGAGGACCCTCGTTTGTCACCTCTCGTCAGACACTCTGCCCGTCACTACATTATTCATGAATCTGAAAGGGGCGGAAGGGCGGGGGGGGGGGGGGCCCCAAAAAAAATGCTCTCCAGAGCTCCTCTGCCAGCTGGGAGATGCTCCACGGGAATATAAAGTGGAATATCCGAACCCCTCTAGCAGGGAATATATGCCCAGGGGCAGGAATGGGTTGTCCTGGCCATATTCCTCTTAATTGCAAAAGATCTCTTGGGTGGTTGTATCCAATGGCAGACATGAATGCAGACAATATTATTAATATCCCCCTTTTTTTTTTTTTTTTTAAATAAATAAGCATTTTCCCAGCGGGTGGGGTTCAGCTGTGGGGTAGCTCCACTGTGGCGGTAGGTAAAATAGGATTTTCGCAGCTAAGATTGAGATACTTCTGCAAAAATTGAGATTTGGGGGAGGGATGCTGAAATTTTCTCTTGAATTCAGCCAAATGCTGAATCCAGATTCAGCCTTCACTTCCCACCACCCCGTCCTTCACCTCCCACCACCCCGTCCTTCCTCTGCCAGTCAGGGATGCCATGAATGAGGATGCCTTTCCATTGCTCCTTTTAAAACAGGCACGCCGTAAAAACTGGTCTTACCCGAGGTAAATGAACCCCTGGGTTAATTAGCACTGCCCCAAGCAGGGGACATGCTGCTGCCAAAGCCCAGGAGAGAAATACGGACCCTGGGTGACCTGATGGCGAGTTGGTGGGTAAAAGAAGAGACTCCGTTGAGATCTGGTCTGTGGTGGCCGTGGCAGCTCTGCCGACCTGAATGAAAGGTGTCCACGGCAAGCCCAGATTTAATTCACATTCCCAGAAATGCTGCCGAGAGCAGGGGTTTGTCTCCATTTCAGGGGATGTCTGGAGGTGCCAGATGCCTCCTCGTCTCCTCATCCTCCTGTGCAAACCCTGCACCGGTGCTGGCTCACCTCAGAAACCCCAAATGTCTTTTTTTTATTTTTTTTCCCTTTATTTCTCAGCAATGAAAGCAAAAACCACAAGCCCAAACTGAATTCAAGATGCCATTTTTAGATGTGACTTATAGAAAATATTCCAGGTGGTTTTAAAGAAAGCTGTAGTATTTATGTTAAGAATATAAATTAACAAATTATGTTAAGGAAATAGATAAATTCTATTAAGGAAATAAAATAATAAAATAATGAAGATGATACCTTCAAAATGGCTTCATACCTAGGGTTTCCTTTAGTGTCTGATGCTACATGTTGTTGCACAGCTCAACCTTGTGACTGTTGAGAGCAGGTGACCCACGGAGATGGCTGAGCCAGCATCCCTGGATGTGTTTAAGAGTCATTTAGATGTGGTGTTGGGGGATGTGGTGTAGGGGAGAACTTTGTAGAGTAGGGTTGATAGTTCGACTCGATGATCCCAAGGGTCTTTTCCAACCTGAATTATTCTATGAATCTATGAAAGGTGAACCAAACCAGCTTTGCTCCCCGTTCCTTCTCCCCGGATGCCGGGGAGCCTTCCATATCCAGTCACCCCAAGACTTGCCAAGGAACAGCCGTAAATTCCACAAATTCCCCTTTCTGGAAACATTTTCTGGCAGCTTATATTTTTAATTTTGCATTTTGCGTGCTGAAAGCCGAGTTCCAGCCCGTGCGAAAGCCTCACCGCTGCAGCGACGCCGGCGCAGGCATCTGGGGTGCCCAAACGGTCCCGGGGAATTCCAGTTTTCCCCTCCATCTGGGATAACTTATGGTAAGTACGGAGGGGGTGTTAACTGACAGATGGAAAGACAGACACGCTTCTGAAATAGCATGGTTCTGGGCGCGGGAGCAAAAAGTGTCACTGAGGATGGTCCTTCAGTAAGGGGACTTCTGCTGGGGAACCTGATCCAGCAAGCAGGAGAGAGGAAAAGGTACGTAATCACATTTATCATCTCTTTTTTCTTTTTTTAATCTTGGTTCTCACCAAATTAAGATTGGTAACATTTCTCTAGATTTTTAATGCAATTTGCTGGTATTTGAGGTCTTCTTCACTCAGCAAAATAAGCAGCTGGGGAAGGAGATGTAAAGAAAAAGCGCCTCTAGTTTTTCATGTGGATGACACAAAAGGTTTAATCAAACTATTACATTTTCCTTTTGGGGGGCTGGAGAATTTAAAACCCCGAGTTTTGATAGGAAGCCTTTGGAGGTGGAATTCCCCTTTCCCGACCATCCGGCACAGCGCTACTGAGTCGGCTTTTTCCCCCCCTCTAACTAGAAAAATCTGCTGCAAACTGATACCCCACGGCCAGATAGAAGCTTTGGGTTGCCTTCCCCGCCCTTCCGCGGGCAGAAATCCATCTTGTGCGGAGCTGATTGGGAATAAATTAGCAGAAATAACAGATCCTGCCAGTATATCCCACCAAGGGCTGAACCTCCTCCAGCCTGAGACTTCTCCTCCCTGGCTGAGGATGGTTGTATTGATGAACCAAGAGGATACGGCACCTCAGCCACGCACGGCTGCTGTTGCCTCGTATTTTAAGTATAAATTCATTCCTGTTGCAGAAAGGGCTTCTGTAGCACAGGGAAATGCAAGATTTTATATATATACTATATCTATATTATATATATTATATCTATATTATATAGATATTGGGCTGCGCTCAGTGCAGGTACCTACAGACGCAGAATACGTCCAAAAAGTTACGGTAAAGAATTTCATCGCGTTATTAAATACATATTATTTATAATGAGAAACGGAAGAGTTTATAATAAAAGGGGCCACCGGGAGTTGTGCAGCTGGGCGGACAAGCTCTTCCCATCGCGGGCAAGCTGCTGGCCCCCACCGCAGCCTCCTGGTCCATCTCCCAGCCACCCCAAATAATTTTGTCCTGGGCTTCTGCCAGAGTTTGCCTTGCTTCCTCGCTGGCCTAATTTGGCCGTTTCTTTGCCTTTTCTTTTATAGTCCTTTCCTCTTTCCTCGTGGAGGTCTGTTAGCATTCCCGTATTTGGATTATCTTCTTATTCCAAGTTAAAAAGATACTCTGTGCACTCTGCTAATCGAGCGTGACAGCGAATGTATCTTAATTTAAAATCATCGATACGGTTATTATTCTGGGTCAGACTGTACAAGGAAGCAGAATAACACTTTGGGGAACAGTCAGCATGTTTCTGCTGTGGAGAAACATCACATCTAGGTGTTTTTTTTATTTAAAGGCATTTATTTTAGCCTTAAAATATATGCAGGAATCCACTCCTTAGGTATGTGTGTGTTTGGGCTCAGATAACAGAACAATACAATCATAGAATCATAAAATGGTTTGGATTGGAAGGGACCTTAAAGCCCATCCAGTTCCAACCCCCCTGCCCTGGGCAGGGACACCTCCCACCACACCA
>QJSC01002385.1:8008008-8034584 GCA_003697955.1 Calidris pygmaea | reverse complement strand
AGGACTGGAAGGGGCTCCAAGGTGTCCCCCGGAGCCTTCTCTTCTCCAGGCTGAACCCCCCCAACTCTCTCAGCCCCCCCTCCCAGCAGAGGGGCTCCAGCCCTCCCAGCATCTCCGGGGCCTCCTCTGGCCCTGCTCCAACAGGTCCATGTCCTTCTGCTGTTGGTGGCCCCAGAGCTGGAGGCAGCACTCCAGGTGGGTTCTCCCCAGAGCAAAGCAGAGGGGCAGAATCCCCCCTCACCCCTGCTGGCCACACTTCTGGGGCTGCAGCCCAGGATGTGGGAGGCTTTGTCCCCCCAGCCAAGGCAGGTCCCTGGCCACCACCAAGCAGCACTGTCTTGCTGTGTCATCCCTTCAATGCCCTAACCATGACCAAACCGCCTGACGGACGAGGCCCTGGGAGGGAGAGGTGAGTTGAGCCAGGAGAGGTGGCATTTAGCATCCCTGTACCTGCTGATGGACCCTTCTCTGCTGCCCACCGCTGTTTGCCCTCTGGTCCCTTCCACCGCCACATCTCAATTCATCAGGATAAATGTCATGGCTGGGATTCCTTCCCCCTCACCCGACACTTTGCCCACCATTGTTTTGGGCTGAATCAAAGAGTTTTCAGAGCTGGGATTATTGTGCCTTGAAAGCCACAGGCTTAAAAATTGAAAGATACAATTCAGCTGTTGGTATATAAATATGCCGAAATTATAGCTCACTCCTAAACTCAATTGAGCACCATATGATCTGCATTCACTGCAGTCAATTTGGAAACACTAAAAGCTATTTTGATGGCTGTTTTTACAGTTACTGATTTGTTAATGTGTGTTTTGCAAATGCAGTTTTGATTGGCTCGTCTTAATTTGCCAAATAGAAGGCCCTCCTAATAAAGCTGTAAGGAGTGGAGGGCTTCATTCGACTTTGCATTTTAATACAGCGGCTGGCGTTTATTTTTCCACCCCAGCCCACATGGGGAGAGAAAGGGGGTTTGTGGTGAAACACCCCCGGCCATCAAGGACTTTGATGTACGGGGTATCTGCGGGAAAACACTGCTTTGCTGGGGAAGGGGGGTGGAGGGGTGTTTTCCACCCAGCAAAGAGATTTTGGGGACAGAAACAGTGCGTTTTGCAAAATGAAGGGGCCGTGGGTACCCGGGGAGCTCGGCAGCATCTGCTCAGGAGGAGTAAAGCAGCATCCGAGCATTTCCATTGCACTGCAGGCGCTGGGTGTCCCCAGCGAACATTGCCAGAGGGTGCAGGGAACCATGAACGTCGTTCTGCTACGGGGAAAATGCTTGTTCTACATCCACGTTGTTTCTACTACTGCAAAAATAAAGACAACCTAAAGACCCAAGAAATACATCACTATTTGTGCATGTTGTCTTCGTGGTCCCTCTGGGGAGATGTGGGAAGAGATGTGCTGCTCTGCATAGCCAGCCCTGGTGGTGGTGAGTACCATCACATTAGATATTTAAATTCAGTATTAGCTGAACGCTTACATATTGAAAACCACTCATTCCACTGGAGTTTTAAAAATGCTGCTGTTGATTCTAAACTTCTACCGAAATCAAAGTGCTGGCCACCGTTAAGCGTGTAATTCTACTTTTTGGAGGCATAAGGAGTTTCTCTTCCTCCCTGAAAAGGGAAAATGAGCTGCTGGACTGTGGGATGCTGCTCTTCATGGGGGAAGGAGCTGTGCAATTCAATGGGACACCCTTCTGCCTTTCCCTCGCCATCCTAAGGTGCATCCTCAAGCGCTATCATCAACCACTCACTGCCATTTTTTATTAGCAAATCAATCAGGTCTATTTTCACATCGAATGGGAAGAGACAAACATTGAACGGGCCAAAGGGGCAGGACTCATCCTTATTAACTCACAGCATTTAAGCTGACTTCAAATAACCAGTGAGCGGAGGCAGGAGATAGGTCTGATTTATAGTTTTTTAATGTAATCATCAGCATCTGCCAAGCCTCGGGCTCTGAGCCTCACACCTCCCCGGTTCCCAATCCCTGCCGCCAGGACTGGCCCCTTGGCATTTCATCTACACCGAAGACAAACCTCAAGTTGTGACAAAACCTTTGATTGCTCAAAGTAATAAACACTTCCAACTCCTGTTCCTCTGCTCTGATTTGCTGCTGTGGAAAAAAACATGGGAAGAAGCAAGTGATCACTAGTAGTTTTATCGCCAATAAATTCTCCGATTTTTTCCCCATCTCAAAAATCGTGCAATTACTGAGACCCACAGCACCAGCACCTAAAGCTCAACTTGGGGAGGGGAGGAGGAGGAGGAGGAGGGCTTTGCCCCACCACGGGAGGCTCGGAAAGACAATTATTCAGATTTCTTGGTGGCGATCTCATCCGCACCTAGCTGACCGTGGGAACAAAGAAATCCTCGACAACATCAAGCCCTTCAGTGCACTCCTCCTCCTCCCGGGTGTTGGTTATCACAAACAGTGATCAGATCAACTACGAGGGTGGGTGCAGGATCTCAGGTTTTTCTGGTCTGACTTGAAGGATCCTCAGGTTTATCACGGAGTCCTCTGCTACTGCAGGCACCACATCAAATAGTCTCCTTCTCCACCTAGGAACGTAGTCATCCACTGCCTTGAGCAGAGACAGCTTCTCAGCTTTCACAACTGGCCACCAAAACAGTGTCTTGGTCTTTGAAACCTCACTGCTGTAATGGTTTTCTGTCAGATCTTGAAGGGTTCCTCCAGTTCCCATTGCGTTCTTCCACTTGTCCGTGACTTGAAAAAACTTCTTGCTTCTGCCTAATATCTGGCCCTTAAAGATCTTCACAGACAACAGGCAGATTTTCTCACGTTTTCCTTTGCTGAGATTTTTGGTAGATTAAATGCACCAAGTTCCTGGAGTCTACCCTGCACTGGGAGAGCTCAACTTTTTCTGGAACACACCTAATCAGAGTTCTGTACAACATCTCAGGTGAGGCCTAATGAGATCCTTGTGTGTCTCCTAGGAGGTCTTCATCCCCCGTGACCAGGCAGAACTCTTCTCCTTAATCATTTTGAACCGACGCACTCTTACCGTACGGCTCAAGCCTTCGTTGTGAGACTCTGAGTGCATTTTACGCTATTGAATTTCCTCTCCCCTCCGCTATTTCACTCCTCAAGGCCCCCTAGTTATTGATGTTTCCCCTGAAATTTGTGCCATCAGCATATTTCAGCAGCAACACCCCCACTCCCCCTTCCATTTTTTTTGTCTTGTTATGGTCATTCATGAAAATACCAAACAACGTTGCTTTTCATCTGGGTCTTAAAGGAGACGGCTCCGCTCCTCCAGCTGTCATCATTCTTACCTCCATCTGAAATCTCCCCCTTGTCCCACCTCCCCCCTGTGCCCCTGCAGCCTGCTCTTGCTGAAGTCCAGATAGATGGAATCATCTCCTACGTTTCCTTTGTCTAAAAAATCCATTATCTTAGCAAAGTCAGGCTCAATTAACCTTTGTTTCACCTTTGCTCCACTTTTATATCATTTTCCATTTACCTCTGTAACAGTAACAGTTCCTTCCTTCGTCCGTTTTTTTTAAATAAAGTTAGATTAGTCGGCCTTTAATTACCCAATCACCATTTTTCTCAAGTGTCGGTACTTCATATGCTGTTCCCCAATAAAATGCAGGGCAGTCCCTGGGGCAGGGATCAAACCCTACATTTCCTCTCTCCCAAATGGGAGCCCAAATCACTAAGATAAACCACTAAGAGCCACGCACCGGTGTTTCCTTTGCCCTTCAGCATAATATGTCTCGTGCCTTCTTAAAGCTTTATTGCCATTAATAGGTCATGAATTAGAGGTAATAACTCCGGGAGCTTCATTAATTTCCTTACTGGGTGCGAATGAAAAAGGTGACCTGGATAAACCCATCATGTTCTGGATACGTTCATCAATCCTTGGAGATTGAACTTCTTTGTTCCTCTTTACAACCCTGCATTTCTTCCCCGCAGCTTGGGTGAAAATGCTTCATAAACCCCTTCAACAGGGCCTTAAAATACTCAGAAATGAGTGTTTTCACCTCTGGAAATCCGAGTTCAAAGTGAAAATGAGATGTACTCCTTGCAACCTCACGCCCAGGGCTCCACTTCATAACCGAACCCCAGGGTGGTGCTGCTGGTTGGGGCACAGGGAAGGAGCACCGAGGTCCTGCCCAAGATGCATCACAGAATCATAGAATCATTATGGTTGGCAAAAACCTTTCAGATCATCAAGTCCAGTCATCAACTCAACACTGCCCAAACCACCACTGACCCATGTCCCTCAGCACCACGTCTGCCCAGCTTTTAAATCCCTCCAGGGATGAGGACTCCACCACTGCCCTGGGCAGCCTCTGCCAAGGCTTGACAACCCTTGGGGTGAAGAAATTTTTCCCAATATCCATCCTAAAATTCCCCTGGTGCAACTTGAGGCCATTTCCTCTTGTCTTATCACTTGTTACATCAGAGAAGAGACCAATCCCCACCTTGCTACACCCTCCTTTCAGACTGACCATGAGCAGCACCAGCTTTATGTAGCCTTGAGAGATGTCCAGGGAGGTGATGGCAGTCAGATGTCCCAGGCCATGTACCTGGCACTGAAATCTTGTGCAGGACAATTAAACTCTGTCGCATTCGCCTCCCCATGCCCCATCGGGCTGCAGCTGGACTTGGGGCACATCACACCTCCATTTGGGGGAGCCAGGGAGCTTCTAGGAGGACATCTGCCTTCCACCAGCTCTATGACATGGAGGGGCTCTGAAGGTTGGGCCCTGGGATGACCACTTTGCTGGCATTTGGAGGAGACCTCCAGCATTAGAGCTGGATGGAGGAACTAAAAAAATCCCACAGGAGCTTCCCAGGATTTTTAGAGAGACATTCAACGTGTTGGCCAACACTTGGCGCCTTGCTTTGAAGGTTATGAAACACTACATTTTTTTTTTCCTTTAGTTTATTTATTGTTGTCATCCTCTCCAGAGCCTGGACCGGCAGCAGTCCCAGCGATGGGCTACTGCTGGGTGATCGCTGCTGGACGGCAGGCAGAAAGCCCAGAAATTTCATGGTAGGCCATTCCCAGGGGATGAAAAAGCCAAGTTTGCATTCTTCTGTGGTTTGGACAATTCCCTGAATGCCTCTGTGTGCGCCCCCAAAACAAAACCAAATGCTGAATTTCACGACAAGCTCCAATTACTGCTTTGATCTTTAGGAAAAAAAAGAAATAAACATCATTGCTTCACCTTCTGTGCCCTGCTGCTTCTCTGCAGGTTGCCCCAGGAGCAGATCAACCCCCCAGCGATGTCCTGCTACATGGACCCCGCTCCTTAAGCTGCAAGTTGACATCTTCGGTAGAGGACTCAATGAAATTAGGTTAGGTGTATATTTTAGGACACTGTACACGTGTAACATCTATTTTAAACAAGCAGAATTCAGGTTCACAGAAGTGGAGATGTACAAAAAGTCAGAAGGAAGGTGGATTTTTCATCCATAATCAAAAAAACCTTGATGCAGTGAACAATGCCAGCACTTCATCGGTGCCACCCTGCAGCGGTGTCCTTTCCTGAATGCCGCATCTGGGTGGTGTTCGTGTCAAATTGGGCCAGTTTTGGGCAGGTAGATCGGGATGGCACGGGGAACCTGGGCAGGACCATGTGTGGCCACGAGCATCATACCCAGCAGTTCCGGGGACCACACACCCCATCCTTGGGAGCCATGTGGGGCTGCAAAGCCAGGGGCTTTGCTGGTCCTGCAGTTGGGAGACCCAGGATGGAGCCAACTGGGTTTTGAAGTGATGCCCAACAGCACCTTTAGTCCTTCCTCCCTGTGCCCAGCGCGGTGGCTGCTCTGGGAGGACGTAGAGTGCTGTGGAGGCAGGAGGAGTGATGGCTTTCCATAAGTCCATTAGATCCAGGTCTACCTGGCACACACATGCAGAACAAGCAACGTATCAGAGGCTTCAGCATATATATATATATAAAAATAGAAAAAAAATATAAAATTATTATATGAAAATCAATTCAATAGAATAGAATAGAAAATATCGAATATATAGAACATATTGCATATAGAATATAATATATTAAAATTACAAAATTATAAAAATATGCTAAATTCTACTTAGCAAAAGGGAAGCAGAACAATGCCTCTCAGTTTAATTTAGGAGCATCATCTTTATGTTCCGGGAGCAGGAATTTGCTGGGCCAGCAAAGGAAGCAGGTTTGCTCAGCAGTGTGCCTGGTGCAAGGGCAGCTTCCCGGCTCGCAGGCATTCACAGCAGCCTGGACGCTTTTTGTTCCAGCCCGACAAGGCTCAGAAAAACATTTTGAGGTGGTTTGGAGAACATTGTTGAAATGCTTTTGCACATTTGTCATTGGCAGGAGCCCTTACTGGCAATGGGAGGCTCCAAGCGCAGGTTTTCCGCTGCCTCGGCAGGAGGCTGGCTCTGCTCCATGGTCCTGGAATAAACCCACCATCCCACATTCTTGCCTGCAATGGAGCATCTTCAAACCCTGTAGCTCCCTCTGCCCCAGCCTGGGTGAGTCCCAAGCATGGTCCTGACCCCCCTTTTTCCCCACCGACCATTCCCCCCATCCCAAGGGAGCTTGAGCCCCCCGGGAGCGCCCAAGCTGATCAGTCCCACCTTCCCCACCCTGGAAATCTTTGGAGTATTTCTCATCCAAACAACATACATATATTATATATGTATGTATTTTTTGCAAAACACTTAGATCTCATTTAACTAGCAGTTTCCAATTAAAAAAAAAAAACAACTTTGTCAGCATTTCCTTCATCACATTTAATGAATACGCCCTGCCTTACGTCACCAGTTCTCATTTTCTGCCCATATTTTCTTCCCAGGCGTTTTCCCTCACCCTGTGTGCCTCTGTCCCGGCCAGGGGCATCTCGGAGGCCCGGCTCCCTGCCAGAGATGCCCTCTGAATGTCCTGCAATTACACTTTAATGGCTTCTCGTTAAACTTTGTGGCTATTAAAACTAACTGCAAAAAAGAGGCGTTAAGTACATTAATAAAAAGGCAAAACTATGGGTTTATTGACCCAGCTGACACAGGGTAGGGGCTGTTCCGATGGTGATGCTGCGGGATGGGGACCCAAAAACGGGTGATGCCATCCCTTTCATGGGCTCTGCCGGTCCCCGCCCCCTGCACATCCCTTCCCAGGGACCTCTGCTTTGCTGAGAAAGCCACAGCTTGGGCAAGATTAAGTGCTTGCTAAGTACCCTGAAACCACACAATAAAAATCCCTCTGGAGCGCAGAATATTTATGTTTTATGAGTTCATCATAAAGCTGGTGTGGTGAAGATACCTAACGCATGAATAATTTGGCGGTGGATATAAAATACACAATGGGCTGCGGGGAAAGGGAACAGCAGAGAATTGGAAACGCATTTTCCTCCCCCGCCTCTCGTTTCAGCAGCTTGTTATTTAAAGAAGGGACTCAGGGCAGAGAACTCAAAGACATGTTTTGTCCACATGAGACGCAGTCTAAAACGAGCCTCGGCTCAAAGGCCGACAAAAGTCAGCTGGTGGCTCATGGAGAGACACAGGTCAAACTCACCCCGTTCTGCAAGCCATTTTCTCGGTAGGTAGGAAATAAAACAGCCAAATGGTTTTCCACCCCACCAAAATGTCCTAGTTGGGAAGCAGGGCATCTCTGTTCCCTGAGCAGTGATGCTGATGAGCGCTGGATACCAAGGAGTGCTGGGTACCAAGGAGCTGTGGTGGCTTTGGGGATGCAGGAGCTGGGTCACCTGCAGGGCTGGATCCCCAGCAGGCAGGTATAGGGAATCATAGAATCATTTTGGTTGGAAGGGACCTTTCAGATCATTGAAAGACCTTCAGATCAACCATCAACCCAACACTGACAAAACCACCACTAAACCATGTCCCTCAGGACCACATCTACCCAGCTTTTGAATCCCTCCAAGGATGGTGACTCCACCACTGCCCTGGGCAGCCTCTGCCAAGGCTTCACAACCCTTTGGGTGAAGAAATTTTCCCCAATATCCATCCTAAACCTCCCCTGGGACAACTTGAGGCCATTTCCTCTTGTCCCATCGCCTGTTCCTTGGGACAAGAGACCAACCCCCCCCTGGCTACACCCTCCTTTCAGGGAGTTGGAGAGAGCGAGAAGGTCTCCCCTCAGCCTCCTTTTCTCCAGGCTGAACACCCCCAGCTCCCTCAGCCTCTCCTCACCAGACTTGTGCTCCAGACCCCTCACCAGCTCCGTTGCCCTTCTCTGGACACGCTCCAGCCCCTCAATTTCTTTTTTGTGGTGAGGGGCCCAAAACTGGACACAGCCCTCGAGGTGGGGCCTCACCAGTGCCCAGTACAGGGGGACAGTCACTGCCCTAATCCTGCTGGCCACACTGCTCCTCATAAGGATGCTGTTGCAGGGTATTTCATGAAGTGGATGAAGAAAATGCTCATACTGATAGAGGTCGTACGGATATGCATAAATACGGATGTATGGTGTGCCTTATGGCTGTTTTGCCCCTGCAAAGGCTTGTCCTGGAAGCCAGCTGGGCCACTGCTCCGTGCACAGGAGCCAGGAGGGTCCATCCCCCTCCTGCTGCCTGTTCCTGCTGACCTCCCTACTCCCCTTCACCCACCCAGCCTGAGCTCTGGTTACGAGGATTTTCACGCCAGACTGGAATGGTTTTTTGCTTGGCTTATTGCACTTATAAATGCACTGCTTGAGCTGAGAACATTCCTATCTTCTTCCCCTGCATCTCACCCAAACGAGGGCTGATCCAGTCCCCAGGCGATGTGTCGAGGTGGGTGCAGACCGAAAATTCTTCTGGGACACGTCTCTGCAGACGAACACACGCGTCTGTCTAAAGATATCCACAGCCCTCCCCACTCCCCACGGCTTTTCCCTTCCTCAGACACACAACAAGAACTCCTCAGGGTAACAAGACGCATATTTTTAAAAGGCAGCATGCAGGAGCGGTTCCTCACCAGGGGAAAAAAAACCCCAACAACTATTGTTTTAGCTTCTGCTGAATTTGAATACAAAGGCGAGGGATGCGGAGGCAAGCAGCGGAAAGCAGCTTCTGGAAGCCACGGGTGAGTTATCAACATGTCGTGTTATCCTTGTACCAGCCACGTTGGCGTTCCTTCCTCGCAGATCTTCCTGCTTTGGGCATTGGCAACAAGTCCTGAGACCCCCCAGGTCTTCCTCCCACCAGGGCTTTCCCCTGTGGATTCACACCAGAGCAGGGACGGGATCTAACTCTGACGGCTGGAAGTCTTTTCCCACGTTATTTCCCCAAATGTAGAAAAATTTTCACCCTTTTTTCCCTCTTCTTAGCAGACAAACATGCTCCTGGGGAAAGCCTAGATGTGTGGGAGCCTGGAGATGGAGGGGTACGTAGGGGTGGCTCCAGCGTGGCCAGCATTTTATGTTTCCAGAGACTTCCCCATCCCTCCAGAGCAGCAATCGCCACGCAGCCAGCAATCCTACATTTAGTGAAAGAAGCAATTTTGGGGCCAGCTGCGCCCACGTGGTCTCTCCCTAGCATTTTCGTTGCGTGCAGAGCAAAAGAAAGGCGATGTTTACCCAACCCCGGGGGAGCGCAAAGGTTATCATTTTCATTCGACGCTTGGTTTTTCAACGCAGTTACTGCTTCTGGAGTCGTTAACGAAACCTGGCCCGGAGCCTGCAGACTTCCCTTCCGCCTTAATGGGCCCTTCCAAGAAAAAGTGGCTAGGAAGAGTTTCCTGACAAACTATGGGAAAATTTCACACCAAGAGCACTGGGAAAGAGCCGTCCGCAGGTCGGGGCTGCGCTGCCCATCACGTCACACCGCCTGAAACAAGACAGGGTGCCTGACAGCCCCGAACACCGCAGGGATGAGCCAGCTGATGCCGAGGAGGAACAGGATCATAGAATCATGGAATCGCCTGGGTTGGAAGGGACCTTTCAGATCATCGAGTCCAACCACCAACCCAACACTGACAAAAACCACCACTAAACCATGTCCCTCAGCACCACGTCTGCCTGGCTTTTAAATACCTCGAGGGATGGCGACTCCACCACTGCACTGGGCAGCCTCTGCCAAGGCTTCACAACCCTTTGGGTGAAGAATTTTTTCCCCAATCTCCATCCTAAACCTCCCCTGGTGCAACCTGAGGCCGTTTCCTCTTGTCCCATCACCTCTTCCTTGGGAGAAGAGACCTACACCCTCCTTTCAGGGAGTTGGAGAGAGCGAGAAGGTCTCCCCTCAGCCTCCTTTTCTCCAGGCTGAACACCCCCAGCTCCCTCAGCCGCTCCTCACCAGACTTGTGCTCCAGACCCCTCACCAGCTCCGTTGCCCTTCTCTGGACACGCTCCAGCCCCTCAATGTCCCTCCTGTCACCAGAGACCCAGAAGACAAGGATTTTTTCCCAACTACAAGATTCTGAAGATTCAGGGTCTGCCCTGTGGTCACTAAACCCCCGAAGTCTGAAGTGTGTTTAACTGGCAGCATAATGACTGTTCTGGCTGACACCAGGCAGGTTCCCAGGTCCCATGTGATGGTGCAGCTCTTCAGGATGACACTGGGGAGGGCAGTTTATTTTTATGTGCTATTTTAAGTTATTTTTAAAGCACTCACCCATGGCTCCAGGCACTTTCACAATAATAATTTAAAGCGTGCGTTAACATCAGGGCGTTTCTGCGTGTCCATGTGGGAGAGGCTGTTCCCTGGGCTCTGGGAGGATGGTCGGATGCAGGAGGACACCACCCTCTGGTACCGAAGAGCCACGTCATCAGCTGTGTTCCTGGATAGGTCGTTAATTTTTGTTATTTGTTATGGATTATATTATTCAGTAGGATTATTCCGAATTTTAGCCCTGCAAAACACCATGATATCTCAATGACAGACGACTTGGGGATCGTGGTAAGGAACCACAGCTCTGCCCCTTGCTGCTGTGCTCTGGCAACCACCACCAGCAGTGATGGGCTTGAGCCCACCATTGAGCCCAAGGGCACCATCCCCTGTCCCGCAGGAGAACCTCTGCCCTTGCAGGTGCTCCTGGGAGAGCTCTTTTCTGTGTATAAACCCTAGAAACCAACAAGGTGGACTGAGGAGGAACCAAGATCACAGGATCATAGAACGGTTTGAGTTGGAAGGGACCTTAAAAATCACTGAATTCCAACCCGCTGCCCTGGGCAGGGACACCTCCCACCACACCAGGTTGCTCAAACCCCCGTCCAACCTGGCCTTGAGCCCCTCCAGGGATGAAGATGTTAGTGGAGATGAAGCTGTTATTGGAGATGAAGCCGACCCAGTAACAAATAGGAAGAAGCAGCAATGTTTACCCGTTGGTAGGCGAGAAAGAGATTCTTCCAGGGGAAAAAAAAGAAGCTGAGGCATGTGTACCACCTCCACTTAGGTCCTCGTACAATCATGAGAGCTTCCTGCCCATTAGCATTCCTGCCACAGCTTTGGGAACTGGGTTTGTTAACCGTCTGGGCTTAAAAGAGAAGAAATAGCACTTGGGTATCCACCACCTTTCATTTTCCCTTCCTGGCTCATGTAACCATGGCAAAGGAGCCTACGCCAGCCTGTGAGATGGCATAATTCATGCCAGCCCCCATCCGTTTTCTGATTAAGCCGCTCGACACAGAGCTTCACATCTTTCCAAGTCTCACCTCGGCATTGCTGCTGGGAAAACGTCAGGATTTTGTGCCTGGGCAGGGAAGGGAAGACGCTTTGCTGTGGTCCGTGAGTGGTACCTGCCCCCTCCTGCTCCCAAAGTTCCTCCGGTGCCCGATGTGCGGCTCATTGATGGGAGGATGGAGATAGTACGGGGAACCCACGCAGGCAGCTGTCAGAAAACGAGCTTACTATAAAAGCAACATATGCTGCGCTGAGTTACGAGGCCTTCAAATCACTACAAGAAGCGCTTAAAATATTCCGGAATTTAATTACAAGACTCTATATGCTTTAAATGCATGAATGTATAATGCAGGCTTGGGCTGTGACAAGGGAAATTCTTCTTCCACATGCACTTGAAGGAGCTGGAAGGGAAAATCCCTGGAGGGTGCGGCAGGACAATTAGTTGGGATCCATGGAGCCATATTCCCCGTCGCTAGTGGCCAGGATGCCACCACAGATGGCCACCAGCAGGGCGAGGGGGGTGAAATCTGCCCCTCTACTCCGCTCTGGGAAGTAGAGCGCTGCCTCCAGCTCTGGGGACACCAACAGCAAAGGGACATGGACCTGTTGGAGCAGGACCAGAGGAGGCCACAGAGACGCTGGGAGGGCTGGAGACCTTCTGCTGGGAGGACAGGCTGAGAGAGTTGGGGGGGTTCAGCCTGGAGAAGAGAAGGCTCCGGGGAGACCTTAGAGCCCCTTCTAGTCCCTAAAGGCGGGGGCTCCAGGAAAGCTAGGGAGGGACTCTGGATGAGGGAGGGAAGCCCTAGGAGGAGGGGGAAGGGTTTGACCCTGAAAGAGGGGAGCAGGAGATGAGATGTGGGGAAGAAGTTCTTTGCTGTGAGGGTAAGAGCCTGGCCCAGGTTGCCCCGAGAAGCTGTGGCTGCCCCATCCCTGGAGGGGTTGAAGGGCAGGTTGGAGGGGGCTTGGAGCAACCTGGTGTGGTGGGAGGTGTCCCTGCCCAGGGCAGGGGGTTGGAACTGGATGATCTTTAAGGTCCCTTCCAACCCAAACCATTCTATGATTCTATGGGTGACATTCTCTAGTGCTGTGTTCAGGACTGCCGAGCCAAACGAAGGCACGTTCATAATGAGGGTGTGTGCTAAATATAAATTATGGATGACATTAACAAAGTTGTTTGGGTTGAACCCTTTCAAAAATGCTTTTATTCCTAAAAAAGCTTGCATGTACCTGAACAACTCACCCCTTTTCTATGTCAGCTGTCCTGCTCTCACGTGGCGTTCATCAGACAGACGAGGGTTCATCCCTGACTAAAACATGTTGTTATTATCTTCCAGCAAGTTAAATGCCTTGTGTATTGTGCCTACAAAAATGAAGATGCACTTAACATAACAATGTGGTTATTAGCTTAATGGCAGGAAGAGAAAATTTAGGGATGAGAATTAAAGCACTGCTCTTGCAGAATGTCCCTGAGGAAGGATCCCTGTGTCCGAGATACCCATGAAGGCTACTCACCCCCCTGAGGTTTCCTGGCAGGCATCCCACTGGCAGATTAGCATCTCAGTGCTTAACGTGACACGAGATGGGGAATCTGGATGGATATCACACTGATTTGTAGTCGATTATTATTATTTTCCTACTGTAATTAACACAGAGAACTCAAACGACAAAAAGAGAGCACATGTATTTTCCAAGCCAAGAAACAACTGTTTGGAGAAGCCTTTGACCTGCAAGCCACGATGCAGGATTGGACTGGAAAACTAATCCCCAGGAGCCGGAGCATCCTCCCTGTTTGCAAGAGCCGGGGATGGTGCAATATTCCTGTCCCAAAACCCACGGAGCCTGCGCAGCAAGCCTCAAGTTTTCAGGACGTAGAAGAAAGCCAGAGACATCTTTTGCAGGTTTGACAGAGGGAAATTTGCCGGTCTCTTCCCACTTTCCATCAGTCAGCATTTCCCACCACTGCTTCCCTGCCCGGTGAAGAAGCTGGGCTGAGCTGGCCTCGAGCCGGCCGGGCTGGAAGGTGTCATTTAGCACAAAGATATCAACAAGGCACTTAGGTGACAGCCAGGTCAGAAATGAGGGTTGCAGAGTAAATACGGAGACGGGGAACGCACAGGTCACGCCGGGCAACCCAAGCAGTGACTCATGTTTTGCAGCTACCTCACGCGCGGGATCTTTCCGCAGGAAATTCTTACTGGGAAGAGCAAGGGCAACCATTGCATTCGGCTCATTTTGAGGCTGGAGAGAAGTCAGGACCCCAGGAACGGCTGCTCAGGGCTTGCCAGGGCTTTTTATCTCTTGATCTGATTTTCCAAATTTCTCAAAGATCAGCCGTGGGTACCCAAAGAAAGGGATGGGGTGATAAAGCCCATAAAACCATCATGTCCCACACTTCTGGCCAGAGGTTGGGCTTCAGTGCCAGAGGTCAGGAGCACTTCCAAAGGACTGGGTCCTTGCCGGGGAGGAGGGACTTTGCTAGACTAACGACTGCTTTAATTAAATACAGCAATATCATTAACCCGCCGGAGTTCATGAAATTAGTGTTGCAAATGAAAAACCGCCTTGGCCTCATTTTCATAAGGCGGTTTCAAGAGGGAAAACAGCATTTTGCTTGCGAAGATGATGTTTGCTTTTCCAATAAAACAAAACCTCTTCTTGTCCCTCTGGAGCTTTGGTTCCGTTCAGTCCTCACCAAAATATTTGCTTTGGCCCTCCCTTGTTTTTAGGGCACCTGTAGTGAAGGTATTTGACGTGACAGGGGATTGCCGCAGGAAAAAAAAAGAAAAAAAAAAAGAGAAAGAGGGAGAAATAAGGGATTTTAGAAAGGGCTTTCGGGAGGAGGAAATGCCGGCATCCCTCCTCTAGCGCATAAATCATTTCTGCAGTTCAAAATAAACCAGCATCTGTGCTGGTTGGACCGCTGCCACCGATTTTTCTTATCTTCCTTGTTTGCCGAAGGGTGACTCAGGGCAGAGCTAAGAGGGTGCCCACGGGAGCCCGGCTGGGAAGGCGCTGATGTCACCGACTGCACGGCAGCACGGGGACCGGAGGGCTGGGAGGAGAAGGTGAAGGGGGGGGGGACGGATTCCCACCTGCCCGCCAGGAAGGAAGAGGAGCGATAGGGATCCCTCCACCGGCGCCCTGGCTCTCAGCCCGGGCCACTTTCCTTGCTTGTGTTGCACTTGGGGGAGAGTCTCTTAAATAAAGAGAAGCCCTGCTCCGTGCGCCAGGGCTGGCGTCCCGCCGCCGCAGGGGGAATGTCCCTCTCCCCATCACTTGTCACGGCTTCCCGGTGTCAACCAAAAGCTTGGGCTTTCCAAGAAAAACCAAGCCCCTCTCGTCCATGGCTAGTTCCCAAGCCCTTGGGCTATTATGCCCTGTGAGCAGCAGGGGGGGGATGAGGTGTACCCCAGGCTCTCGGTGTTCCTTGCTGGGATGCCAAGGACTTCTGTCTTCCCCATGAAATGCTTGGGCTGGCTTACACCCACCAGAGTTTGAGATGTTGGGAATCAGAATCATAGAACGGTTAGAGCTGGAAGGGACCTTAAAGATCATCTGGTTCCAACCCCCTGCCCTGGGAGTTACTCAACTTTGTTTCCACATCCCTGTTAATCACCCTCTCATCCCCTCTTGAAAATTCAAGACCGTTTTGCAAAGCAGAGCAAGATGAAGGGAGTTTGGGAGCATAACCCCCTTTAGGTCAAACAGTCTCCAGAGCACAGTGGTCCGCAGGAGATGCTCCTCCATCTTTGGCATTGCGGGGACATCACTAAAAGCAGTGACTGGGCTTCTCCTACAAACGAATCCAGAGGGGCCAAGAGAAGGCCAGCAGGGTAAGGGGAGGGGGGATTCTGCTCCGCTCTGGGGAGGACCCCCCTCAGTGCTGCCTCCAGCTCTGGGGCCACCAACAGCAGAAGGACATCAGCCTGTTGGAGTGGGGCCAGAGGAGGACACGGAGATGCTGGGAGGGCTGAAGCCCCTCTGCTGGGAGGACAGGCTGAGAGAGTTGTGGGGGGGGTTCAGCCTGGAGAAGAGAAGGCTCCAGGGAGACCTTCCAGTCCCTCAAGGGGCTCCAGAAAAGCTGGGGAGGGACTCTGGATGAGGGAGGGGAGCCCTAGGAGGAGGGGGAAGGCTTTGACCCTGAAAGAGGGGAGATGGAGATGAGATCTGGGGAAAAAGTTCTTGGCTATAAGGGTGGTGAGGCACTGGCCCAGGTTGCCCCGAGAAGCTGTGGTTGCCCCATCCCTGGAGGGGTTGAACACCAGGTTGGAGGGGGCTTGGAGCAACCTGGTGTGGTGGGAGGTGTCCCTGCCCAGGGAAGGGGCTTGGAACTGGATGTTCTTTAAGGTCCCTTCCAACGCAAACCATTCTATGCTCCTATGATTAACCTGGCTCCATCAGCAGCTCTTGGCACGGGAGATGCAGGCTCTTCCTTGGGAAGGGATGGACAGTAGCGGATGGGTCCCATCAACCCAGCCAGCCCCTTGCTGCCGGGGCAGAGAGGGCACTTGGCCTTAACCCCACAGATGAAGCAACCCCGCGCCATTGCAAGCACTTTGAACAGAGTTTCACAATAAGCAAAGCTGATTTCTCCACCTACGGCCCTGCCAAGCACGAATGCACTCAAGTACAACATGGGGCAGCCCCAGAGTCTCCTGACCCCCTGCAGCCCCCTCACATCCGCTCGGATATAGGCACGGGTAGGGTCTAAGAGGAGAAAAACCCCCCTGGTTTTCCTGTAATCACTGTGTCACTTGACGCCAAGAAGCTCCTTCATCAGGAGCTGGCGCCGTGTTGCTCAAAAGCTCTGGCACAGGAGGGACTAACATGGTGTTGCCCCGAGGCAGACTGTGCTCCTGGTGGCACTGCCACCCCAGGGGGGGACATCCACGGTGTCAAGGAGCTGCCACCTCCCATAAGAGGTCATTCCTGTTGGCCAGGGGTTGATGTCCCTAAAATAAACACAACCAATAAATCCTCTGTCGAGGAAACAGGGAGTTCTCCGGGTTTGATTCACTGCGGCTTTCAACCTGCCAGGGACGTGAGCCGGCTTGTCTGGTGCGACCGCAAGCTCCTTGTGTGGTTAAACTGGCACTGGGGAAAGGATGCCAGTGTGGAGAATGCCATCTCCCTTCTTGCCCAAGCCCAGGCGCCTGGCTCTGCTCGCTGGTACATCAGCTTCACCCTCCGGTGGGTGGAATCTTGCCCTTTCTGGGCTGCCATCCTTTCCGTAAAAGCAGCTGAGAGTGGTTTTCCTGGAGCGCCGCAGGTTTGCACCATCACCCTCTGGTCCATGCTTTGCTCCTCAGGTGGTCCCTGCTAAAAAGATCTGCTCCCTGGTGCCAGGGGTCAGCTCTCTTTGGTGTCTCCTCATCTTGGGTGCAAACAGCAAGCCACCACCTGGATCTGGCTCCTTGGGGCATCAGACTTCCCCGGGGTGGTCAGCACTCCTGTTGGGCTTGGCGTGGCTTCGTGCATTCCTATGTAGTGTCTTCAATTCTTTTGTTACTGACTGATGATTAAACCCTTGCTTGACAAGGGCCCATCTTCACTCCAACACCACAACCTGCATCTCCGAAGCCTCCACCTCAGGGCAAAAAGCCACCCTTTCTTTTGTTCGTCTGTCTCCAGCTCATCAGGGCCAAGCCCCTTGGGACTCAAGACCATTTGGTCATCGCCTCTAACCTTTTCAGGACTGAAGTGTTGTTCCTTGAGGTTCTTCTGACATTTCAGACCAATGCAGTTGGGTTGAACCTACTAGGCAGCAGGGCTGGGGGAAGCAGCTCCAGGCAGCGTGACCTCCTGCCAGCAGCACCCTGGGACCCAGCAAAGAGGCAACAGAGGCACCCACCAAGCTTGCCAGCCAAACCCCAGGCTCCCAGGAGGCACCAGAGCTCTTTTGGAGGTGGTGGCAATGGGTTTGCCCTCCCGGTGCCCTTGGGAGCGCCTGGGAGTTACTACAAGCCTCAGATAAGGAAAGAGGCACGGAGACATGAACTGGCTTGCCCCAGGTCCCGCTGGAAAACTGGCAGGACAACCAGGAACAGAGTAAGTCTCTTTTGTACTTGGACCAGAAGATTCCAGAAACATTACAATTTACCCATTTGAGTGTCTAAAACTGGCTTTTAATTATTGTCAGCGCATCGCCCTCTCTGTCATGCTCATTTCCATAAGAAAACTCTTGCAAGGCATCCAAACATCCTTCTCTTTCCCCATGTAACATAATTCCAAAGCTCAATTCCAAAATTTCTTCCTTTTTTTTTTTTTTTTTTTTTTGAGATTTACTGCCTATCCCCTGCTGAATTGCCCAGGACTGAAGCTGCAGAGCGATGTTGGGGTTCTGGCCCTTCGCCCCCTCCCAGGGACACTGACCCCACACGGGCATCCCATTCCCACCAGGAAGATCCCCTCAAATCCCTGCCCCGTGGCATGACCAAGCTCGGCTGCTGGATAATCCTCTCTCCCCATCATTATTTATTAGAAGAGATTTTTGTGCCAGATATTCCCCCCTTCCAGACCTGTGAAAACTATGGGCCGCTCCAATCAATTTGGAAAATACAACAGGAAAAAAAAACCCAACCCAACACTATGTAGGCATCGAGGGAACCAGACCTGGCATCTCCATGTACCTTTCTTTATGAAAGTTTACTTTATACTTATAATTCATTGTTGGCTCATGGCAGAAAAGGTTTGACTTGCACGGACAAGTCGGAGGGAGGGAGGAAGACCTGGGATGGGAAGCAGATACGTGGGAGGACGCAGCATTCTTTTCCCACGTTGAGGAGCAGCAGGACGTGTAAATTCAGCTCTGGAATTTCGCTCCTTCCCTTTTATGGCAAGAAAAAAAAACCACCACGAGGCTTTTCTTTGACTTTGCAAATACATGTTCCAGCTGAAATCCAACCTGGGCAGTAATACCCAGCAGCCGCTCACCTGGTTGTGCTGAGCACGGGCTCGTGCAAAGAGGGAAAGCAGAGGTCCAGGCTCTGATGGAATGGTTTTATCTGAGGACAGGATTTGGTCCTTATTTCTCGGTCTCGCCTTCAATATGAAACAACTAAGCTAAGTAATTAATTTTTAATGCATCCGATATAGGCAAGGGAGAGCTTTGGGGAGTGATTTATGCTGGATGCCATCACTCTGTTCCCCGGGCCTGGAGAGGCAAAGAGGAATCGTGCAGCAATGGTGGCAATGGAACACGATGGTGTTGAAGGTCCCTTCCAAGGGCCCTGCTCTTTCCATGACTCCCTGCCGCTGCCTCTGCTCCCACATGGAGCCCAGAGGGATGCAGACACTTGCCAGGGGCTTAGAAAGCCCTGGACACCTCGTCTTACCAGCATGGAGCCCACATGCTGCTTTGTGGGGCTTGGAGGTGAAGGGATGGAGCAGCCACATCTGCAGGTCCCTTCCAACCCTCCTTTTACTGTATACCAAGCTGCAAATAAAGTGAAGCTGCTCCAGAAGCTTCCTTGCTTTCCGTAAACTTCCTATAAAGCTCATTTTATTTAGTAAAGGGCAGTGTAGGAACCATAAAATCATGCAATGGTTTGGGTGGGAAGGGGCCTTAAAGACCATCACGTTTCAACCCCCTGCCATGGACCAGGGACACTTCCCCCTAGACCAGGCTGCTTAAAACCCCATCCAACCTGAACACCTCCAGGTGGTGGGGCCTCAACAACTTCCCTGGGCAACCTGAATCATTCATTCAAAACCACCCAACTACAAAACCAAATAGAAAATGCGTTAGAAGACCAGTTAGTCTTTTCTGAGTCATTTAATTAGAGCCACTGGCTTTCCTGGTCTATGGAAATCTCAGGGTGGAAAGTGTGTGAAACCTGCTGCAACCAACACCTGCCTAATTAGCCGCGCATTTCCCTCTCTCTGAAGGGAGAAAAAGTGTGTGCGACCCACAGACGTTCACACTTTTTCAGCCTAAAGTGGTTTAGGAGCTGCCGAGGAGAGACAGGCTCTCGCCATGGGGCAGGATGGCAGTGGCAGCCGTGGGACCCTCAGCGCGTTGCCCACCACCATCCATCCATCCATCCATCCATCTACACTGGTGCCTTCTGAGCTGCAGGTCCTGGAAATGCTGCATCCCTCCACGCACCATTCCAACATCTGGAAGCAAGCAAAGAAATGGAGCAAAACTCTGTGTTTCATCTTCCCAGCTGGAGGCAACATGGGTGAAAATCGAGGCCAGGGTCACCATGACCCAGAAGGGTCCTCTTTGACCTGGGGGCTTGGTTTAAATCTCATTTTGCAGCTCCGGTCTGCAGCCTCACTCAAACAGCCCTGGAGAGCAGCTCCTCCTGAAGCAGTAATCCCTTGGTGCCAACAGCCGTGGCTGTGCAGGAGCTGCCTCAAAAATTCGAGTTAATTAGAAATTTAGGGGCAAGGACTTGCACTAGCAGCTTTTGCTTTCCCAGCAATTGGCTAGGAGGAACTTTAATAAGGATGAACATTTGCTGTTCTTGTTTTGAGCCAGAGAGTTTGGGTTTAAACTGAAAGAACGTAGATTTAGATGACAAAGTAGGAAGAAGTTCTTTGGTGTGAGGGTGGTGAGAGCCTGGCCCAGGTTGCCCCGAGAAGCTGTGGCTGCCCCATCCCTGGAGGGGTTGAAGGGCAGGTTGGAGGGGGCTTGGAGCAACCTGGTGTGGTGGGAGGTGTCCCTGCCCAGGGCAGAGGGTGGCACTGGATGGTCTTTAAGGTCCCTTCCAACCCAAACCATTCAGTGATTCTATGATTTTGCTGCCCAATTCCCTTGCATTTCCCGAAACCCCACGCGGCTCAGCGAGACACGCCGCTCACCACTGCTCCCGGCAAGAGGATTTCTCCTCTCTGCTCTTTGCTTTACAGAAGCCCTGGGCTCCAGACGTGCAAACCCCACCACTTTACTGGCCACCGCTTCTCGGGACAAGCCAGCGGGTGGTTTGCCCGCCTGGGTGCCTGGGGCCGCCCCACCGAACCCCGCTGCTTTCCCCCCAAAAGAAATTCCTGAGGTTTTTCTGCAGATGGGAGCCAGATTAATCGCAGCCCGGCACTGCTCGCCCGCCAGGCTAAAGCTACCGGCTTCACAAGCCTAATAAGTGGAGAAATTCAACCCAGAAACCCGGCCCCGCGACTTTACGGTGGGAAAGGCCATGCCTATGGGACAGAAAATAACAATAAAAATCAAGAGCGAAGCGTGTTAAAGAGTTTCAAATGGCACCGAAAAAATGCTTGCTATTTTTCCGAGGGTCTGCGCCGCTGCCCCGGCCGCTGCTGTTACTCATTCACATGGGCAAGAATTACAAATATGTCTGGGCAGCCAGAAAAGCTTTGGTTCACCGAATATTTGAGGCTTGGTGTGGTATGAAGGGGTGGGGAGCACGGCTCCAGCTGGCAGCGGTTCGAGGAGAAACAGTTTTAACTGTTTTAACTTCCTCGGGACAATTAAACCGCCTCGGTAGTACAGCAGCCAAGAAAAAAAATAGAAATAAAATAAATAAAAAAGCATTTATTATTTCCCGAGTTCTTTCTGCTCTTCAGCAATAATTTAAAGCCGCTGTGCCTTGAGGGAAGCCCTGTGAAGTGCAGCGTTCAGAAGAATGGGTAAGGAGATGCAGAACTGACCTAACCCTCTCCGCTCTGCCCTGGAAGCTGTTCCCAGCTCCCACCAGTGGCCCCCAGCACCCGCTGGGTGAGAACTGGGGATTACACAAGTTCACTCGTTTTTTCCACCTCAAAATGGGATTAAAGAGAAAGGATTTCCAAACTCCCTCTGAAATGAAATCCATCCTTTGACTGAAGTCAAAATGCTCAATGTCATCAAATGTCCAAGTTTACACATTTCTTATGTATTTCCAGAAAAAACCATATTATTAAAAATCCTCAGAATTTAACATCTCATGAAAAAAAAAAAAAAAAGGCTAAAACAGAACAGTGCAGCCTTACCGGAGAGCTTCGTATCAGTAACTTTCTAATACAAAATTTCACTGAAATCGAAGCAGTTCTGCAAAACGTTTTGCCTTCAGCCTATCAATATTTCTGATGGAAAACCATTCTGTCAGAATTTTTTTATCCAGCTCTAGGCTAGAATTTCATACCAAATAGTTTTACTGTCTCCCCAGCAACTGGAACTGCTGATCCACTCTAACGAATTTCCATAATTAACCTCCAGGAACTGAAAATGAAATCTTTTTTGTCTGCGGGGTATTCTCAAACAACAGCTAGAAATCATTTCACTCTGAGCCAAAGCACAGTAAATTCAATAGGATTTTCTCCACGAATTTCAACGGATCTTCAGATCAGGCCAGTTCAGATCAAGAGTTCAGATCCAGATCGATTTAATACAACTCTGGGTGTTTCTTAGAATTTGGAGGGGGCTTTGGAAAAAGCAAATCTCAAAACAATTCATCCTTTTTGTTGAAATTCAATCCCATATTGTCATCCAGATTAAGGACCCGTAGCCTTTGATGTCTGCGGAGAGAACTACTTTGTAAGATGTTTGTGCTGATTTTGTCCAAGTGAGGGATGCACAACAGCATTAGGAATTTAGACAAAATACCAAAGTTAAAGCTGCGGGCTCCGAATGCTGGTGTTTGGCTTCTCACATGTGCTCTCCCTCGCCGAAGGCTGTTCCCTCTACCATCCTACAGCAGGCAACGTCCTTGAGCCGCACGTGACTTCACGGATGGCAGAACTACCCCCCCCTCTCCCCGACGTGCAATTTGTTCTTAGCACGAGCACTAACAAATCATACATAATGTAACAGCAAAGCAGCCAGCCTCGGATTTGCATGAGATACTTTTTACCGTGGTTATTCGGGAGTTTTCCTGCGTTAGATGTATTTACCCAAGAGGAATAAGTTCTGCTCCGGGAAAGTTTTGATTTGAGGCAAGTCCCCGGCTGGTGGGATGAGAAGGTCAAGCGGCCACGAGCCACAGCGGGTGTATCTGAACCCTGACTCCTTCCCCTTGCAAGAAGTGGCCCCAGATACCGTTGTTTGGGTCCTAATTAATACATTTTCCTATTCTCAAAACATCAATTTTTTTTTCCAGAGACGGGATTAAGACCTATGTGTGAATAATCCACATAATTCTTGTGGCTCCTACAGAGCCTCCTTAGCTGGGTGGTGTGCTAAGAGACGGGATTCCCACCAGCACGTGGATAATTGCAGTACGGTCAGTATTTTAAAAATACCTCACTCTCTGTCTTAAAATCCTCCTGAAATGATTAAGGGATTTAAAAATAATTTGAGAATGCTCATAACTTTGTTAAAGCATGGCCCTCAGCTCCTGAAACTTGGGATGGCTGAGCTTTATTTCCCAGCCAAGCCTTAGCACCCAACGAACCCTCAGCCAAGTGAGGGAGAGTCACTGAGGTCTTGGACTAATTTTACAAATTTATGCAATTCTTTCCAGGGAGTGTAGTTATAGCCAGATTTCTAAATGTCAAAACACAGATTATAAGAGTACATATGCAGATTACAAGAGTACATATACAGATTAGAAGAGTACATATACAGATTAGAAGAGTATCAAGCTTCATTTTGTCCTCAGTTCACAGGTAATTCCCATTTATTTTCACAGTTGCCGTTCTTCCTGCGTATTGTTGTGCCAACGTCACGAAACAGGCGACGCTCATTCTCATCCTCCCCTCGCCCATTTTAAACCCTCGTTGGGATGGAAGAAAATTCGGGTTTGGTCTTGGCAGCCAAAGCTGCAGTCCCTCGGCGGCGGGCTGAGCTGCGAGTGGCAGTCAAGCCGCTTGAACCCTATTTTTCCCCAAATGAGAAGTTTTTATTCAGTTTGGGGCGGTGCTTTCTGATTTTAAGTCCTAACCCCTCACGGCTGCACACGAAAGCAGCAGGAGCTCTGTTTTAAACATCTGCGGTGCCACGTAATGGTAAATTTTGGGAACGAGCCAAGGCTGGACCAGAATTAGCGAGTCCTTGTGACCTTACAGCTTCTCGTCTGTCCCACCAGCCTCCTCAGATCGTGTCACCTCAAAAGGCCCCGGCGAGAAATAATTTCTTTTCATCCGCCAAGAACTCAAATACAACATTGATAAGTCCTGCAGAAGAGATAACAAACGGGTATGTGTTCAGAAGAAGGTTTTTGAACAGCGTCCCTAAATGAGGCAGGGATTGCACGCTGGCCCGGGAGAAGTACAGATGTTTCTGAATGGCTGCTCGTTAAGGTGACAATATCGCTCTGTGGGCTGAGTAGGTTCTCGGGAAAAAAATAATACGTGATCGTGAAATTAATGACTATCACCGTGTACTCACGAGGGAGCCCGCGTTTCCGACACACGGGAAATACGCATTTCCTGATACACAAGTGTTTGACCTTAAACCTTAATAATGTTCTTTTAATGTACGTCCTATTTAGCTCCATCGCAGAAAGGAGGAGGGAATGGGATGTGTGAGGTTCATGTTTTATGTATATTGTTTAATACCTTCCACCGATGCTTTGGTAGCTGGCATTGCACGGAGAGATATTCGGGTGGCAATTTTAGATTTAAATCACCAAGCAGTCATTCTGATACTAAAAGCACTTGTTCTCGGCTGGTTTATTACAGTCGTAGGAAGTGTTCAGGCAGATTACTTGTGAGAGGAGAAGAATGTGCTTTGATATTCCCATAAAATCTTATGCTAGATCAGTAGTCATTACCGCAGATAACACTAGATTGTATATATGTTATTAATATACGCATAATGCTTTCTTGGAAGGAAAGCGGAGAAACTGCGAAAGCCTAGGAAGGAATCAGGTCTGAAGGAAAATGGGGAATTTGAACTAAGCAAAGCAAGAAACTCTGCCATATAAATCAAAATCCAGGCTGTGTGTGAAAAATACCGATGGAAAATGTTAACCCCCACTGCGTTATCCCCCTAGTTATCAAGATACGGGAAAAGGCATTAAAGTTAAGAGTATGACATGAATAATAGTTTTACGGGGATTAACATATCTGGAACAGCTTCCCCAAGGAATGACAACAAGCAGGCGGTTTCGGAGCAGGTGGGGGTGTCTTGTAGCTTATCAATTGTCTCAAGTGCCCAAAGCCCCAGGGTTTCGCTGGGTGATGCTGGCAACCTCTGGACCAGTAATATAACATGATGTTACTGGGAAGCGTGCTGGTGGAAGCTCTGCGGTCATGATGAGTAAGTGTTCCGTGTGCGTTAAAGTTTCCACATTCCTAACATAGCTGGATGCAGGCGAATTTTCCATGTGAGCTGTGCGAGGGAGCCATCTCCCCCAGCACCAATTCCTTCTCCAAGCACCCTCGGTCCTGGCCAAGCCAAGCCATCACCAAGGAATGGGCGGCACCAGCACCAGCTTTGGTGCATCTTGCCTCCATCTGTACGGAGGTGACCGACGAACTGATAGGGAGCAGATGTTCATACCCAGCTCCCAAGTCAGCATTAACAAAGAGCTCTTTCAACCCCGTCTTCTTCTCTCCTTTGTATTCAACAGATATGCCCCCATTGGTATGTTGGGCTCACAAAGAATTGAGAGCCACAGCTGAACCTCCAAAGCCCTATCCCACCTGCATCTGCCCGTGAGGCTGCCACGTGTTTCAGTGTGGAAGGGAATGAAGAAACAGTATTTTCTGCACCCTGGAGAAGACATGAGAGCATCTACACAACTGTATTATTCCAGAATTATCACCTGTTCAAATACATGCAGCTGAACAAAAGAGAGAAACCCAATTTGCTCTGAGCAGTAAGTTTCCTCACTGCTTATTCGCTGCTCTCCCATTCCATCATCCCTCCAAAGAGCTGAAGCCGTGTTGGTGGACAGCAGGGATGGGTGGAAACTGCAGAGTAGCTGAGACCAGCTTTCAATTTCTTTTAAAAACAGAAAGATGGTAAGTTGACTGCTCTAGCTTCTCAGTAAGCCCGTATAGATAATGCACCCACTGCAAATTTTAGTGTTTTGCTCATGATTTCCAAGCAGAATCCAAGGCTTAAATTCTTTGCAAAATTCATTAGAGCTGAGCAACTAGACCAGCTGAAGATGTGACACACGGGAACAAAATCAAGAGCATTAGCACCGAGTTTGGAAAACGTCATGCTTGGGATTCTCTCGTCTGCGTCACTGGAGGATCTCCCTGAGGTCAAACACGCGCAGGACAGCATTGCTTTCTGTTTCGGGATGTTGTAAAACTTGTCGAATGCCTCACGTTTCAGCCCAGAACCGACAGGGAGCTGGTCTGTGACGGGATGACTCAAGAGGTGACGCCGAGACCCACCTTCACGAGGGCTCACAAGCCACCCCTTGCTGGGGGGCTGTCGCTTTGGGGAAGATTTACCCCGCAGTGTTATTACAGAACGGCTGTTTCAGTCAGAGCGGCGTTCAGCCCTCTGGTGAGCCTTAGTCAGTTTTAACTTGGTTTTGCGGCCAGGAAGCTAAATAAAAAGGAGCACGTTAGCAGTGGGGATGCTTTATGGTATCCCAACACCCTCCTTGT
This sequence comes from Calidris pygmaea, assembly GCA_003697955.1. Taxonomy (NCBI): domain Eukaryota; kingdom Metazoa; phylum Chordata; class Aves; order Charadriiformes; family Scolopacidae; genus Calidris; species Calidris pygmaea. The sequence goes on along the minus strand of QJSC01002385.1, from coordinate 8,008,544 downwards.
GACCATCTTTTGAGTGAAAAAACCCTTTACCCACAAACTCGGCCTGGCTGAGCCCACTCCGTGGTGCAGGTGAGGCCGAAGCCAGCGGCCCCCCTCAGCCCGGCCTGTGGCCCTGGAGGAGCCTCGGTGGCCAGTAGCCGCCCTGGCAGGCCTCGCCGCCCCTCTGGAGGCCACAGAGCCCCGCAGGCCGCAGATTCCCTTTCGTAGCATTGAGATTTATAGATTTTTTTTAAAAAAACCCCACCAGTCATGAGGCATCGGGTCCCTCCGCGCTTCCCCCCTCTCCCCCCCCGCCCCGGCTGCGGCGCCGGGTGGCTCCCCTAGGGGGCGCGCTGCTCCGCCGGCCCGCCCGGCAGCGCGCGGCCAGGGGGCGGGCCCGCAGCGGCGGCGGAGGGCGGTGATTGGCGGCTGCGAGGCTATAAATAGCGGCGAGCGGCGGGGGGACAAAGCAGTCTGCGCGGGACCGGCGGGCGGGCAGCGCGGAGGCGGCGGGTCCCGCGGCTCTGCCACTGCCACCGGGTTTTTTTTTTTTTCCT
>QJSC01002385.1:7983222-8007963 GCA_003697955.1 Calidris pygmaea | reverse complement strand
GGGGGGGGGGGGGGGGGGGGTGGGCGCTCCTCCCGCCCGGCTGGAAGGAGCTTATCTGAGGAGCTCCAGGGGTAAAGGCACCTTTGCTCCTCCGCTGCCCTGACACCCTGGGGAGAAGGGCGAAGAGGTGTTTGTGTATGCTCATGGTAAATAAATTCCTTGTGGCCTCCTTAACACCACCTTTCTTGTGTTTTAGAGAGTCTTTAAAGCCAGTAGAGACTAGGCAGGTAGGCACCTCCAGCCCTCTGAGGATGCTGAGGGAACCATCCTTTCTCACATTGTGTGTAGGGTCCTCATGGCTCTTCCAGCGGTGCCATGTTCAAAAACCCTGGCTCGCATGCCTCCAAGGATGAGGTTCTTGGTATCTTTGCTCTCACGTTAGGCCAGGAACTCCTCTAGGTCCTGCTGCCGTTGATAACTGGACTAAGGTCACTTGCCAGGGTGGTGAGGATGGACCCCTGGACTTGTCGGGACTTGTCACCTTGGCGCTGGAGAGGAGTGTGGACAGCCAGCGGGGTCTCTGCTGCTCAGTGACAACACGCGGGGAGAGGTGGTCAGGGGTGAATGACACCAGGAACCATTAATGCCGGCGTGGATCAGCATTATTCCGCAGAAGCGATTGGGGAAAAAAAGCTGGAGGAACTCGACAGAGCAAGCCCAAGCCCCTTCTTCTTTAGGCGGGTTGTGTAGATAGCGTGTTGATGCTGAATTTGGACCCAGCCGTTCCTTCCAAATACAAAAGCAGTCCTTTTACCAGAAATGAAAATGTTAATCCCTTTTTTAAAAAAAGGAGTTTAGGCGGCGAGTTGGCTTTCCTCTTGCTGTGGAGGAAATGATTCCAAATTCTTGCAACACGATTACTGGGAAAAGGCAGTCTTTCTGCCCACAGCCGGTATCAGCGTAGCTCTGAACTGATTTTTTTCTTCATCTTATGCCAAGTAAGACTTGCAGACTTCTAGAATGTGTCTGGTTTGAGCTTTCATCCTGATTACTAAGCTGGCTGTAACGAACTATACGGAGTGAGGGCTTATTAAAAATTAATAGTTAAGTGATTTTGGAAAATTTTAGCTATTAAAATACAACGTGCTCGCAAGTGAAGTTGTTTGACGTGGGAAGGTTTGGAATCTGTATGTCAAAGGCTGAATACACCCATGTAATGAAATATTCTGTAGCACTTCAAAAGACAAAAAGCAGTGGAAGAAACACCTGCCAGCCTTCACGTGTGCATGTTGTCCTCTTGGGCCTGTCCTGGAACTAATAGAAAATTTGACTGAGTCAGAAGCTTAAGATCAAGAGGCTAATTTGTCTGCAATCTGAAACCAAAGGGGAAATGTTTGAAAGATCCAGTGCTTTGGTCTCATCAAGTGTTACTTGAACAGCGGATCCTCTGGTTGTGGGACTGCGGATGAAAAAGTGTCTCTCCCTAAACAGCCCTTCTCACCGACTGCGAGAAGAAATGGGTTAATTTACCGGAACCCATTAACCCACTGCAAAATCACATCACCAGATAAGGGACATCAGAAGATAAGATAGTGGTTTAGCATTATCTCAAATTCTTGGTAACTTAATTCTTACAAGCCTTTGTCCTAGTCCTCAGCTGAATTAGAATAAATGTCTTGGTGACATTTTTAAAGCAGGGCTAGATCTAGTTAACTTAGTTAACTTCATCAGTTAACTGATTAACTGCCAAATGCTAATGGAAGATGATGTCCATTGCAACAACGGGGAGGTAATGGCTCCAGTCATTTGAGGTACTTAAGTATCTCTTGGGGGAGGGCAGGAAGGACACAGTTTAGCTGAATTTGATTGCAGTATACTGCAGATACTTTCAAGATGACTTGATCAGTATTTAGTATCCATCTTTAGCCCCTTTAAACTATTTTCGAACTGGGAGCATGCAACAGGTTGCCTTGCAAATTAGTCCATAGCTTGAATCAAAGTAAAAGTTGTGTTTTGCAATGAATCCTTTGGAAGGAAGGTGCTGCCACTTTGAGTAAATTTTTTTTTTTTCTCACTGAGAAAATGAGAAAAGCTCTAGGCACTGGTTATAATAGCCTTGTGTTAGGGTGAGAACTGGCCCTGCTGTCACAGTTTTAGTTTACAATCCTTTATATAATAATAATGTGCTTTTTACTAGAGAACTCAAGTACAAAATGTAGAGAGTCACGCAATTGATACAACCTTTTAAAGCAAGCTGTAAATTCATTGAAAAGTTTGGGTTTGGTTTTTTTTTATATCTTGGATATACCAATAGAAATATGGGACAAAACACTCTTAGAGTAAGAGTGGAATGGGAAGACTCATTATTCAAATATTTTCTAGTACTGTCTAGTTCTGCAAGTCATTATAAGGGTTTAAATTAGCCACAGCATTAAGGAAAGCACTTGCCAACTTGAATTTCAATTGGTTTTTGGACTACCAACCCTTCTTTCAAAGCAGGAATGTCTGGTTGCAATCTAACTACACCATAAATTATTCCACTCTGTGGTAACGTGGTATGGCAGTCGTGAGCTGTTTGGGAGCTGCGTGCTTATTTTGCTAGGTAGGTAGGGTATTAGAAGTTTCTTCAGGCTGAAGCTTCATCTTGTAGTTTCATGGACACTGTCAAAAAATACTTGTGTATTAGACATCTTTGTCTACTGTAGAGCATGGTCTTAATGTGCATTTACCAAGGTTTTGACTGCTGCCATTAAAAGTGGCTACTTTGATAGTACAACAGCAGCTGCTGCACAGAAATCACATACTATTAATTAGACACACATACCCATGTCTCCTTAAAACGTATTTTAGAGGGTTTTTTTTTATTGGTTGTACTTTGGAAACTGTACTGGATGCTCCAATAAATAATTCTCAACAGGGCCAGAAATACCTATGCACTGGTGGGGATTAGCATATAATTAAATCCAGAAGGGCCTTAGAGCTTTAAATCAGGTTAGCTTTACTGTGATTTGAATGTGCACAGCATATTCAGTGTCTATATAGGCACATAATATTAATTACAAAGCTTTTTGCTGAAATCTTTCAGAAGCCTTCTGAAACATAGAGGAATTTAAGTTACTATTTTCTTGAGCTTTCTGGCGGTAAAGCATTGTAAAGGAAATGTCAAATTTCTGTCAGTGCCTTCCAAGTTCACTTGCAAGTTGGCTGTATTGAGCCATGTGATTTTTATTTTTTTTCCCTTTCATGACAGTGTAGTAGTAACTAGTCTTTATAGGTTGTTTTGCCCTTTAAAGGGGAAAAAATTAGAATTGGTATCTGGGAATGCCAAGTCACCTACCAAAGTCCTGTTTCCTGTTTGAGGTGCAGAAATGTAAACACACAAAATACTATGAATATGGTGATTCGTGTGCTTGAAGATGATGTCTTCTATGATACTCAGTATACAAAAATCATCTGTGTTTTCTCCAAAACTAGTCAGGGTGGTTTGGGAAGGAGAAAAACCATCAGCAGCGAATTGACTAGTTGGAGTGGCCACTGCAGTGTTTGATGTGTTTTCTAGGTAGCCGATAATTAGTGAGCCCAAGGGTTTGGGAGTGAAAAATGCTGCTGTTCATCTGTTCTTCTTTCAGTTGACTGGAGTCCAAAAGGCTACAAAGACTGATGCCTGATGGCTGCTTGGTGGTGTGTAAATAGTAAAGTCTTGCCTGTTACTGAGCTCGGCTTCCCTTAGGGCCTGCGGGCGAGTGGAGGCTGAGCAGGAGCTGCCCAGGTTCAGGTCTGTAGGTGGAACATAGGGATGAACCTCCTGCTTGGAACTGGTGGTGGCTTTGGGTCTTGCAAACAAACAGAACGTCAGCTTTCCGTGATTTACCATCTTGGAGTGGTGCTAAGCCATCAAAAAATTAAGTATGCCTTAACTTTTTAGTGATGTGATTCTGTTATTTATTAAGATAGCAACATTTAAGACTAAGCTTGGTGTCTTCTATAGACCCAAGCCAACCATGTTGCTGGGGAGAGGTTTTATTTCAGTTTAAAAGCTGAACTTGTGTTGTGCTTTGCATGAAACATAAGATTTTAAAAGTAGATCGTTCTTAATGTGGTGCTTATTTTGGCTTAAATTATTTAAACTGCCAAACAGATGAGAAAGGGGGGATTGCAGCTGGAATGTACTTCCACCACAAAGTACGATGAACTACAGCATTATCAGCAATTCCTTGATAAAACTGAAAAGTCATCCATGTGTTGTCCTTGACAAAAATGTTATATTTTGTAGGGACAGAATTACAAACACAAATAGGCTTCTCCCCCCCGCCCCTTACAAATACTATAGCTGCAGCTCCACATTCTCCTCCTGTTTTCTAGGGTTGGCATGGCTTCAAATCTGCAGACTGACTTGAAAAAGAGCGAGCCAGCCTCGCTGGGCTGTGCCTGAGTTTTCTGTTCAGACTTGAGCTTCATTCCTGGGATTCCTGGCTTCTGAGGGTTTCTCTGGGCGAACCGATGAAATGCCAGATTGAATAGGCTCGCACAGCGAGGGCCGCAGCCCCCCCCTCTTTATTTGCCCAGTAAGAAAGGTTCGGTTATTGCTGTTGAATGAGACCAGGAAATTTTCCTTTGTTGATGCTGCAGCCCCGAGTAGTTTAAATGGTTCCCGTTTGTTCTGCCACACACTACCCCGAAGAAAAGGAGGTGTCAAATTTTCCCCCTCCCTTGCATCTGAGCAGAAGGACTGACTGCCTGTGAAAGTGCACTTCTTCTGCCTCAGCATCTTTAGTATGAGAGGTTCAGAAGGAAAAGCTAAAACGAAGAACCCTCTAAACAAACAGAGCTACAGCTGACACAGTAGAAAGGAGTCTCTGGGCTGGAGGTGGTGACTGTGTGTATACATCAATACACGCTGATGGACATATATGGTGTGTTGTATCCCTGAAGACTGGTGAGTGAGAAGATAGGTATGTGTCTAAGGAATTAGTTTCTGGGTGAGGCTTTTTTGAGACTCCTTTCTAGCCAGCAACCATTTGGCCAAGCATTAATGATCTTCAATCCTGCCCTTACTTGCCTGAGCTTGGCAGGGAGATGTGCTAGCCAGGCAGTGGCTCTCACCAGCATCCAGGCTGTGCTTGGGCCAGTTTAAGGCTGCAGAGCAGTGCAGGTGGCTAGTTAACGGCACGCTGCTCTGCAGTTCCTCTGTCCGGGGCAAATAACTTGGCCCTGGGGCTCCAGAATAAATAACTTGGCCCTTGGGCACCGGGATGGAGGCACCATAATAGCAGGGCTGGAGATAGCTGGGGAATAATTAGTAGTCGAAAGCGCTTATTGATAGTCACAGCTAGCAGAGCTCAAATAAATAGTTAATTACCGGTCAGCTCAGCTCACTTAGATTTCTTTTAACATGTCAGTTACCACTGAAGACAGCTAACTGTTTTTTGAAGAGCAGTTTTTGACAGCTGCCTCTTTGTCAGATTGACATCATTTATGAAGATGAGCATTTGAATAAAATAGTCTCGTTCAACAAATTACCTTCTGCTACCTAGTTTGGTAATGCTTCATTCCCCATGTGTTACTCTTCCTTTCAAAAACAACATTCCTGGGATTCTTGACTCTTTCTTTCCAGTATAAGCTGTCCAACTAAAGTCATCTGCGATACGTTCACACCATTCCCCGCTCTGCTTTGTGCAACAGCGTGAGCTGTCTGTCAGTTAAAAACTTGAGGAATTTCTCTAATCCAGTTAATAGTCTGCTCAGCCTCTGAGACCTCACAGCCAATTAGTTCTAGATAGCTGGAAAATTGGGTGATAAAATTATCTGATAACCCCCAAACTCTTGAAAGCTATGTTCTTGTTGCGTATGTTCTCTGCTGTATTTTAGCTTCACGAGAGAAAAAAACAGAACTATATGACTAAGAAAACACTTTTTAAGTTGTAGGCATGCGTTTCAAAGCCCAAAGCCCTTGTCCTTTTTGACCACTTAACTGTTTAATTGCTCTTCTAAATCAGAAATGCATTCTCCTCAGTAAGTGAAACTTCAGCAGAGTTAAGGCCAAATGGAATGGTTGGCAGAGTGAGTGGAACTTCCTAGAAAAAAGGGAAGATTTGGGTTTTTTCCCCCCAAACCTGTTACCAGATTCACCAGACGATACAAATGAGATTTCTGATTCTGGAGAAATACTTGTAACTCTGCACACCGTGAGAATTCTTAAAGAGAACAGTGTATCCCTTATCAGCTCTGGAAGTAAAACATGCACAGAGTGCAGAATTGAACCTGTTTCTGTTCCATCCAATTACTAGATTAGCTTTGATCTCATTGATAAAGGTTTGTTTTATGGGCTAAACATAAACATTTATTGCAAGCATATATTGATTTGCAGATTAGTGAGGCTTTTTGTGACAGATGACTTGTGTGCCTGCCTGCAGGACTGGGATTCTTTTCTCCTGGAGCACTGCAACAAAGGCTTTAATTTGAAGCAAGAGTTTCTTCTAAAAATTGCCGATATCCATGACAACTAAAGATGACTTTTGCACTTGGATCTATTGTTTTAAATGTTAGAAGAATCACAACTGATTTATTTCATAACTTCCTGATTTATTTTTTTTCCTGTGAAAGCACAACTGTGACAAATCTGCTTTGAAAAGGAGCCTTTTGGAGGCTGAGGATTTGTTCTCAAAGTCAAATCCCTGCAGGTTAATGCTGGGACTTTAAACTTGGGCTGACCCGATTTCCCTTTCCTTGTTCCTGGGGGCATCCTGAGCTTTTGGTGAGAGATGGATCACTGGGGTGCCATCACTCTTCATTACTTGGGAAAGCTGTTGCTTTTGTAGGTGAGAAACAAAAAGGAAGTGGGGAAATGAATCACTGCAACAAGTGTTTTGGGAAAACAGCACTGTTGAAGAGAAGATGGTAGCGGGGTGCTGTTAAAGAGCTTCACTGAAAACCTTTCTAAACTGTCTGAATAAGCTTGAATGACTGCAGAAAGTGGAAAAATATAAACTAATCAAAATCTTGTTTGTTTCTCTGCAGGATCTCCTTATTATGACAATGTCCGCCCGCTCTCCTATCCAGATTCTGATGCTGTCCTGATTTGCTTTGACATCAGTCGGCCAGAAACCCTTGACAGTGTGCTAAAAAAGGCAAGTGTTCGCGAAGCGTTTTGAGTACAGAACTGTTTGAGTAGCTTGTCTTTAAATCTCTGTAGAACGGTGCTGTTCCCTACACTGGAAGCTTCAGTTTATTCCTTTTAATGGAGAGATGACAGGACTGCGCTCTGCGCTGCTAGAATTCGAGATCATTTGTTTGAAAGGGGTGAATGTTAATTGAAAACAAAAACTCCCTAATGGATGCTGGGGGGTGAAGCAAATTCTCATTCCTCAGCCCTTAGACAGCGGTGAATTGTTCAGGGTGGTGTGAGGTGCGGGGCTGGGCGCAGCAAGAAACTGTCTCTCACATTATACTTCTGTAACAGACAGGATTGAGAAACTTTGCCATGTTGCAAAGACGGTTGGAACGTGCCTGCCAAGTGTTTGGACTTTTGCCATGGCTTTACATAATTTCTCAGCCTGAAGTTAGAAGGAGCCAGTGACAAATGCCTCTGGAAGTTACCAGAAGACCTATAGTGATGGCATAGAAATGCAGCCCTGCAGCAAGCTTCAGGTTTTTTTCCCCAAGCTCAGTGATCTGAGATTCAGTGCAGGCTTCCCCTGAGTTAAAACATTGAATTTTGATAATCAGGCTCTGTGTTTGTGAGGTGGTCCCGGTCTTTTCCTTGATCACTGGGCATGACTTTGCAGTGGTGTCTTTAAGGCTTAATGATCTGAAGTTCCTTTTTTCTGTATCTGGGGCCAGTGATTCTTGTGTCACTGGGAATAAAATGGCGTACAATGCTCTGAATAGTCCACAGAAAACACTTAAGACTGTTCTCTCAGCCACTAACTGTGCCAACAAGCATCTAGAACTGTCTTTTTATTTTCTGTCCCTGATAATGTCAGTTACTATACTACTGTTGCTTAATTCTGTAAGAATTTTCTTAATCCGCTTTAAAACGCGAATCATATCCTTACATTTTAGGGTTTGTATGATCTGTCCAGGTTATACTGCAAATTCTTGGCTTGTATTCTCAAAATATCTACGTGGAATGGGAAGAAAACCAAGGAATGTATCACAAGTTCTGTTTGACGGGCTTGTTACCACTTCACGATAGCTGAACCCTTGGCAAATTTGTGTAGGTTTAGGTATGAGGATGTAGCCATGAACCTATATAAAGCCAGGTTTATTTTGTGGTTGTACAAGACCGGCCTCTGCCTCCATCTGGAGGAACCACTGAATGTGGTGACACCAGGTTTTGTTGGTTGCTGTCTGAAAATGGCAATGGCTGGGTGTTTACTGCTTGTGACAGGCCTGCAAACATTTACTCATGTAGGTAAACAATCTCAATTCATTCCCTCGTGATTAGTGAGTCAATGGAATTAATGAGTGTACGAGATAGTAAGATTTCATCCTTGACCAGATTCTGCTGGAACTAATGCCTTTAGAAGTTAGCTTGAAGGGAGATACAACTATTATGTAAGAATATTTCCACACAAAGTGTCATGAGTTATTAAACTTTGTCTTGTATCTGTTGCTGCTTTGCATTGAAACATTCAACTACTCGAGTGTAATAACCTACAATTTTACAGTGGAAAGGTGAAATCCAGGAGTTCTGTCCGAACACCAAAATGCTTTTGGTCGGTTGCAAGTCGGATCTGCGCACAGATGTCAGCACACTCGTGGAGCTTTCCAACCACAGGCAGACCCCCGTGTCCTACGATCAGGTATGTGCTGCTTACTCTGTGCTTGGGGGTGGGAGATAAGACCCCTTTCTATTGCTGTAGCCATTTTGATGAACAACTTCTGTCCCCGTTGACATTCTAGAAGTCGGATGCACATTCTCTAGTGGTAGATGGAGGTGGTTTTGAAAGCTATTATTAGTAAAGACAAAGCCTGTCCACAGACTGGATGCAGCAGAAAATCACACAGCCCCACGACACGTGCTTTAAGTGTCATAAGTTTGTAGTCTTCTTGGTTGCACGAAACTTTTAAGTGTATTGAAAATAAACTTACCACTTTTCTGGGCCTGCAGAGGCCAAAACAGCAGGGAGAGGTGACATGTCCTGTTGATTTACTGACAAATTGGTAAAATTGTCGTCTTTGGACTTTAGATTTGAATGTCATTCATTTGACTTCAGTGTCATGACAAGTATTGCATATAATCTGTCTCCTTTAAAATCCTGTTGCCTTAAAACACCTGTGAAAACATCTTATAGCTCCCTCTGAAGGTGGCAGCAAATCCAGAAAGCATCTAAATTCTTGGCAGCAGTTCTGTGCTGTTGGAGAAGTGAGAAGTTTGAAGCCAGGCATCAGGGGATAGAGAAACAAAGGTGTAAAGGAAAGGAATGAGGTCATGGGAGAGCAGGAGGTGGAGGACAGGGGAAAACTGGGCTCTAAGGTAAATTTCCCCTTATTACTCACACGCGTGTGTCGTGCTTTGAGGCTGAATCACAGTGGTGGTTTGAGAGACATCCTGCAGGGTGTAAGAGTGAGAATGGTGCCTCCAGAAGGAACTCTAGCTCGTGTGGGTATCCTGTGCTGTCAAATATTTTTTTGCTGTTTTATCTACAACCTCAGATTTTCCAAACCACCAGCTCCAAATGGCAATTACTAATAAGGCAGCCTCCCACAGCGTGTTTAAATTGAAAAATGCAAAGATACCATAAACTGGGTATCTTAATTAAAATAGAACATGAGGTGTTGTACTGTGCTTGTGCTGCTTATGGCATTTTTTTCTACACTTCACTCAGTAAACATCCCTCCATCTCAGACAATTTTATATGAAACTAAATGCCAATTTTTTTACCTGAGTTTAAGGACACTTGGGAATTGTTTTAGAACCTTGCTTGTTGCAGAAGTTGTTGTCCTGGTTCCAAATTACTGCTGTTGCATGTGTATATATTTTTTTTTTTAACTTCAGATCTGCAATTTTCCATACTGTTTCTCTTCGAATATTAAACTTAAAAGGAATTAACCTCTCTGCTGCTTGTTCCGTACACAACTTCACATACTACATTTTGTGCAGTACTTTAATAGAATCACCAAGTCTGGCCCTTTTCCATAGCGATTAAAAATCTGTTGACAGATGGATTTTTATCCTCTGGTGTTGAAGATTCACATATCTTCTGGTGGCCCAGCTTGGCCTGTACCCCTTAGGAACAGGAGTCGGCTGAAGACAAAAGTCTTAAGCCAGAAGGTATTACTTGCAGCCAAAGGGAAAATTGCACATGTTGGAGGGAAGGTGATACTTGAGCAAACTCACAATTTCACCTGTGCTCTACCTAAAGTGTAAATTTACACCGAATTATGGTTTTATCTCATGTGGTAGCCAAAGCCCCGGCGGTGACATGAAGCAACCCACTGCTCCCCTGCACTAGTTCTGGGGAAGGGTCCTCTGGAATAATTGCACAACTTCTTAAATTCCCTTGTCTTGTGAGGTCGACATGGGATCAAGGAGCTTAGCGGGGTTTTCCCATTCCTCTTAACTTCACAAGGAAGCGCTGGGAGGACAAAGGCAGTTGGTGACACCCTGTCTCCACTTTGCCAGCCAGTTTCCAGTCAGCTACACCTGAGCAAACATTTGTGAGGCTCTGAGGGCTAGGCTGGGCCTGGTTAGTAGGAGTTCAGATGTTTAATCATGGAGAGGGCTTGTCCTACAAACTAATACTCCTTTATCAGCCGCTCCTATTTAAAATTGATAAGATGATCACTGCAGCACAAATACTCAAGACGTGGATCCAAATAGAGTAGTGCCCTCAGCCTGGGACTAGAGCAAGGAGAAGTTGGACTGACCTGTGCCTGTATGGATATGTGAGGAGCAGCACATCAAGGATGTGGCTGGATTTTGTTACTTACTAAAAAGGCTCACCCTCAGAAATAAAATTCCATTGAAACAACTAATTTTTTTTCCATACAATGCTGTATTGTCTTCCTGTGGCAAAATCCACAACAGGATACAGGGTATTGTCATCTGCTGGAATTGCTTGTTGTTTTCCTTGTGCTGCTGGGACAAATATCCTTGCTTTGACTTCCAATGCACTTAAAATCATGAAAGAAGGGCTCGTATAACTGCTGGTGTCATTTTTAGCCTTTTTTTTTTTTCTATTTCCTAGCTTCAAGTTGATCTATTTCCCAGCCCAGAAACCCACAGCACATTCCCCCTATGAACTTTGCCCCCTCGGTGGAGATGTAACACGGCTCCGCTCCAGGTCAGGGGCACGCTGGCTACCCTGTAAGGTAGCCAGAATACATTTTTCTCTTTGGAGATAGCAGGCTTAAATCTGGAAGCTGCCAGGTCTGGACCTTTCCCAGCGAGCACGTGATTCCCAGAGTTAAGGTGTAAGGGTGGAATTGCTAAATAGGTCCCACTAATGGGACCTTCTCTGGCTTTCTGCAGTTGTTTGCAGGTCTCTGAGCTTATCTTCTCTCTTCCAATTCCTATTTATCAGCCTAGGAGATGATGCTCGGATACTTGTTTAATGCCTCTTGGAAGCAAAGCTCTGTTTATTTTGCAAAATTAGCTGCTGGCTGTTGTGTTGGAGCTTTAGCTTTGGGTTTTGTGTATGGAAAACAGCGCTGAAAAGTAATTGTATGGTTTGCTTTGGCTCTCTGCGGAAACTTGGTATTGATTGCATGTTCGGGTTTTTTTTTTTTTCCCCTTAGGGTGCAAATATGGCCAAACAGATTGGAGCAGCCACATACATTGAATGCTCAGCCTTACAGTCAGAAAACAGCGTCAGAGACATTTTTCACGTTGCCACCTTGGCGTGTGTGAATAAAACAAATAAAAATGTGAAACGAAACAAATCGCAGAGGGCAACAAAGCGGATTTCACACATGCCTGGCAGGCCAGAACTTTCCACAGTGGCGACGGACTTGCGAAAGGACAAAGCAAAGAGTTGCACGGTGATGTGAAAGGACCTGGGTTTCCTGGAGAATGGAGGAAGAGGAGCGTCCGGGAGGGGTGAAGGCTCAATGAAGTACCCAGCCACATGGTGTTTATCGAGGGCTTGTGCCAGTGCTTTAACGGAGACTCTTCACCTCTTGTGTGAGACTGTGTTTAGGAATTGAGCAGCGAGAAGAAATGGCTCTGCACGAGGTGGCATCAGGAAATGATACATTGAAGAAAATGCCAAAAAAAAAAAAAAAAAGCCAAAAGGAAAAAGGGAAAGGTGTTTGTGTGTGCTGAGAAAAGAGAGAGTGAATGGGAAAATAACACTGCAGAGAAGAGAGATGTCATTGACAGTGCTTGTTTCTTTTATTAACGCTCTACTCCTGGATGCTACCACTTTGATTTCATTAAAATAATACTTTACTGTTTGGGTTTTTTTTAAAGACGTCGTTATTAATATGCCCTCATTAAGGAACTACCCCTGTGACCTTCTAGTTGGTTTTCCAAAGGATATGATCTAATTTTTTAGTAGCTCATCGTTAAAATGGAGAGGATGCCGAGGCCTGTGTGTCACTTAGAGGAAAACACTCTACGTGCGAAGTCTGGAGTTTTGCCTTCCTGAGACAGCAGCGTTTGAGCACGTTGGTAACGAAGATGACCGTTTGAGATTTCCCAGTATTACCGGTGCCCTCGCACTGTGGAAATTACATGGATCAAATTGGGGTGTGGGGGGCAAAATCTGCCCCCGTTGCAGGACTCTCTGACTTTCTGTTCCTCTTTGTGATTGTGATTTAGAGTGGAAATGATCTTCCAGTTCTGGTGTGTACTGTATGGGTATGTTGCTGTAGGTTCAAGTGAAAGGTGCTAAGAGCTATGATGACAAATGATCCTTAATTTTACAACCATGATAATTGGTTAAGCCTTACTGCCCATCTGGGGAAGCCCCCAGACTCCTGCTCCTGCTGGGAGCTGGAGAACGGAGTGGATCCTGGGATCTAGCCCTCCGTAAGTGCTACGGAGAAGTGCTGTTCTGTGCTGTGGTTCTTCTCTGCCATCATCTTTGCAAAAACCCCAAGAATCTGCAAATGAGCCAGCAGAACCAGATGATGGTTTGTGAGGCTCGTATTTTTGGGGGGGGCAGCCATTTCTCCCTGCAGACTTCGGTTGCTCGTGGTGAGGTCTGAAGAACTGTGACGCCTTAAGGGGTCCCCAGTGGAAACTGGATACTGCCCTGAAGTCTTTTAAGACTAATATACATACGTATCCAGACAACAATCGTGAAACATCAGTGAACCAGTTGAGTCAAATTCCTTTTTTTGCTTACTGAATACTAATGTTATGTTAAATAAATCGGCCTTTAAAATTATTTGCAACTTGTTTACTGACCGACTTAACTCCGTAGCTTCTCTGGCAAGAAGGATGCTGTAAGCTCCATCCAGCGTGGCTCTCGCTTGTTGAGCGCGAGCGTTTTGTTCCCAAGGGGTAATGCTTCATTTTGGAAGTGCTCAAGCTGTGTTCCTCTTGACTTGTGCAAAGGTAAAGGGTTACCATAATTAAAACTCAGTCCTGTGTGTTCCTGGCACTTTGTTTCATCTGAGAAAAGGAAAAACAAACAAACAAAAAAAAAAACCCAATCCCACAAACCCACCCGTTCTGATTATTCCCCACAAAAAGACATTTTTACCTCCATAAATAAGCTTCTGACTGATGCAACAGTGCGCTTAGGGCAGTATTACAAAATAGCTGGTAAGTGCTTTCTGTATTTAAATATTGTGGAAAAAAATAAGTTATAACTGTTATAAAACAGGACATTCATTAATTTTTTTTTTTTAAATGTTGAAGTCACTTTGTATGTTTGGTTAATGTTTCTGCAGTATTTATTAAAATACCTTTTTTTTTTTTCTTTGAATTAAAAAACAAACAAGTAATTGACTTGTAGTGGAAATGGCCTTTGTGTGTTTAGTTTGTTAATATTTTTTTGTGTTTTGGACATAATTGTACTGAGCTAGAGGCCTGGGTGTAGCCTGGGATTGGGACGTGATTGGAATCTCACCCTTCTTTTTGGGGCGTTTTATCTAAGTTTGTAGCGTGGGTTACTGAGGAGTTTCCCAAAAATGACGGTGATGGGGAAAACCGGAGCAAGAAAACGAGTGGAGTTTGGTTTTCTTCACCTCTTAAGCATTGAATGTTGCTTTTTTAAGAAGTTTCATATGTTGTAGGAACTCTTCTTTGCTGGCCACCAAGAGTTGAACGAAGGCAGACTTTTCTCACCAAGGGATGTGCCTGTTTCTGTCACCACTGGGGACATCATAGTTGCTGTGGCCGCCTCTTGGAAGAGTTGTCCCAACACTGCAGCTCTCTTAGGTGTGTCAGGCTCCGGACTGGACGTAGAGGACATGATGCTGAGTGCAGCCAGGGTTGTCCTCACCGCCTTTCCAAGGTTTTCTCCTTAAAACTTGTAAAGTCAAAGCAAAGGTGCCTCCGAGTTTCTCATTTTGGGGTCTGTTGAAGCATGTGTGGTCACTCAAGTTGTCTAAAGTCATGCAGAAGTCCCAGCAGTTGCTTATCTCCCTATGCTGTGCTGACCTGATGATCCTTTTCTATTTCTGAAGATAAGGAGCCAGGTTTTGTTCCCTGAGAGTGTGGATGCTGTAATTGTGGGATTGAATGACTCATTGTGCTAGAAGGTGGCCCATAGTGGTGGGAGGGTGCTGGGCTGGGTCTGCAGTGTCACTCCCTGCTCCAGTGCCCTTCCAGCAGCTCCTGGGGACCCCTCTACACCTAAAAAGCTACCTCATCTTTGTAGGCTGAACTGGTCTTGTTTCAGCCTCCAGTCTTTCCATCTGGTTAATGATGCTTGTCAGATCAATGTGCCCTTGATTCCTGAATTTAAGTGCACCTTGTAGGTCACTAGTCTAGAATTAAGTCACCAGGAACCCAACAGATGGACTCCTTCTTCAATGACTTTGAATCTCTTGCTCTAAAGGACATCTTCTAACTCGTATTTACCCAATGGTGTGGTTCCTCTCAGTGTTTTTGGGTTTTTAGCATCTTTATGAGGATTACAAACGCTGGAGGAGCGGTTGGGCCATGTAGCATTTCTACTAGTAGGGCTTTCATGTTCATGCTAAGCTTCACCGTAACCCTTTTGGCCCCACATCACCAGTTCCCCACACCGAGTGCTCGGTGGTCTTACTGGTATCTGGCTGGTTTCTGCTCACACTTGGTAGAGCACTATGGTCATGCGTGTTCTCCTCTCCCAGGTTTTGTAGATCCTGATAGTTCTTCTCAAACCTCTGCTCTGCTGTTTTCTGGGTCCTGGTGGGATGGTGAAGTAGGTGAGGATAAATAAATATAACCTCTTTGAAGCCTCACTGGAAATGTGTCCTCCAGGTGACTCCAGGTTTACTTTTGAGAGTCACCAAAGTTTGTAAGGCATTTTGGACCCATTTCGCGTCATCCCTGTGTTACAGCCAAATGTGGTGTGGCCACAGGTCAAATGGTGTGGATTGAAGGTGCTAGGTTTAATTAAACTATACTCAGATACCTACAGAAAGGTGATAAAGATCCTTCTTCAGTTAATCAACCTTGATCGCTCCCCTCCTTTAATGCCACCAGCTCAGTCCTCCTTTATTTTGCCTGAAGTGGATGGAAGATGGAGATGTCTTAAAAGTCAGTTGTTGTGTCTAAACCCACTAAAACCAGCGTGTGTTCTCCTGTCCCTGCTGCTCCTTCTCCCACGTCCTTCAGCCCAGAATTAATTGCCGATTCTGTTGTTTGCATGCAACGTTTCTTGCCAGCTTTGGCCAAGGGGTGATTGAAACCTCTGAGCAAGAGGAACGACCAGAGAGAGGTTTACTCTTCCAAAGCCTGGTGCCGGGGCTGAGCTGGCATCTGCAGAAGCACCGGTTGATTTTTGGTGTTGGTGAGATGATGACCCTCTGGTTGCAAGGGGTGAGTGGGAAGTGGTTTTGGTGGTGGGCTGTGGCCTGCTCAGATGTTTCTCTTCAGCACCCTTTGATCCTTGGAAAACAAATCTGGCGGCTCGCCACGACTCCATGGTCAGCTTCCAAAAAGCACTTAACTTTTGCAATTTTTAATTTTTTTTTGGTTCTTTTATTGCACAATGGGATTGTGCAATCGCTTGCGGTAATCGAGGCCATTTACTAAAACTCAGCCCGTGCAGAAAATCCCAGGGTGAAGAGATCCCCCGAGAGAGCAGTGTTTCTAAACATGGTGGGGCTCCTTCATGGGCCAGAAGTAGACCTGGCGCCCAACCTGGGTAGGGTGGGAAGCCCGTACCACCCCCAAAATGGACAATTCCCCACCTCCTGGATCTTGCAGATCATTTCTCATGAGCTCTTCTAGCCATGAGACGAGGGGAACGGTTTTAAACAAAAAGAGGGGAGATTGTGATGAGATATTGGGAAGAAGTTCTTTGCTGTGAGGGTGGTGAGAGCCTGGCCCAGGTTGCCCAGAGAAGCTGTGGCTGCCCCACCCCTGGAGGGGTTCAAGGCCAGGTTGGAGGGGGCTTGGAGCAACCTGGGCTGGTGGGAGGTGGAACAAGATGATCTTCAAGGTTTCTTCCAGCCAGAACCATTCTATGATTCCTCCGCACCTGATCCTGCCTAGTGAGGGGACAGGGGCCAGCAGGATGCTGGTGCGGCGTGGAGAAGGTGGGCATCAAAAGCAAACCCACCCTACATTCCTCATTAAAACTTTTAAAATGCTTGATTTATGCTATTTGGTAGATATTTATGGGTATTTCCACCTATTTTGGTAGCTGCTTAAAGCTCTGGCAGCTGCAGTTAGTTCACTTTGAGGGTGTGGAACTTGGTGTTGCTGGGTCCATGGTGGATGGGTCTGTTTGGTGGCCCTGGCTGTGCCCAGGCAGGACCTGCCCACCTAGTGGGCGGATGGCAGGAAGGGAGCAGAGCCCGAGGAAGAGACTCAGCTCGTTCCTCAGCTCATGGACGGGTTCTTGTAGCCGATCTGCAGAGAGAGCTTGGCTAATTAATAGTTTGATGTTGTCAATACGGCATTTCGTTGCCTAATCCTCACGTAGCGGCGCTGGCTCTCCTGAGGGAGGGATTATTTGCTGAAAAGCAAGTAATTAGCAATTCTCAGCTCATCGGGCTTCTTCCCACCAAACTCCTTTCTTATAGCAGAAGATTTATTAACCTTTTATTTTACTTCCCAGGGACTTGCCATCTCATTCAGATCTTGTTCTAACCACCGGCTCTTCTGCAAAAGCCACTGAGATGCTGGAGCTGCAGCAGAGCCACCATCCCCAGGGCTGCGACAGCGGCCGTTGCTGGTTTTTGGTAATATTTTGGATGCAGAAGTAACTTTTATACTTTCCTGCAGCCCCTTCAGCTCCTTCAGCTTCTCGGGAGGCCCTTAGACATCCAAAACAACCCTTGGATTGAGCTGAGCTCCCAGCAGAAGAACCCTGCGATGGTGGAAGTTGCTGGGTATCGAGGAGGGATGTTCTGCCAAGCGGTTCTTTTTTTTTTCTTAATTTTTTTTTTATCCTCCCTAAATTATTTTGGAGTATTTAGGGGTGAGAAGCGAACTGAGGAAAAGAAAAAAAAAAATAAATAGATCTCGTCCAATTTTGAAAAGGATCTGTGAAAAAGGCGGCTGTTGAATGGGGAAATGGGTTTTTTTTTTTTTAGCCCACCCCTCCCCACCCTCCGCAGGAGGACGAATCCTGGCAACTCCAGCTCTTCGCCGTGAGCTGCACACAAATTACCCAAATCCTCCTAAAAATAAATCTTCTTTTTCCCCTTGCGATTGGCTGTTGATGGCGGTAAGAGCTTACTTGGGATCTAAGGCTGCGGAAGGGGATGTCCTTGCTCTGTCGCTGAGCTTGGGGTGGGGGCTGCTGAGCAAGAGCCCCCCCAGCCGGGGCTGGACCCACCCTGGGAACCCTCTGTGTCCTCTCCCAGGTCTCACCCGGTTCAACCACATTCCTGAGGTCCCCGCTCCCCGGCAGCGGGTGGGAACGGACCTGCTGCTTGGCCTCCAGCCCACCCCAGGTGCCGCTTTGGGGTGAAAGTAGACGTTTCACTCCTTTTAGCAGCAGAAAGCGAAATATTGGGGGTGGAAGGTATCAATAACCCGCTGTGCCCTCCTCAAATGATGTGGGTTTTTTTTTACAGTGCAGATGCGATGCCATAAAACAACGCTCACATTATTTAATATTATTAAATATAGACGTGTGGAGTGTCAGGTTATGGTCCCCGGTGACCCAGGAGCCTTGGAGGAAGGGCTCCGTCTGGGTGGGGGGCTCTGCTGCCCACCCCGCGCCCCTACGGCCTGATCCAGAGCGGTGGGGATGGGTTCCCCTCCTGCTGCACCCCCTTTCCAACACGGGCAGAGGAGAACAAAAGCCATTTGTGGGTGCTGCAGGGCATTTTATGTGTGTCCCCCCCTTCCAGAAATGGACCTCCCACAGGCAGGGAAGGACTTCCAGTTGCAGGTTGCTCCCACAACTTCCACCTTCCTGAGAGCGGAGCCATTAACCTTATCCTGACACTAATAACTGCAAATTAGATTCAAGACTTTTCCTTACACCAGACGGTGAGTCATTTATTCTACGACATGTCTAGTGTTTAAAGGAAATATCTTCCCCTCCATGCTGTTGGCCCCCATGACTAATGCTGGGTGGAAGCAGAGCACCCGTGGACGCTGGGGATGAGGCAGCGTTGACCTCTGCGGGGTGGCGCTGCCATCTTGCCCTCTCCTTGCCTGGCACAGCATCACCTGGTGTTTCTCTGCTTTTGGAGGCTTTTTGGCAGCATTGTGTGGAGAGCAGCTCTGAGGAAAAACACCTGGGAATCCTGGTGGACAACAAGTTGCCCATGAGCCATCAATATGCCCTTGTGGCCAAGAAGGCCAATGGCATCCTGGGGGGGGGATCAAGCAGAGTGCGACCAGCAGGTGGAGGGAGGTCATCCTGCCCCTCTGCTCTGCCCTGGGGAGGCCCCATCTGGAGCACTGGGTCCAGTTCTGGGCTCCCCAGTTCCAGAAGGACAGGGAACTGCTGGAGAGGGTCCAGCAGAGGGCTACAAAGATGATGAGGGGCCTGGAGCATCTCTCTGATGAGGAGAGGCTGAGGGACTTGGGGCTTTTTAGTCTGGAGAAAACTGAGGGAGGATCTGATCAACACCTATAAATACTTCAAGGGTGGGTGTCAGGAGGATGGGGCCAGTCTTTTTTCAGTGGTGCCCAGGGACAGGACAAGAGGAAATGGGCACAAACTTGAACATAAGAAGTTCCATCTCACCATGAGGAGGAACTTCTTTGCTGTGAGGGTGGCAGAGCCCTGGCAGAGGCTGCCCAGAGAAGTGGTGGAGTCTCCTTCTCTGGAGACATTCAACCCCCCCTGGACACGTTCCTGTGGGACCTGCTCTGGGTGGACCTGCTTTGGCAGGAGGTTGGACCAGATGATCTCCGGAGGTCCCTTCCAACTTCATATCATTCTGTGATTCTGGGTGTCTCAGCTACAAGAAACCCTTCTCCTTCTGAACCGCCTGTTCTTCTGTAGCTTTAACCACCCCTGGTAAGTGTGGAAATGGGAATGCACGGGGACGTGCTTCTAGAACTAAACTGGGGGAAACGCTACTACCTTCTCTCTGAACTACATCCTTCTCTCTGCGTGCACACACCTAAAACTGCTGAGTTTTTTCATGTCCC
The DNA here is from genome assembly GCA_003697955.1 of Calidris pygmaea. Classification (NCBI taxonomy): domain Eukaryota; kingdom Metazoa; phylum Chordata; class Aves; order Charadriiformes; family Scolopacidae; genus Calidris; species Calidris pygmaea. The sequence goes on along the minus strand of QJSC01002385.1, from coordinate 7,988,351 downwards.
ATTTCCCCAGGACCTTTTTCTCCAGTGTTGACAAAGCCAATACCATCCCAAAACACCGAAGCGAGGTGCTGTGCTGATGGCGTGCTGCTTGAAGACCTATAGAATCACTGAATGGTTTGGATTGGAGGTAGCCTTGAAGATCATCTCGTTGCAACCCTCTGCCCTGAGCAGGGACACCTCCCACCACACCAGGTTGCTCCAAGCCCCCTCCAACCTGCCCTTGAACCCCTCCAGGGATGGGGCAGCCACAGCTTCTTGGGGCAACCTGGGCCAGGCTCTCACCACCCTCCCACCAAAGAACTTCTTCCCCACATCTCATCTCCATCTCCCCTCTTTCAGGGTCAAACCCTTCCCCCTCCTCCTAGGGCTCCCCTCCCTCATCCAGAGTCCCTCCCCATCTCTCCTGGAGCCCCTTGAGGGACTGGAAGGGGCTCCAAGGTCTCCCTGGCACCTTTTCTTCTCCAGGCTGAACCCCCCCAACTCTCTCAGCCCCCCCTCCCAGCAGAGGGGCTCCAGCCCTCCCAGCATCTCCGTGTCCTCCTCTGGCCCCGCTCCAACAGGTCCACGTCCTTCTGCTGTTGGTGGCCCCAGAGCTGGAGGCAGCACTGGGGGGGTCTCCTCAGAGCGGAGCAGAGGGGCAGAATCCCCCCCCTGGCCCTGCTGCCCATGCTGCTGGGGGTGCAGCCCAGGGTGCGGGGGGACTTTCTCCCTTTGTCCTTTCCTTCTGCCTTCCCACCAGTCACGGGGACATCTCTGGCCAAAGCAGGTGGCCCCGTGCTGGGCTGCTCTGCTCCTTTCCCGCCCAACGCAGGGGACAACCAGGGGGAGACTTGAGCAAACGCCCATTAGAGAGGGACACCAGAGGGATTTCTTTAAGATTTGGGGATGCTGCGGAGGTTTGCAGGGGAGGGGGGGGGAGCACATGGGGCTTGGTGCCTTTCCAAACCGTGGAGGGCTTTGTGCGGTTTTGCGGGGGAGGGGGGTGGGCGGGTGGGATGCGGGAGGGCTCTGAGATGTATCTCTCTCTGCTCCCCAGCCATGAAAAGGCTGGAGGGGGCAGCGGGGGTGCTGGCAGCGGGGAGGCCAGAAGGCTCATCTGGTGTCAGCAGCATTCATGTGCAAAGCAGGGACCCGGGGCGGCGCGTTAGCTCCCCAGCCGGAATGGCTGGCGCAGGCCATCCCAGACTTTTCAGGGATGCTGCACACTTGAAGGCTGGTTATTAGTTCCAAATGCTGCAGGAGCATCTGCTCTCAACTAGCTCGAAATCATGTTTAATAACAAGAAAATCTACTTCAGCCAAATCCCTGTTGGGAGGGCTTTAGCCCGAACAAAAGGCCCCACTACCACTGATTTCCATAACAGATGTAGCATGCGATGCATGACAGCTCAGCGCAGTGTAGCTCCTTTATTCCCCACATCTCCATCTGCAAGGAAGGGGGCTTTCATTTTATTAATTACTCTGGTGTGCTCCACGCGGCTTTGTGCGGCTCCGAGAGGAAGGTTTTTGTGTTTCATGCTACAATGATCATGGTAATGGGTTGGGTTGGTTTCTTTTTTTTTTTTTTTTTTTTCCCCTTTTTTTTTTTTTTTTGTGTGTGTGTAATCTTAGTGTTAAAGGTCATTATCCCTCCTCTTTTCGATTTCTCTGCATATGGCATAGTCGGGAAAATACCAGCGACTCCCCGCGGTGCCAAATTTCTCTTTTTCAGGCTGTCTGGCAGCGGGCACCTCCAGGAGCCGATGGACATCTTCTCGGTGCCAGCCTGGGGACGATGTTCAGCCAGCACCCTTGGGATGCCTTTTTCTGTTCCATCCTCAACCCCCTCACCCCCATCCCAATTCACTATTTTCAACCAGTGGCAAACTCTGAGTATTTTTCCTCCTCTCGACCGAGCCCGGTCCGCTTTGCTATGGAAATATCTGGCTTATTTCAGGCAGCGTGCCCGCTGCGCCCCACAGCCGCCCTCTGGTACAACATGTATCTCCGTTACTCAGCCCCACACACATCACACTGCATTTCCACACCATTAATTTTACCCAATTTCTGCTGCTCAGGCCACTCGCATGCGGTATTTTCGTCCTCCTCTGCGCCTAAGACTTGTCCCCACCCCTGTGCCACCCCCAGATTTCCACGGGATCCTCCCACTATTCCCATCCAGGCTGCCTTTAATCGCCTTTTCCCATCATTTCTTTTCTTTTTTTTTTTTTTTTTTTTCCCCCCCCCCGATATATTTTGGTTTATCAAACCCTTCACCATGACTACAGCTCTGAGCCGTCCCTTCTCGAAGCCCTTGCTGGAGGTTTGAGCGTGAGATTTCATGCTCCGGGGCTGGACCGTTTCCAGCCTTTTCAAGGCATTTTCAAGATGTTCACGTTTCCAGCACTCGGGGATATTAAAAGTCACATTTTTGTTTTCCCCCCCGACTATATTTAATGGCAGAAATGGAAGAGAAAAATCTCAGAATAAATTTGCTGGGTTCGTTGGTATTTTTGAACATTACGTGCTTTGCAGGATATACCCAATTTAAGCATAATTCTGGTTTTATCTGTCAAAATACGGGTTTGTTGGCCGGTGGAAAAGGGTCTGTTCTGCTCCCTCCCAAGAGCAGCATCCCGAGCTTTTTCAGGCTGCTGTGCCCCAAGGCATGGAGTCCTTGCAGCATCCCAGGAAGGCACTGCAACATCCCGGGAAGGTGACCATCCTGGTATTACACCTCTGAAATCCATCAAAAAGGGGAAAAAAAAAACCCTGTCCTCTGGCACAGGGCAAAAGGAGCGGAAAAAAATCCAAGGAGGTCTCATTTTAATGACTTTTTTCACTGATGAAGTCTCCCAGCAAGAAGGCTGTACGGGATAGCGAAGGCCACGAAGGCTTAACCGGGGATATAATTCAGGTCTGTCAAAATGCCGTGATGATTCCCCAGGGCCACTTGATTTTTATTCTTTTTTCCAGTGGGATGGGGAAAGCCACGGCATGCCGGGGAGTTTCCAGGCGGACCACCCGGGAGCGCGGAGGAGTGCCCGTCCGTCTCCTGATTATCCTAACAGACCCACTGCAGCTCCGGCGAGCACTTGAGCACAGGCTTTCAAAGGCAGGGAGTAAGCTAAATCTCCTGAAATTTGGGAAGCGGTGAGATAAAAGGCCATGCCTTGCTGTTCTGGGCCAGATGGGAAGAGCAGCGTGGTGCTTACGAGGCTTTTTATGCTTTCAAGCATCCTCTCCATCTCATTTTGCTCCCACGGCCTGAAGTGGAGAGTGGTCCTGGAGCCTCCGGCTGAATCACTGCAGGGCAAAGGCAAAGGCTGACTGTGACTTGGGCCACAAGTTTCTGGAAGGAATTAGGCCACAGAAACCCCTGCTTTTCTGGGGAGAAAAAAAAAAAAAAAAGAGATAAAAAGAACAACAACAAAAAAAAAAGAGAAAAGAAGCACCCCCAAAAGATCAACCTTAAAAACCGAACTTAGTTTTTTTTCTAGAGCTTTATTCTTCTTTTTTTCCCCAGGTTTATACACTGAGCATGATGCCATATGGGATGGAACATCCCTTTGGCCAGTTGGGGTCAGCTGTCCCAGCTGTGTCCCCTTCCCAGCTCCTTGTGCCCCCCCAGCCCATCACTGGTGGGGTGGGGTGAGGAGCAGAAAAGGCCTTGAGAGCTCAGCAGCAACCATCGGTGTTTTACCAACACCATTTTCATCCCAAATCCAAAGCATAGTGTTATACCAGCTCCTAGCAGGAAGAGCCAACTCTGTCCCAGATGAAACCATAACTGGGGACAGAAGGGGACAGTCAAGCTGGGGACACAGCCCTTTCCTATGTAGGGACGTAGCAGAAAGTGAGGTGTCCTGAAAATTGACCCCAGGAGAGCTTGCTGCCTCCCACACCAGCCCTGCACTGCGGGTGTTGTGGCCAAACCAACCACCTTTGTCCCCAGAGGTGCCACCTGAGCTGAGCATCATCAGGAACGACCCTCCTGAGCTATGATCCCCAAAAAGCTCCCTCATCCCAGGAGGTGAAGAGCAGGTCCGGTTGGCCTGAGCTGCCCATCACCAGCATGGCCTCTCATCTAATTTATTAAATTTTCTTAATTTTAACTTTGCAGGTGGAAAAAACCCACTACCTCTGATAGCACATCCATGGAAGCTCCCTCTTGGCCAAAGGGCTTTTGTTAAAAGCTTGTAAAAAAGTGCTCTGAGGGCTGTTTTTCACCAGCCAACTTAGTAGAAAGGCACGGGCATGCTCTAAAACGAGACACTCAAACCCATCCTGAACTGATTTTGATGCCGTTTGTGGGAAACCAGCTTTTTCAGTTGTATTTTTGACCGAAGCCGGTGGGATCCATCCAGCCGAGCGACGCTGGGGTCCTGTGCTGGGATGTTTTTGGGGTGCTGGGGGCTTGGGGGGAGAAGGGCTTTCTGAAATCGCCACCCTGATGAGAAGCAGATGATAATATTTGCAGTCACTGAGAACTCTCCGGCTGTGCGTTAACTTAAAAGCCTCGCCGGTGCCAGCACTGAATGTATATAAGGCATGAGGGAGCCCTTGGGATAATCTCAGCCCTTCGGTCCACCCAGCACGCGCGCTGGGAATTTAAACAGCCCTTGCACAAGCAGCTCCTTCCCTCTCTCCTGCTCTCCTAGAAGTGGCCTGTGCCTTTCTCATCCTCCTTGTTGCCCCCCCCGGGGCTGGATCTGCACCACCAGGACCCTGGTAGCACCGGGAGAAGGAGGGATTTTTTTTCTTTCCGAGCATTTTGCAGAGGTCATCTGATTTCTTTTCTGTTTATTGTTTATTTACAGCCCCGGGTGTTTTCCCCGTGGGATTAAAGCCAGCCGTGCCCGCGAGACAAACACACGAACGGCGGGTTGGCAGATCCCTCTGCAGAGGGGATCAGACCTTCTTCCCCTCTCCCCATCATCTGTTTTTAGGGGGTGCCTAATTTCAAGCAGTATGATGAAAACTGATCCTGTGCACAGGCAGTTCCCCAATTAATCATTTGCAATTTCCCAGCAACTCTTTCCTTTTGCTGTAGGAGCACAAAGGCAAAAGCAACACCTGGCTTCAGCCCTAAAAGCTGAGCACGGCGGGGCGTGTGGCTTCATCCCTCCTCCTGCAAAAGGGACAGCAGAT
>QJSC01002385.1:7961276-7983122 GCA_003697955.1 Calidris pygmaea | reverse complement strand
AGGGCTCTCACTGCGTGCAAGGGGGTTTGGGTCCGGCTGCAGTGGTTTCAGGGCAGCAATGCCAGGGCTGAAGAATCGTTATGATTTGAAGAACCCACAATAATTTATTGTCGTTTAAACAATTATTCTCTCACCCCATGACTCCTCCCCACCCGGGAAGGGGAATGGGAAAAAACAAGGAAACACCAGGGTTGAAATGTAAACAGATTTAATAGAATAAAATTAAATAATTAACATTAATGACACTAAAGAGCCAGTATTGACCCTGGTACCAATATAAAACACCCAAGGACTATCCCCAGCCCATTCCATCACAGGAAGCCGTGCACCCCCAGCAGGGACAGCCAGTGTGGCTTCGGGAGGGAGGGAAGGGCTCAGGGCTCCAGCACGGGGGCAAGGACTTCTCAGCATCCCAGCCATCAAGGGAGAGAGAGAGAGAGAGAGAGAGAAACTCCTCAGCAAACTTTCTAATTTCTATGGAATGTGCCATTCCTGGTATGAAATAACCCTTTTCACAGCTTAGGTCAAGTGTCCGGGTCTCGCTCCTCCAGTGGAGCATCCGAAACTCACTTCCACCAGCCACATCACACCCTCTCCATCGCTGGTTCCTGTGGGACCCCCTGGCCCCCCGTACCCCAACCACACCCCATGAGCCCAGCACAAACTTAGTCTCTCTTAAGGAGAGCTGTGTGTTGATGCTGCTTCAATGAGCCTCGGGAAGGAACACCGAGAAATTAATTTTTTTCCCCTGGAATATGAAAGATAAGGAGGATTTATAAAGGTGTGTCTACCTCCAGAGGTGTGCAATACTATATTCTCTTCCGGAGCCAACGGTGCAGCCGGCTACTCCCAGCCTGAGCTTGCTGGTGCAGATCAAAGGCCAACGTTTGCCATCAAACAGGGTTAGGTCATTGCTCGGTGTGGCTTGGAACGAACCCGAGCCCCGCCGGCATTTCTGTTTGATGGTGGAAGCACCTCTCGCCCGTTTTATAATCCTCCACGTCCTAACGTCTCCGGATAAAATGGCTCTCCAGGCCTTCGCTGCCAAAAGCAGGCATGGGGCGGTCAAAGCATCGCAGCCCCCAAGCTCCGCACGGGCCAATGCCTTTCCTGGGAAAAGCAGCTCTAAGCCAGGCTCAGCCTCTGGTCCAACATCCCCTGGCTCCCTTCTTGCTTTGGGGCTTTTCCCTCTCAGCCATAAGAAGCCGCAGCGGGAGCCTCTTAGGGCTTTGAGTTAGTTTGTTTTTGAGTTGCGTATCTTCATGCATTAACCACGTTACTTAAACTGTTGGGATGCTGCTGTGTCAGTTGCTAAGGGAGTGTTTCAAATGAAAGCTGGGACCCGTAACCACGTCTGCGGATCTGATTCTCCCCAGAAATTTTAATGGACAGACGCCATGGGAAGGACAGGTACCTGGCCGTGACACACCTGGCTCTCTCTGGGAGCTGCAAAGTGAATTAATCCTTATTTACCTTAGGGCTAGAGCAAGGAAAAGCCCTGTTCCTCACTGCGGCAAGAGGCGATGCCCCACTTTAGTCCGTAGGAAGCTTTGTTAAGCCGGGGAGCGCCGCCTGTTAACAGCCATGTCCACCTGTACGTACGGGAGGGTGAGGAGTGCCATACCATTGGGTTCAATCAATGAACTAATAAATGAACTAACGAAGAAATAACACGGCTGAAATTAAAAACTGATTTATGCTGCTCCATTTGGCAAGTGTGTGATTTTTCCTTCGCACGAGATCTGCAGCCAGTTTTCCTGCCTATTTTCCCCAGCAGAGGTAGGGAAGAGCGGGGACTCTCCGTAGAGCCCCCCAGCAAACCCATCCCGGGCTGTATTTAACGGTGGGTTGTATTTCACAGGGAGCAGCAGAGTCGGAAAGGAAGGAGAGATCATACTCATCTCCATGTTTACTCATAGTTCATAAAAACCCAGCATTTGGGGGGCAGCCTGGTTGCCTCTGCCACCCCCGGTCCCCGGGGTTCGCTGTGTGTGGCCGTACCCCCCCAGCAGCGACTGCCTGCCCTTGGGAAAACCAGACCCTGCATCGAAATGCATTTCTTTAAACATTTCTTTGCCAGCCACAACCTCGCTATAAATCAGCCTAGAGGCCAGCTCTCTCCTTCCACCAGCCTCCTGGGGTCACTCCCAAACCTTCGGGGATGCAAGCAGCTGACGTGGTAAGGAGAAAAGCCGTGGCTTTCAGCCTCCTGGCTTAATTTACTTCTAAATCATCTGTTACAGATGCTGGAGGACTCTTCTCCGTCTGCTCCTGCACAGCACTAAGGTTCCGCAGCACACAGGAGCATCCTTGCTGCTGAGGGAAGCCGGGATTAGATCAACCTCCTTGTGCTGATGGGGCAATAAGCCGGGGGGAGCATCGCCCAGCACCACACAACAGCCTTTCAGCCAGACTCAATCAAAAGCTCCAGGAGCAAACTCGGGTTTTCTCCGCTTTCATTATCGCCCTTTATTCCGGGATAATCTTATGTGTGCCAGGATTAGATGAGAGAGAGGTTTGGCTGTTAGAGACCGGCTTTGCAGTGGGCTTTGGCCAAGCAGGGGACATGAGTGCAGGGCTGAGTTAGGGCTTGGCCAGGCTCTGCAGCCTAAAAGCAAGCCAAGGGCTGGGATTTGGAGGCAAACTGTCGTGGTTTAACCCCAGACAGCGACTAGGACCCTGCAGCTGCTCACTTGTTCCTCCCGGCTGGGATGGGGGAGAGAGTGGGAAGAGTAAAAGTGAGGAAGAACTCGTGGGTTGAGATATAGACAGATTATTAAGTGAAGCAGGAGCCGTGCACACAGGCAAAGCAAAAGGAGGAATCCATCCCCTGCTCCCCACGGGCAGGCGGGTGTTCAGCCATCCCCGGAGAAAGCCGGGCTCCGTCAGGCCTAACGGTGACTTGGGAAGACAAACACCATCGCTTCAAATGTCTCCTGCTTCCTTCTTCTTCCCCCAGGTTTATACACTGAGCACGATGCCATGTGGTGTGGGACATCCCTTTGGTCTGTTGGGGTCAGCTGTCCCGGCTGTGTCCCCTCCCAGCTCACAGAACCACAGGATCACAGAATCACAGAATGACATGGGGTTGGAAGGGACCTCTGGAGATCATCTCCTCCAACCCCCTGCCAGAGCAGGTCCACCCACAGCAGGTCCCACAGGAACGTGTCCAGGTGGGTTTGAATGTCTCCAGAGAAGGAGACTCCACCACCTCTCTGGGCAGCCTCTGCCAGGGCTCTGCCACCCTCACAGCAAAGAAGTTCCTTCTCATGTTTAGACAGAACTTCTCATATTCAAGTTTGTGCCCATTTCCTCTTGTCCTGTCCCTGAAAAAAGACTGGGCCCATCCTCCTGACACCGACCTTTGAAGTATTTATAGGGGTTGATCAGATCCTCCCTCAGTCTTTTTCAGACTAAAATGCCCCAAGTCCCTCAGTCTCTCACAGCTCCTTGTGCCCCCCCAGCCCATCACTGGTGGCGCGGGGTGAGGACCAGAAAAGACCTTGAGAGCTCAGCAACAACCAAAACCATCAGTGTTTAACCAACTTTATTCCCATCTCAAATCCAAGACATACCACTACACCAGCTGCTGGCAAGAAAGTCAACCCCATCCCAGCTAAAACCATGACAGAACCTCATGAAATGGTCATCTTTGCCGTGGCTTTGCATCTTCATTCCTGCTGGGACCTCAGCAAATAGCACGGGGCTGGGGCTTTCCAGTAAATTAATGGTGCGTGCGCTGTCACCCATTGTGCCCCCTGGGATGACACTGATGGGAACCACAGCCAGGGCCCATTCATCACCTTCGTTCATCACCTGGGAGTCACAACGACTGATGAATGGGCAGCAGCTGGCTTGGGAGGGCTGAAAAATTAAAAAAAAAAAAAATGCTTTTCTAAAAAAACCCCTTGTGACTTCACGCTGGCACTGTTGGAGAGAAAGAAGAGCTTGGTGGGCGCTGCCTGCGGGGGTTTGTACCCGTGCACGGGCAGGAGGAGATGCCAGACTTGCTCTCGGGAAGTGCTGCCAGCAGTTTGCCTGTCATTCCTGGCTCCCAGTGCGGATCCGGGTGTTTTCCCAGTCTGTGGAGCTGCTTTAAATATATGCACCCGATGGGGCGTGTGGGAGCTGCTTGAGGGCATCATCTGCAGCTCCCCACAGCCCAGCAGCACCAGCCCTGGGGGCAAGAACAAGGGTGACAAAAAAAGGGGCATGCTCTGAAGCTAGAGCACATCAGCAAGTATGAAAATGAGGTTTCTGTGCCCCAAAATGGGGCAGTTTCTGGATGGCACGAGGAGGGGGGGGGCAGGGCTGGCTTGGCTCCCCAGGTACCCCCCCAAACGCCTGCCCCATCTCCACTGACACACTCCGCACGGGGCAGGCACGAATGTTTATGTGCATAAGCCTTTCAGGAAATACCACGGGGTTTTTAAGGCATTTTTTTTATAAACAGACCTTTTCTTGGAGATTCCCACCCTGCCCGCGCTCCCGGAGAGCACTGACACGGGGAGGGAAAACGTGCACCTCCCCAGAGCCCACCCCTCGCTGTTCCCATCCCGGTCAGAAATGAGAAACTGGATGTTTATTTCCTTCTTTAATTGGTGGAAAATTACTTTTTACACCGTCCTTCAGGAGAGGATCCCCTCTGAGGGGCCAGACCCTGTGTGGGTGGTGGTCTGCTGCTGAGGATGCTCTGGCTCCCTATGGGGAGCAGGGTAGAGCCCCCCCATCCTCATCCAGCCCCCAGGTTTCCAGAGCTCACCATGCCACCAAGGGCATCAGCGGTCGATATGGGGAAGCAGGAGATAAATTGCATTTTAACTCCATTTTCAGATGTAGCCTAGCAGTTAGAAACAGGAGGAGGTGACGCTTTGTGGCCATCCCAACCCCTTCCACGCTGGAAACTCAGGACCTGCTGTAAACCATCAAAAGACATGAAATAAAATTGTATTTGGATGTTGGAAGCATGTATAGCTCTGAACCGGTGACCCGGAGGTGTGGGGTTCTGCACAGCCCCCATATCCACATTCATCCCCCCGCCCCGTGCACCCGGGGAAGGAGGGGTTGGGCTTTATGAAGTGCTATGAACAAGTCCCGCGTTTCTCTAGCCAAAGAGCAGGTTTTGGGGTCTCTCTGGCTTCTCCCTGCCCTGCCGGAGCGGGATCAGTGGGTTGCTGCTCTCTGAAGGGGCTGGGGGATGCCCACGGGGGGCTCCCACCATCAGGGAACATAAATCTGCCCCATCAGGTGGGGCGACGTGCGAGGAATTGCGTGCTCACAGCAAAATATATGGCTCTGCAAGGAAGTAATAAAATATAAACTCTGGAGAGCAGAGGGGCGGCGATGCTGGAGGGGATTTTGCGGGGGGGTTCCTTAAATTTTTCTCCACGGCAGCCCCGGCACGGTGGTGGGGAGCAGAGCCAACCCCACGGAGAGGAGCTCAGAGCGAAGGGTGTCATCCTTGGGGACCCCATGCCATTGGCATGAGTCCCACCCTGAAACCATCGCCGGTACCAGCCACATCTACTCATTTTCTTCTGGGGCTGCTGCAAGTCTGAATGTTCCTCCTCAAGACCTGACCACTTATAAAACCATAAAAACCTTCTCTCTGTTTTCACCTTCACCTTTGTTTTCATCATCAGCATCTACCTCTGCACTGTATCCACACTCTTAATAGTTTATTTCCAAAAAGTGCTTTTTTCTCACAATTGCAGAGAGGAAAGCAGGATTTCTCAAGTTTTATGCTCACGTTTTTATGTGGACTAAACAAATTCAGTCATTGCTGTGGTGTGACCTGAGTCATTTCAAGGCCACGTTGGACGGGGCTTTAAGCAAGCTGGTGTAGTGGAAGGTGTCCCTGCCCATGGTGGAAGGTTGGAATGAGATGATCTTCAAGGTCCCTTCCAACCCAAACCATTCTATGATTCTGTGGTTCATTTCCAGCACCTGCTTTTCTGCCCAGATTTTCATCCCAGACTCGTCTATTTAACACATTCCTGCGGCTTTTGCCTCATACACACCCATAAGAAGTCATCAATATCTTCTGCAAGGGAGAATTATTAATGTGGTATTTTTAGCCAGAGCATTGCATCTTGAGTGGTGGACTCTCATAACTCTCTGTTTCTTACATGAGACACCGCTGTCGTACAGGCATCAGAAATGCCCCAGGACCAAGCGTCTTTGCAGTGCCTGATTTTTTCTGCTTAGGAAAGAGGATGGAAAGACCACGACTCCCTCCCAAATCTCCTGCTTCTTCAGCCTTGATGGAGATGTGGGGAACCACCGGGTTTGGGAGCCCCAGCATTTGCTGCCTCCCAAAACAGCAGCCCCCGAGCCCAGCTCTGCGGTGGCCAAGGGAAATATTTTGCTTGACTTCAGCGTGGCTGGGGTCGGGACGCAGAAAGGGCGTCTCCCATAAAACCTCTCACTTTCATTTTAATATAAATATATAGCACTTGGATTGCCAGGTGTTGTTTAAACATCCGTACCCTCAAATCCTTAATATTCATTTCTGTTAAATACAGTCGTGTTAATATCCCTCTCTCGGGCTGCATTCAAAATGCCAGTTTAGTGCCAGTAAATTAGCTCCTTGCTGTAGCATGCTATTGCATAATTTTAAAATGACTGTATGGCTTCCTAAATTGAAAAGGTGATGATCCTGTAAAGATTTACACTCGGCGAAGAGGAGTCTATGCAGCGTCACCTTTAAAGGGTCCCCAGGCTGAAGGTCATTATCAATCGCTGTTTAATCAGCCAAGTCATGCACGCAGGTAAAGGTTAACTGAGCATGGACCCATCCGACTGCCTTTGTCAGCTCCAGACAATTTGTAGCCTAATAATGCTGCTCTGATTGCACTTAACACCTGCTTTAAAATCCAGCCTCATTAATACTGTGCTAATGAAACAGAAATCTTCTAGCAAGGGCAGAGTCAAAGACGAGGGGTTTGCCTTGAATCAGATGACCTAAATGGCATTTACCCACCAGGCAAGATGTTTGCAAAGCCTTTCCAAAGAAAACGGATGGGAATAATTGCTTATGATATATTAATTTAATTTTAAAAGCAAACAAACAATCAGATTGTGTTCCTCTGGAATGGAGCAGAGGTTTGTCACTTTGGTGGGATGGAGTATGTCTTTTTGTCCAAAAGGTACTCTGGTTTCAGCCCAAGAAATGCCGGCCGTGCAGAGTGGGCAGGAGTGGGTGCGGGATAGTGCCAGGGACTCATTCCCTGCTCTCTGACAGGCACCCATCACTAAGCAGAAAAAAATAGAATTGAATAAAATAATAGAATCATAAAATCTTAGAATGGTTTGGGTTGGAAGGGACCTTAAAGCCCATCCAGTGCCACCCCCCTGCCCTGGGCAGGGACACCTCCCACCACACCAGGTTGCTCCAAGCCCCCTCCAACCTGCCCTTCAACCCCTCCAGGGATGGGGCAGCCACAGCTTCTCGGGGCAACCTGGGCCAGGCTCTCACCACCTTCACCCCAAAGAACTTCTTCCCCACATCCCATCTCCATCTCCCCTGAAAGTCCCAGTTTGGGAAGGGGGAGGAGGATCCCGAGGGGAGGGAGTAGGTCTCAGGGAGGGGTCGAAAGGACCTCGGGGAACTCCCTGACCTTCCCCGAGGTTCCAGAGGGGCCTCGGAAGAGAAGAGGTCCGACTTGGGGGGGTTGAGAGAGTCGGACAGGAGGGTCGTCTCCCCGAGGTCGGCTCCCAGCATCTCCGTGGCCTCCAACAGGTTGATATCCTTCTGCTGTTGGTGGCCCCAGAGCTGGAGGCAGCAGTGGGGGGGTTTCCCCAGAGCAAAGCAGAGGGGCAGATTCCCCTCCCTCAACCTTCTGGCCACACTGCTGGGGATGCAGCTCAGAATCGTATAAATATAGACATATAAATAAATACAGACATATAAATAAATACCCATAATCATCTTCCCTTGGAGTTTCCACTTCTCCCTGGATGATGTTGACCCTACCTGCCCCAAGGTTGGCCCTGGGGATGTCCTCTCCCCTGTCCCCAGTGCAAACCCCATCCACAGGGACCATACAACACAAACCACAGCCCCCCAGGCTGTAGGATCCCCAGGGAGGCACAAACCCCCTGTGACTCTTCCCACCTCTAAATCCCACTGAAATGTGTCTCACTTGAAGCAAGCAGAGAGTTGTGAGCTGCTATTTTCCTTTTTGGTGTAGATTATTTGTCTTCATCTTTTATTTAACTTCTGCCTAAATGTAATAATCCCTCGCAGAGGTGGAGATTAGAGCCATGTTGGCAGGGATGCTTCGACACGAGCCAGAGAGGCAAGTGAGCAATGCCAGACCTCGAGTAAATCCTCGCCACTTGAGACTTTGAAAACTAGACTAGACAAAATGTTGGTGCAAATGTTATGGGGAGAAATCCTGCACTTTCTCAGGGTAAGGGGCTACCGGGTGACCCATTACCTCTCGTTTCACTCCTTCGAGAAAATCCCTCCTTTTCTCCTCTTTTTAAATGCTGGCCTTGCAGGGAAGCATGTGACAGTCGTGCATAAAAGGCCAATAGAATCTGAGATTTCATCATTGCTATGAGAAGAAACCACTCCGGCTGTGAACACTGATGTTCTCTTGGGCAAAAGCTCAAGATCCTTGCAGTTTCCCAGTCTCGCTGTCCATGTGCAAAGGGCAAAACTCTGCTCCTGCATGGGCTGGGAGGTGCTGCCTGTGACTCATCAAGAACTTTGACCGTTTGCACACAAAAATCAGCCCTGACTGAAGCTGAATCATCCCATTTCCACTTTTTTGTATCTGCGGCCACCCTGAGGACATCCCAGGATGTGTCCTGCTGAGACCAAGGGAGCGAACCCAGCCTTGAACCTGCAGGGAGCCTTCTGGGGTGCTGCAGACCAGCTTATTCAAACCCTTGGGGTATTTCTGTGGGGAACAGCAATTCCTAACCCTAAACATTCAAATGCCGGTAAATGAGATTAAATAAAGGAAAAATCCATTTCTCGTGCAGCTCTTTCACTTGCTTTCTTTCCAGTTTTCTGCTGGACACTTGTATGATGGTGTTACCACGCGTGTCCTCGTGCTCCCACCACTTGGGTGTTGCTATTGACATCTTGCATCCTTTGAGCGGCCCTTATAAGAAGTGCTCAGTGTTCAAAACCCCACAGAGTTGTCTAAGGGAGATTATCAGGCCATCTTTCTTTGTCTCCTCTCCATTCCAGCTCCAATCCCCTCCGGTAATGGCCAGTTTTACAACTATTAATATGCACGAGTTACCCTTAAATTAGAAGATCCTCCGACAGGCAGCTGCGTAGCAAAGGATTTGCTTAATCCAGTAACAGGAGCGGTGCTGGCTGGAGACACGCAGCAATTTTGGCATTAGCTAAAAGAGAGCGATTCTGCTACGGGAAAAATCAGGCGGATGTTTGCTTCACCAAACTGCTTTGTCCCACCACAATTCACATTTAAAGCGGCAGCATTCCAGGCTCTTCTGCCTTCTGGTGGTGCAGGATCTGGGCAGCGCTGTGTGAAGAGCATCTGCCCCACCGAGTCAGAAGAGGGGAGTGATGCTCAAACCGGGAACCACTGGCACCTTTGAGGGTCCGTTCACTGCAAAGGGAGACTCGACCTTGAGCAAGACACGGAGTAACTCACAGAGTTAATAATGCATTGGGAAGAATGAAAAATGCATCAAAAAAGAAACTCGGCTGAAGAGACGCAGCACAGGGTGTGCGGGTGCAAAGCTCAGCCCAGAGTAGAGTCTGTCCTGCCTTGGAGATTGGATCCAGCCTTGCAGCGTCTCGGGCTGCTCAGAGATGCACCACGAAGCTGCACTTGCTTTGTGAAAGACCAAGAATGCGTGTGTCTCCCAGGGAAACACTTTTCCATCAAAAATTCCACCAAAAACTGCCAGGGAGTTTGGGCTGGGCTGCAAGGAAGGAGGGCTTGGAGGGCTTGAAGGGCCCCAGATATGGGTGAAGGGATGGGATGGAGGGAACTCCTGCCAACCGCTCCTTCAGCCACCACTTTTCTGTCCCTTGAAGGATGCTTTCATCTCCCCATTTTTCCTCATAAAACTAGCCTGGTTGTCTTCTCCTCTTCTGGGTCCTTTAGATGATGGCGTGAGAATCCCCAACGGTTCTCCTCAGAGGGGGACAACATCTCTGCAGCAAGGACAAGGCAGAAGGGAAGCTTTGCGGGCTTGAAAAACAGGAGAAAACATCTTTCCATCCAGAAAACGGTGGATATTAAATCCAAATGCGCTGCCGTAATGAATTCGTCTTGGAGTGCGTTGGATGAGAGGATAAGTAGATGCAAAGTGGGGATGATATTCTGGCAGCCGCGTGCAGCTCATTAAATCGATTGGCGGGAGCCAGCGTGTTTCATGCAAAGAAGTTTAATTTCTGTTTTGGGCAGACAGATGCTCCGAGGTATCTCGGCGTGCCACAGACTGCGTTCCTGCTCTCGGCTTATCCAAAACAAGCGTGGATGCTTTTATCTGTGAGTCAGCGGTGACTCAGACATTGAGATGCTGGATTTTTCACAGCTATCTTACAAGGAAAATAAAGAAAGGAAGTTTGAGCGCTTAATAGGAGTTGTCAAATACCTGCGAATCTTAGCTAGGGCAATTTAAAATGTATTTATGCAAGTTGGATACTGTATTTTGTGCCTGCATAAACCTGTGTGAAGATATTGGGGTGCCAGCTCGAGGTGTGAGGTGGATTAGCTGAATTGCTGTAACACCGGAGCATATTTCTTTTTGCTTGTCAAGGAGAGTTTAATAATGAACCAAGATGGAGTAAAACTAAACATTTGGGTAGGTTCTTCCATCCCAAATAACCTGACAATGACCGAAAAGCTTCTGCTAAACTTTTCCAAGATAATTCACTACTGGCCATGGCTAACTGTAGCCACCAGAAATTGGCTTCGGAAACTGAAATCACAATTAAAATGCCTATAATGGTCATCGAAAATAAAGTTTAACCATGTGCTCTGATCAAATTGCACATACTTTGGCTGAAAAGTAGTGTTTAAAGGACACCATGAGCCAGATTTAGCTGCAACTGAGCTGGAGAGGTTGGGGTTCTTGCCCTGAATCCACAGCCCAGCCCCATGAGCACTTTTGGGACACCATGTAGGAAACCATCATCAGGGGTAAATTCAGTTCTCCTCTGCAGAAATTTCTGGCTGCCAAGGGCTGTGGAGAATTGCAGGGGCCGCGCGTGGTGTTATGGGGGCACATTATCCCTGTGGGAAGGCTGGAATTATTTTTGTCAGATTGTTTCAGCCTGTTCATTACCTTCAGTGAATTTTGAGGAATATTTATGATGCTGCTGAGCGGAACTGTGGTAGCTCTTAGTTTGTGCATCCAAGAATAGTATATAAAGCAATAAAAGCAATTATAAGCTAACACTGCTTTTGTTAACCGGAGTTGTATTATTTCTGCAAAATGTTTTTATTCTATTTTTGCCTTCAAATGGAAGTGTTTGTTTTCTGTTTCATGTTACTCTTCTACATCATTGTATTTCACGGCGATGTTTGAAATATGCGTGCACAACTGCTGCTGTGATTTCCACCTTGAATGAGCTTTTTATTGGCCTTCTCCTCTCAAGTGTTGTCAAATCACCACAAATTGGAGTCTTCAAAGCACTTGGTCAGAAAACAGATTGAATCATTTATTCAAAAGGCTTCCTAAAGAGAAGGATTATTTCCATTTTTCAGCAGAGCCTCTGGTTTACACATGACCCCGAGCTTAAGAAAACAGATCTCCAGAGATGTCTTGCTTTTAGACAGGGGTCTGGTAATCTGAAGAATGCAAAAATATTCTTCAGCTAGCAGACCGGGAGGGATTGATATGTAGATGTTGATGCTACCCAGGCCGTTTAAGCCCGAGTGAAGAGCTTTATTTTTCTTCTCCTTTCAATTCATGTGATTCCTACACCTCTTCTCAAGGACAAAATCTTTAAATGCAAGCAAAGAGCTGTCGTCATCTTCTTGTTAAAAACCAATTGCGTCTGAAAACATGCAAGAAAAGAGATTTTAAGGGTAAAATTTAAAATTGGAACAGGTTATAGACAAAGTGCTGGTAACCTCACGCTGCATCGTGCCACTCAAGGCACCCCTGTAGCATCTCCCTTTACCAGTTTTGCATGAATAGATAAATCTCTCTAAACAAATATGGAATTAAATGAGTGTTGTAGCTGGTTGCGAGTTCAAGAAACTGTCTGAATGTACTCGCACAGAAGACGTTTGAAAGGAACATTTTCTTGGATTGTTTCCTTGAAACTCTCTGAATAGAAGTCTTTGTGCTGCTGAACAAGTCTTCATAAGATCACATTAATTTGGGGTTTTGGAAAACTCAGCTGACTGCAGCAAAGCAACAAGAGCCGCTCACCACGCAATGAAACGCCTGTGCCCGGCTGTAAACTCCTCGTGAACGATGACACATACGTCTCCGTTTACTATTGATTGGGGAGTGTCACCCTTATTCCCGGCAAATTAAAACCAACCAGAGGTGAATGCCTTCCCAAAGGTTTTATCTCCTCTGAGAGGTGAACAGGTCAAAATCTGTGTGTGGAGGGTTCTTCCAAAACATATGGTTTCTTGAAAGGGAAAGATTTCTCCTGGGAAAATATCGGTTCCAACCTAATACTTATGTATTTTTTCCTGCAGGAGATGTCAACACAGCCATTTTTACTTAACTTTTATCTGAAATGTCATGCTGTTGCCGTTGTTCAAAACTGGAGTCTGAGGACGTGTAAGAACTGTCATTTGTGGGCAATGGGGAGAAGAACCTGCAAAATGAGGAAGATGTTGCACGCACTCACTGCCCTAATTCTTCCGGAAATGGCCTAACAGTTGCATGTGAACAGTTGGTGGGAACCAGCCTGAGGGTTGCAGGTAGAAACTTGGTGGGATTCCTGTAGCTCAGCACCCTGCCCAGCAGCGTTTCACCACTGGGAGAGGGCTTTTAGGGAGCCATCTGGAGGTTCTAGAGCATGTCCAGAGAAGGGGAACACAGATGGTGAGAGGTCTGGAGCACAAGACTTGTGAGGAGAGGCTGAGGGAGCTGGGGGTGTTCAGCCTGGAGAAAAGGGGGCTGAGGGGAGACCTTCTCGTTCTCTCCAACTCCCTGAAAGGAGGATGTAGCAAGGTGGAGGCTGGTCTCTTCTCCCAAGGAACAGGCGATAGGACAAGAGGAAACAGCTTCAAGTTGTGCCAGGTGACATTTAAGATGGGTATTAGGAAAAGTTTCTTCACTGAAAGATTTGTCAAACGTTGGAAGAGGCTGCCCAGGGCAGTGGTGGAGTCACCATCCCTGGAGCCATTTAGAAGATGGTTTGACATGGAGCTGAGGGACATGGTTTAGTAGTGGTTTTTGTCAGTGTTGGGTTGACAGTTGGACTCGATGATCTGAAAGGTCCCTTCCAAGCAAAATGATTCTGTGATGCTATGATTCTA
This sequence comes from Calidris pygmaea, assembly GCA_003697955.1. Lineage (NCBI taxonomy): Eukaryota > Metazoa > Chordata > Aves > Charadriiformes > Scolopacidae > Calidris > Calidris pygmaea. Next base: position 7,969,677 of record QJSC01002385.1, on the reverse strand, counting down.
ACTCCTGTCCTCCAAGGCCAGTGATGATGAAGTCCCTCTCGTGCCCAGTGCACCTCCACACTCCCACGCCAATGCTCCATCCTGCTGTGGGAAAGTCTAATTTGAAGCCTCTTTTGAAGTTTTAAATTATTTGATTCATCTCCTTTAATATTATGGCTCTCCTGGCCATGTGGGCTACGGGAGTGTGAGCACCATTCACAGCCTCCTGAGAGTCTCCGGGTAAAATGCACCAACATTATTTGCTGTTAAGGACAGTCAACATTGAACTCCACCAGCTGACATTACACAAGAATGCATCAGAGTCTTTTTATTAAATTTCCGTGTTATTTCTTTCCATTAAGTCTTAAAGGCCAAGTTTAAAAATATCTTTTCTTTATCTTATACAGGCCTCCTTTTTCTGCAAGTACCAGAAACATATAAATGCAGATTAGTTCTCCCTATGGTAGAAATTGGTAAAATTAGTAAAAAAAAAACACAAAAAAAAAACCCAAAACCCCCCTGAGACTAGCGTGTGAGTGTAGCATGTCTACCCACTGTACGTACTTAAGCACTTGTGAAAAAAAAATAATTAGGGGGTTATTTAGTGCAATTGGATGTAAAACCTGTTACACTAATAAAAGCAAAATGAGAATCAGTTTGCTGGAAACATGGGAAATTGTGACATTGCTTGGGATGGCTTTTGGTGGCACATCGAGATATTATTATTACAGTTGCACTCTGGACTGTTCTCCAGGAGTTGTTTTCCATTAAAAAGAACCGGTTTTCTCCAGTCTGTGATTTAACGAGTACCAGTTTGCCTCTGGAAGAGCAAACGGTGGTGCTGGTGTTGGTGCTTCCCGACACGGAGATGGTGGGTCCAAGTTAAACCTCGTTGGAAGTGGAAGGGAAGTGGCTTTCCCGCTGCCAGATCCGTGCTATCTTTAGCTCCTACCGGTCTCTGACGTATTTAAGGCTGACGAGCTGTGCACGTTTAATGCTCAGATTAAACGTGCTTCCGTGTGTATCACAAATGGGGCAAATAATTGTTTGCATCTCTCAGAAAATTAATTTCAAGACCAAGTATGACAGGCGAGAATTATTTAGCTATTTCCCCACTTTATATTAAAGGCAGTCGAGCTACATCACCAGAGTTCTGAGAGAGTTTGCTGGAGTTGGGAATGTTGCAAAGGCCTTTTCTTGTTTGTCTTAGTATGGCTCGGATGGCTTATTAAAGGAAAAAAAAAGGTATATTTAGTAAAATTTTGGCTTAGACTTTTGACACCCATTTTACTCACACTCACTTTTCAAACTCACCAGGAGCAAACAGTAATTTTTCTAATGCTGTTAGAAAGTTCAGATCTGTTTCCATATCCTTTCAGACTCCTTATCCTATTATAATTAATTAAGGGCTGATTAACTGTTATGTCTTTTATTGTCTCTTTGTCCTGGCTGCAGCCTGGAGAGACGTCTGGGGTGGTGTGGTCGGCGTCGCTGTGGCTGGGCATGAAGCCACTGGCACCACGGGAGGTCCCACCATGTCATCCTCTTGGGGTGGCCTTTTGTTTGACCCCCATCAGGAGCCCGCTCACCTCCACTGCAATTTGAAATCTTTTGGGGGGTATGTGAGCCCCTTTTTCTCCCAAAGGGGACCTGAGCACCATCCACTTCTCTGTCTATGGGATAAAGAAGTGCAGACATACCAAAAATGCATTTTTTCTGAACAAAGCAAAAAATGTTGTATTTAGAATCTGTTGGTCAGAAGCAGCTTTACCTCACCCAGATAAACACAAAGCTGGTTTGCTAATGTGATTATCGAGAGATAGTAGGGATGAAAGTTGGTTCTCTCACTTGAACTCTTCCAGCTGAAGAGGGAAAAACCTTACCTGGTAAATTTAGCATCGTGCTTCTGATACCTGTTTGGGCTGCAGACATCTCTTCTACAGCAGAACCCAGTCTTGCTTGCCCAAAATCACTAGAGGATCGACCCAGGCTTCCAGTTACTGCGTGTCACCAGTAACTGGAGCGTGCCCAGCTTCCAAGTCCAGCCATCAGATTATTCCTGCCACCAACCCTCTGCAGGAGGAAACCCTGCCTGCAGCATCCCTCCCAAATCCGATGGGGTCCATGATGATGCTTACCCAGCAAAGGCTTTTCTCAAGGCTTGTTGGCCAGCAAATAAATTTAATAAAAAATAATATAATATATGTAATCAATAAAAAAACAAAGGGTTTACCAGGTTGTAGGAGGGAATTAGTGCATCCCCCAGCGAACGCCTCCCCCTGTTCTACGAACCCCAGGGTCAAACTGAGGGTTTTAAGGAAGTTTAAAAGAATAAGGGTACAGCATCCAGGATGGGTAATTTTTAATGCGTTGGGGTCGTTCGGAGACAAATTTGTGTAATGAGCGCACTAGAAATGGAAAGAAGAGATTAAAGCCCTGTTTGTCATGTACAGAAGCGCTTATCAGCCCTTCCCAGCTGAGCCCGGCTCAGATTAAAAATGATCTGAGAGAACGGGGGCTGACTGCAACCATGGGTCTTCCCTTCCAGGCTAATTATAAAGTGCATATTAAACACGAGGCCGACGATGGAGCAGCTGCAAAGGTCTTTATCTATATTAAGAGACTGTCCACCTACATAATAGGAATAATTATTAAGAAAGGAAACTTAAAGAGGAAATTGCACATAATGGCACATTATACATTTCCCTAATCCCACGCCTCTCTGTAACAGCACACGCTGCGGGGACGCTTTGGTTCGCATCTCAGGGGGATGCTGAGGGGCTTGTCCAGCCTCACGGGGGGTTCCCTGGGGCTGCAGCCCCGCTTCTCTGCTCCTGCCAGAAACCCAGGAGGAACTCCTCTTTCCAATGTTGATTTCCAGATTTTCTTTTATTTTCATGTGAGATGTTCCTAACAAAAATCAGAAATTGGGGCTTGAGCACGGGGGTTTTTTTGGCTCAGTTATTAAGAGATCCTTCAACACAGAGCACTGATGGGCAACGCAGGGCTCTGTTCATCCCCTGGGACCTGCAGTTCAGAGCAGCCAGTCTGTCCAAGGGGACGCTAAAAACTGAAGGCTCTAATTAACGATAAAATAATATATTACACTCTCAATCCTAGAAGACTTTACCAGCCCAGGACAATCAATGGAGAGAAAGATGTCAAAATATAGTGAAAATAAAAGCCTGCAAGAGACGAGAGACCTACACCCGTCTCTTTTCTACCTGTTCTAGGCATTTTTGGAGCCTCCTGACTCCAGCCCCAGCCTTTCCAAGGGGATGCACGTGAGCAGATCGGGATGCTGCTGGTTTATAAGCCTGGGAGCTGCTGCACCCACTATATTTGTGTCTGTATTTGCCCCCACATCACACAAGGACCAGAGGACAGTCCAACCTTGGGCATGTTTTTGGACAGTGGTTTCAGAAAGAGCCAGGGGCATAATCTGCAAGAGGGTCTTGTAGGGTAAAAATTAATTTCTGCTGTGTTGCACCAGTGATCAGGTTTGCTTCAAAATGAATGTGTCTTCTAACAGTGCTGTTCAGCTCAACCCCATCATCTTGGGGAGAGAAGGTAGAAGAAGGATGAGTTAGCCCTTGACATGGGTGTATCACCATGTTCTGCAGAGGAGCTGGGGATGGACTGGGATTTTCCCAGGTCTGGCCGTGCTGAGTTCCCACCTCCATCCCATCTCCAGGACTCCAATTATTTTTGCCTGGATGGTTTTGCCACAGATCTCCTCCTTCCCAAGCAGTTGGAGGTGAAGGTCCACACTCGCCTACTCTTCTCCTGCAGCATAAATCAGGACCAGGGGATGGACACAGGAATTGCACTGCTCTGCACTTCATCCCACGAGCTTTGCCTTTATATGGGGTGTGATGGGGCCTGATTTGGCATAATGGGCCCATATTGGCAAACTTTAGCTTCTTCTTCGTGATCTGCCTGGGTTTACATTCCTCCCGGGCTGCTCAGCAAAGCCCTGTGCTTCATAGCCCTGATTTCTGCACAAAACCAGAGTGGTGAGGAGCCCCGGGAGCACCCGTGAAAGGCAGAGGGTACCCTGGGGAGCCCCAGTTCAGCTGCGGTGGGGCAGTTTCCCAGGGATGGTGTCTGCTCGGGGAGGCTTTCCCCAGGTGGCTGCAACAAGAATGGCTCATTTCCCTAAGCCGAAGGGAAAAAAACCCGTTGTTTTGTTCCCATGAAAAACAACAACCAGCCCACCAGAGAGCCACGGCGGTGGGAGCAGGCAGCATTCCCATCACAGAAGCCCACTCACGTTGTCCAGGAAGCTGCTGAGGCCAGGTTTCCTGCTGGCTTCTCTGTGGATGTACAGGAGGATGCTCCTCTCCTCCAGCCAAAGCTGGAACATAAACACCCTCCATGTGCAGATACCAACCACCAAAGTGCTCAGATGACTTTTGGGCATCCCATTACCAGGGCAGTCCCATCCCCACGGTGGACACTGCAGGGGTGGATGGACAATGCTTGCTTTTATCAGCTCCCTCAAACTTCTAGGGGGTTTTGGACCCCATGAACCAGGAAAGGCAGCCCGTTCTGCAGCCATTTCTTCTTACTGCCAAAGCAATTCAAGCTCCCCCATGTGAGATGTAATGGTTCTGGGGTCATTATTTGCAGTCCCTGGCCACTGCTGCATCCTGCCAGCGTGTTTTGGGTGCCTCCAGCACAACGGGGCACCAAACTCTCAGCTGATGCTGTCCCAGTGCTGTTGCTGGTGGTATCCCCATCCCACATGTGGCTCATGGTGCCTCCAGGACCCGTGTCCCATTACCAAGGTAAGGGTACCCACAGAGAGAAGCCCGTTGTCCATGCAGAGAGCACTTCACAAGCACAATTCTGCCTTTTGATTATAGCACCGCGCTGTGAATAATTGCCCCTGAAAAGCCCAGGGGCTGGAAGTGAAGTTCGTCACCAGCCTCATTATTGCACTGATTTATTTGAGCCGCTGCATCGCACCAGCTCCTACAGATTGCTGCACTGAGTGTGGTTTTTTGGAGGGACAAGCCAGTTGTCCCCATCACAAGGCTTGTCTCTTTTGATCATACCCTAGACAGTAGGATTTGACCCAAAATCACTCCTCGACCCTAGAAAATATGCTTTTACCTGAACCATAAAATGTGTTATTACACCACAAACTCTGGACGTACTGATCCTTCAGTCCTGAGTGTTGACAGTCCAGAAATAGGGTAAAACTGGACTCCTGATGGGAGAGCAGAGTGATGGGAATCCGGCATCACCAATGTTGTGTCCTTTAAAAGCAAAAATGCCATATCCATGTCTAAGATGAGAATAACTTAGTCCTGCTCCTACATGTGGCACAGACTCACTTTGACTTCCACTGGCTTATGTCTTGACCAAATACAACATATAACATATATAATATAAATTTATATAATATGTGTCAAAGTACACATGTAGCTTTTTATGTAAGCGTTTCTGATTTATCCCCAGATGACTGTATTCCCTAAAACGAGACAAACCTTGCTACCAAGGGGAAACCCAGAATTTTCCCAGCTTCCCCCCAAACCCAAATCACACACACGCCGTTCTACGTTCATGTAAAATATAAAACCAGTTCTAGGTAAGCAAAAATGTCCATTCAAATGCCACCTAAGTGGTGACCCTGCTCGGCTGAGGCAGGAGCATGATGCAGAGACTGGCCTGCCCAGGGCTTTGTGTGGTCCAGCCCCTACACACGGGAGAGGGTAGAAAAATACATAAAATGTTCTAGAATAGCCTTAATTTCTACTGTTTCAATAAAAACAGCCCACCAACCTGACACGTATGGCACAGTTCATAGGTTTTGCCTCAACGCCAGCATTTGCAGGGCTCTGACTTGGCTAGGAATACTTTACCCTGAAAGAGCCTGTCCTACCCTCCTCCTGGAGCATCAGCACATTGCTGGAGTCTTCTGAGAACACCGTTCCCCATCCCCAGGTGTCCCCAGGTATCCCCTGCAGCATTGAAGCCATCAGAGCAGCCTCCCAGCATCCCCTGATCCTAAAGCAGCAACGTGGTTGGGAAGGGTCAGGGCCAGGAGAAGGGCTGCAGCACCGTCCTCTTTGCTGCCCTTGTTCCACTGGTGCCTAAAAAGCAATGAATTGCCAGCCAAAAAATTTTCAAAAAATAAATATGTAAAAATCAGGTTGCATGAGCAAACACCAACCACTGCTCGTATCTGACGTGCACGTCGCCAGGAGGAAACATGCTTGGGTTCGCAAAAGCTGCGAGAGAGGGAACTGGCCTAAAACTGCAATATTTATACAGTCTTGTTCATATATCCTCTGCTGAAACCAGACCAAGCCTGAGGGGATTTTCTTGGCAGGCCCTGTATTGCAAATGGCAGATTTATTGGCGCGGAGTGAAGCAATCCCAGGCTATCAGTGCCTGCACAGTATCTCCAGCGTGAATTGGAAACAAAGATTTGATTGTCTCTGTTTATCTGAAATGATTTATAAAACAGTTCTTCGCTGGGAGCTGGGGGAAGAAAAACATTTGTGTTCTTATCTGAGATCTTCTCTCTCTCTTTTCTTTCTTTTTTTTTTTTTTCCAAGGAAAAATTGAATTGAGTAACAAGACAACGCTGGCTCTCATCCCCTGTCCCCAGGTAGGTCCATGGTGGGGAGTCCCCAGCCTGGGCAAGCTCCGTCTTACACCTGGGTCACGTTTGCAGGTGGCAAACCAGCTCCCATCCAGAACCTGCTGCAATTAATGATGAAGTTTCCTAATGAGCTCGTTAAGGCTGCAGAGCACAGCCCTGGTGCAAGGGCGCGTGTGCCCAGGCGGGCAGTTGTGCACAAGGGATGCGGATGCCCTTCAGAAAATGGAAGCATTCTCCGCTTTTTCTCACTAAAATGAGAAAGGAGGTGCAGTCCCGCTGCTGGCTGAGAGTGGCTTTGGGGTCTCAGCCCCAGCAGCTGCTCTGGTGCAGCTTTTGGGGGGGGTCTCGGCACACCTGGATGGCTTTGGCAAACAATAGTCTATGGGCCAAGGGCTGGAAAACCCAGCAGGAAAGGAAATTACAGCATTCATGCCACGGAGGGTTAAAATAACTTGCTAAGCAGCAAACATCCTGGAGTGCCTGCACGTGGAGGAACGTGTGATTGTCTGTAAGGGGAATTGTTCCCAGGCTGGTGTAAATGAAGCTGGTGCCCACAATGGGCTCATCTGGCCAGGCTCCACCGGTGCCAGTGGGAACGTGCCCGGGCAGAATTAAACACCTAGAGGAGCTGGCAAGTGCTGGGGGTAAATTATTAACATACAGTCCATAATGTTCCTTCTCAGCTGGGAGAAAATTGCTGTTTGTTTATTTTCCCTGAGCACAGGCTAGTGAGAATATGTATTTGTTTATTTTTTTTATAGTACACAGACCTTAGTCCCATAACACATCTGACAGGCAGCCAGCATCTCTGCGTCCTGGGGCTGTTCCTACAGCTGTATCTCGTGCACGGGCTGCCCTCCCTACCCCTGCACCATCTCCACACCACCGCACCGTTGAGTTTACACCTGAAAAAGCAGATGACAGAGGTTAATTAGTTAATGGGCTATTGATAAGCTGAGGAACATGGATGGAAGCCCCACCATGCCTGTGACCCTACTGTATAGGACCAGGAGGTGGTCCTTCTGTGGACCACACATGAGGGATCTGGAGATCAAGCCTTGTGAGGAGCAGCTGAGGGAGCTGGGGGTGTTCAGCCTGGAGAAAAGGAGGCTGAGGGGAGACCTTCTCGCTCTCTCCAACTCCCTGAAAGGAGGGTGTAGCCAGGGGGGGTCAGTCTCTTCTCCCAAGGAACAGGTGATGGGACAAGAGGAAATGGCCTCAGGTTGCACCAGGAGAGGTTTAGGATGGATATGAGGAAAAAAATTTACACTGAAAAGGTTGTGAAGCCTTGGCAGAGGCTGCCCAGGGCAGTGGTTGAGTCACCATCCCTGGAGGGATTTAAAAGCTGGGTAAATGTGGAGCTGAGGGACATGGTTTAGTGGTGGTTTGGGCAGTGCTGGGTTTATGGTCAGACTTGATGATCTTAAAGGTCTTTTCCAACCCAAATGATTCTACCATTCTATAAGCTTGACGTTTTCTTTGGTGCAATTCTGCGTGATGGAAGCAGTTAACAGAAACACGGGGAGGTTTCTGAATCGGGCGAGGAAGGACGGCTGTTTTCCAGCAGCGTCCTGGCCGGCCCCTGAACCTTCACGTAACGCCGTGCTCGCTCCAGCAGGATTTAGCTAATGGAAGGCTGAAGCCCCATTCCAAGGTGGGCTTTTTTTTTTTTTTTTTTTGGGGGGGGGGGGAATGCCCTGAAATAAATGGGAGGTTGCAACTGTGTGGGTGAAGTTGTTTCTGTGGGTGGTTTTAAGACTCATGAAGGCTGTTTCTAAAAGTAGAGCTTTGCAGTAGAAATATCTT
>QJSC01002385.1:7949172-7961176 GCA_003697955.1 Calidris pygmaea | reverse complement strand
GCCCTTTGTGCTGCTTTTGCTCAAGCCCTCATTTTTGTACTTTTTCCAGCCCCACGCTACTTCTACCTTTGAAATACCCTTCCAAAAAACCTTCTTCTGTCCACTCCACAGAAAGCAGACACTTTCTATGAATTCATTAGCACCATGTCACTTCTGAAAACAAATTACCAGTGCAAATTCTGATCTACCTCGATTCACTGTAGCTGCATTCAATCATACCCAAGCATCTTTTTGTTGCCTTGTGAGCAAAGTCCATTTTCCTGATCAATCCTGAGTAATAACTTCCTTTTGGGATATATTTCTTTTTGAAAAAGAACTTTGGCACTCTGCCCCCAGCCCTCCTTGGCGTGGTCTTGAGGCAGGGACAAGGTATAAAGCCATGTCCTCAGAATCACAGAATGACATGTGGTTGGAAGGGACCTCTGGAGATCATCTCCTCCAACCCCCTGCCAAAGCAGGAACGTGTCCAGGTGGGTTTGAATGTCTCCAGAGAAGGAGACTGCACCACCTCTCTGGGCAGCCTCTTCCAGGACTCTGCCACCCTCACAGGAAAGAAGTTCCTCCTCATGTTTAGGTGGAACTTCTTATATTCAAGTTTGTGCCCATTTCCTCTTGTCCTCAGCCTATCCTCATGCTTCAGAGGCTCGAGGGAAGTCTCATGGGTAGGATAAAGCTACTCCAAACATTTCCCCAGCATCGTATGAGAATTGATGTTTAGTGCACAATAACACAGGAAAAGAATGTCAGGAATGATTCAAATAAAAAACATTACTGAAAACACGAGGCACTTAAAAGCCGCTTTTTCTTTCAGACCGTATTCACTCATCATAAAATGTTGGTTTCTGAAGTGTGCCAGTTTTTTAATGAAAAGCAGCCAAAATGCCAAAGCCCTGGAAATGTGGGAAGCAAGAGGTGGTGCAGAGCGGTGTCAGGGGGGAGCAGCAAAATCAAACTCTGACTTCAGGGCTGGCAAAACCCTCCACGTGCTTCAAACCCAAATGAGGGGGTGAACACAACCCCTTTCTGTGCTCCCGCAGGGGAATCGCACCGCTCTTTCTCGCTGCTTCCACTCCTGCTCAGGGATGCTCTGGAGCCTGAAATAGGATGTTTATTCCAATATAACCACTTGGGCACACCACAAGGTCCCTTGTGCCGCTGCAACCCATCCACCATAGCCAGCTCCATCTCCATCGCCTCCATCTAGGTCACTGGTTCCCACTATCTGGCTGGGGACACCACCACTGATGCTCCCAGGCACTCCCTGCTGCTATCCCTACCTGCCTTGGCCACAGCTGGGTTATTTAGGATACGCTCAGCCACCTGGAGAGGGGCTTTTGTATCCTTCTGTATTCCGGAGAGCGCGGCCCCGGGATATCAACGCTGGGGAATTAGTTCTAATGCAGTCTTCCAAACTCGGCGCTGAATTCAGCTGTTACAATTAATTAGCTGTGTTGCTTAATCCTACTTTAAGTCCCTAATGATTCAGTGCTTCATTGGAAATCTAGTAATGTCCCCTATTGCTGCTCAGCCTCAACTGCAGCCCAGATAAAAGCAGAGAAGAAGTAACCCAAGTGCAGCACGGACCGGGGACACGCGTGATCTCACCGGAGGGAGCTTGTGTTTCCCAAATTCCCACGAAACAGGTTATAAAGCCTGGTGCCAGCCTTCAAAACACGCCTGGCCGCGAGGGGCTACTGGCCACGAGGTTTTGGCTAACTCTTGCGAGGCAGGAGGATGAGGATGCTGCCTCTGTGCGGTCACCGTTATTTAAGGCGACCTGCTATTTTGTCACAGGGCTCAGCAAAATAAATGCTGTAACATAAAAGTGCATTTCCCAGTCCATCGAAAAACTTCTTTCCCAACATTTCTGTTTTATAGGTACTGGTTTATCGAGCTATATTTTAACTTCACTTTTCTTCTTCTTTTATTTGTCCGACTATTGTGTTGTTTTATTGTGGGGTTATTTTCCAAGTGCATTAAATTCTAGCTGGCTGCCCAGGGGCTTACTCATATTTCTGTTGCCTACCATGGCTCTGCCCTGAGGAAAGCTTTCCTGTATAAACAAGGATTTACAGGATCTCCGACGGGTGAACATGCCTGAATTTGGCATCTTCTGGTATTTACATTCACGCAGCCCTTGCTCTGCTTTTCAAATCACTCGTGGAGGGGCCATGCCCGGAGTTACACTCTCAGAAAGGTTTTAATCAGGACTTTATTTGGCAGCACTGATTTTATCGGTATTTACGGGATTTACAGCACTGCGAATGCGTGGTTTAAAGATGCTGGAGCCACCCAATGCTCCTTGATGGGGACATGCCTGTCATCCCCTGCAGAGCATCCAGAGGCGAGATGGTACCAGGCTGTGTAGGACCCACACCACGCTGGGAACTGGCCGGTTAAATATGAGCGTTTCGTGATATTAAAAATATGCCAAGCTTCCTTTCTGTTCTGGGAATGAAGATGCCAAAAGTAGGTCCCAAGAGCAGTGATGGTAGGAGAAGGTGGGTCGGGATGTTCTGTGAAGCCAGGTCTGTGCCCATGGTGGTGCAGAGTGTTCGCAGATGCTGAGCAGCTTGAGATGCAGCCGTCACATCAAGACACAGTTGTGGGCAAAGAAAAGAGAAGGTTATAATCGTATCAGAGAGCAGAGGTTGGCAATTCTGCTTGGAAAACATCATTTAAACCTGCCCTCACCTCCATGCTAAAAACAGCATTTCAACAACAGAGATCATGTCCTCCAAACTGTTTCTCCCCAAGACATCCTCCTCCCAGCACGTCACTTCTGAAGCCAGAGCATCCCGCAGGCGAGGAGGGACCTCTCATAACCCGCACTACATCATCGCTGCTATTTGAAGTGCCTTAGAGGCAGGGAAAACTTCCAGTGGGGGGTTGATTGCATGCTTAATGTTCGCAAAAAAAAAAAACCCATATCCCTACTCCGGGACACTTCTGCAAACCTGCTCAGCATCCTCCAGGCTAAGCATCACCTGCGGGTGGGAGCCGTGCTATTGCCGAACCGCGCTTAACCCCAACCCCGGCGTAACCGAAGATGAAATACCAACATATGCACTGTATTAATGATGTCAGCTCAGTCTCAGGTCACACTTAACTGGATTTTAATATGGAGATGGGTCACAAAGTCTCTCTGACCTGAGGGTAAGAGAGATGAAATGAGATTTTGCCTTTTTCTTTTTTTTTTTTTTTTTTTTTTCCCATCCAGTATTTGCTTAGCTGCAAAGCAGAGCTGCCAACAGCCCAGACCCGCCAGCAGGGCCGAGCGTGGGTAAAACTGCAGTTATTAGAGTGATTTCACTTTTATTAATGGCTAAGAAACATCCTCATGAGCCCCGCGCCTTGTATAACAAGCCAGACTATACCACAGAAGCACAAATAAGTACGAGAAGTTGAACGCATTGCCCAGCTCCCTCAGTCTCCCTCAGCACCTGAACCTGTTTCCTGCATTCAGGTGGGTATTTGTGCACATTTTTTTGGTAATGCATGGGGGTTTTCAGCCTTGGCTTTGCTATTGCACTTCTCTGAGGAGCATCCTGAGCTCCTTGAATTTAATGAGATGATGCTGAGCCCTGGGAAAGCCATGGTGGGAAGATGCCTCGGCCTCAGGGAATCTGTGTCCCCAGCTGTACCTGCCACACCTTTTTTTTTTCTAAATGTGGCTTTCTACGAATGGCTAAACTGTTGAAAATGCAACAAATTCCAAAATCTTTCCCATATGTTCGGGGTTGGTGGTACCACGACTCTCATTTCATCCTTAGTAGGACTTTATTAACTATCCTGCTTAATTGCTCCTTAGCGAGGGTGGTTTTCTGAGCTCTCCAGGGGAATGGCCAGCAGCTCTTCCCAGCTGTGCGCTTTGCCTGGTTCCAGATGTGGAAATTAAAGAACCGCTGACGACAATGTGCTGTCCCAGCGCAGAGGAAATTAAATGTACGGCCCATTTCCGAAACCCTGCCCCGGCCCTTCCATCATCCAGCACCAAAATCAATATTTGCATTTTAAGCCTTGCTTAATTTTGAAGATTAGGGGTTGGATAAAAGGCAGAAAACTCTGTGGCGTCCTTTGAAGTTGATTTATTTTAATGTGATGCTTACAAGCACTCGCTGTCTCCTTGCACATCATGAAAAAAAGGCTGCGTGCCAGGGGTAATGATGCTAAACCAGTGCCATGCACGTGGAGGTGATTCCTTGCATTTAACACACTCCTGGTGGTGAAATGTTCCTGCAGAAGCGTGGGCAGAGGAGCAAACCACCAGGTATTTGTAGAGCAGGTGGAATCCACGCCGCCCCAGCCAGGCTCCAGTTATCACACCCCACTCGTGCAGCCAGCAACAAGAAGCAGAAACATAAAAACTGGCAGGAAACCACATATAAAAAAAAAAAAGTCATTATTCCTGCCCATAAGTGTCAAGAAGGAAATACAGAGGAGGGCAGGTGGGTAGGAGGAGGCCAGGAACATGGCAGGCACCAGCCTCAAAGAGAGGTCACCATAAGGAAGGGGAGAGGGATACTTGGTACCCAGCAGTGTTGGGAGCAAGTGATGGTGGAGCAGCACATCACAGGGGAATGAGCATCACAACCCAGAGCCTTAAATTAACACCAACACCTTCTTTGTGCAGGTTTAGGGACTCCTCACAAAACCCTTCAAATTTTCACCCTTTGCCAGGAGATTAAATTCCTCTTTGTTCCACTCCAGCTATCTGGAAGTCTTGATGTTGGGTTACCCCAAGCTTTTTATTATGACCACCACCAAAATTTACTCCCCATTTAAAATGCGGCAGTGATTTTGAGTAATGTGGACTCAAACCCAGTGGTTGGGTTGTCCTGCAAGACATGGGGGAAGAAGAGTGTGGATTAGGGCAATATCTTGCACGTGTATTTTTAATACTGCTTCTTGGAACCAGGGAAAAAAAAACTTTGAATATGAGATGTGTAAATGAAGAGGACTTTTTGGGTTTGGTAGTAATGGGAGGTTGAGCAGAACATGTGGAAATCAGAGAGGGACCTGCCCTGAGATATCATTATAAGTGCTCCTTGCAGATAATGTTCCTCTTGGGACTTTTTTCTCCACTTCTTCTGGAAGTTCATGGTGTGGAATTCCAACTCTGGGGTTTCAAGGAAGAGGATTCCTTCTCCTGCCCGTGCTTCCCTGACAGGTGATGGGGACGATGGTGCTTCCATGGAGAGCCCTGGCCGGCTCCAATGCTGATGGAGGGTGCTGCCCTGTAGCGGTGCTTTAAAAGGAGATGTTCTTCAAGGAGAAAGGACACCTGAATCCAAGGAGAGAGGCAAGCCCACTGGCTCCGCGTGCTCCAGCCACAACACAAGAGTGTGGGATCCCGCCGTTGCCATGGTTATCTCTCCAAAATTATTGGTGATCCAGGCAATTAGGCTACCACAATGCACCTAATTGCTTGTCTGTTTTCCAGCACGCTTCCCCCGCTTTTCCAGTGGGGATTTCCCCCGGCAGTGCCCAGGCGCAGCCGTTTCCCTGCATCCTGCACCTTCCCCACCGCCGGCTTTTGACAGCCCCCTCCCCTCGAGGAGCCTCCCAGGATAAATTGCTTAACTCCGGGTGACAGATGCTGCAATAAACCCCGCTCCTAATTAGCTGATATCAGAACCCGCTCATTCATAAAATGCTGATATTACCAGCAGGACAAATGTGCTTCCTTTAATCACAAGGTATTATATTATGGGCTCAGAGCCAACTTTTAATAGCCGCAGACTGGGATGACACTTGATCTTGCCGATGAGATTCTTCCCGGTGCACCTGAGGATGCCATGCTGGTGGCACCGCAGGGGTGATGACCTGTGCTGAGCAAGTCCTAGGGGCAAAGCAGGACAGCAGCGAAATCCTGCACCCCGCCAGGACCTCCGCAGACCCCCAAAGCAGGGATGGAGGCAGCACCTTCCCACCTGCCACGAATTTTCTCCCCAGTGCTGAAAATGGAGCAGAAAATGTCATTTCTGAGCTTGGCACCGGGTACCCATAGGGTTAACCCAGCCTGAATGCATCTTTCCAGCCCTGGTAGGAAGGGATTTGAAGTGGAGCAAGGGGAGGATGTGAAAAGAGTTGGAGTTTCCACCATCTCACATCATGCTGGAGAGAAGAGAAAAGAACATCTTTTTCTTAAAGCCTCATTTCATTGTCATTTTAATGAGCATTTCAGGTCAATTCCTTTTCTGCCTTTGAGCCATCTCTCTTGCTGTAGAGTTGTGAAGGTACAAAATATTCAAGTCAGCTAATTTGAAATGAATTTTGGGATTTTTACATATTTCTCTAAAGAGGGCTTTCATGATCAGAGTTTAACATCCATTTCAAATAGAAGGGACTTCTGTGACTTCTGGCTGTTTTTCCTGCCAGCACAATACCTCCAGATTTCACCCTGGCACATTAAAAAAGGCTTGTGACACCACATGAAATGCAAGCTATTACCAGCGAAGGCACCTATTCAGGTTGCAAATGTATTTAAAATAAAATTATTCTAACAAAATTTAACACTAAAATACCCAACCCATTAGAAAAAAATAGCGTGCAGTTGCCTTCCCTCTCACATCACATCTCCCTCCTACCTGGGGAAATATTGTTCTTTTTGGAAGGGAAATTTGCTGCAGGGTATCTGTATGTTCGGGAATGTTCTTTTAATGATAGTTTCCCTGCCATGGGATGCTGGGAGCAGAGGGGGGAAGGAGGGCTGCCTGCCCAGCTCAGGGTCTCTGCTTTGTCCTTGCAGCAGCAGCATCCAGCTGTAAAGTCGTAGCAGAGGGGCAAGGAGCAGCCCAAATACATCTTGGTTCCATTCATGGTAATAGAAAAAAATTAAATAAAATGTATGTTCTGAGGCTTATTTATGGGCAGAAAAGGAGTTTTTGGGGGTGCATTGGTTTGAGGGAAGGGTTCGCCTGTAATTCCCCCAGTAAACGGTGAGCAGGGATGCAGCCAGGCACTGGGATGCGCTGGGAGGACAGGGAAAAGCAAGAGCTGAATAATTCAGGGATGCCCAGGAGAAATGGGGCTGATATTGCTTTGCACAGCTGGCAAGCCCTGTCTGCCCTGCCTGGGCATGCTCTGGCTGCATTTGGGGGCCCAGGTGTGCCTCACCAAGGGGTTCCCCCACTTCACCTGCACCCAGCCCCATGGACTAACACATCCCCAAGAGCAAAACTCTGGGATGCAAATGAAAAGCTGGGCGACAGTGATTTATTTCTTCTGGCCGTTGGCTCCCCAGTGCCAATCTGCTCTGTTAGTGGGCAGGATAATGAGGGTAATGGCTGCACTCCTCGTCAGGGCTAGCACCAATTACCAGCTGGCTCTTTAATATTACGATGGTTATTGTTGTTGCTGTTATTGCTCACAAGCATTTGCATGTCATCTACGCATCCTTCACCAGCCCACGTGAAGGATAAGTCATTTGGCACATGAAAAAGGGTGTGCTTTGGATGGAGAAAAGCTCCAAATCCCTGTGGCTGGTTCCACCTGACGGCTTCATCTGGGGTCTTACGAGCCTGAATGTGGATAACGCCAAAATAAATGTTATTACTGTTCTATGTTGGCTTTGTGGTTTAGCAAGATTTAGGGGAAAAAAAAGAAATCACTTCCATGAACTAATCCATGGGTTGGCTGACGGGCTGATTGAAGGCACTGGCTGCGCTGCACCCCGTTCCGTTTTCAGGCTGGGAAAACAACGTTTTAAAAACCTCCCTCTCCAATGGGAATGGATTTAACATGATTTCTGGACCCCTCTGTTATGACTTAGCTCCACGCTAGGAGGTGGGATGTATTCAGCCTGCACCACCGTCGTTGTAAAGGCAACAACGACGGACCAGACAGTCTGACACTGCTCGCTTTTGGAGATGTCTTGTCTTGAAAATTCATTAAAAGCAAGCCAAGAGAAACACAGAGGAAGCAGTTTTAATGCATGTACTGATGCTCCTAAAAGCCTTGGTGCAGAGGCATGAGAAGAGGGGTGCAGTGCCTAGTTTTTTGGCTTGAAGCACACGTGCACCCTGGATTCAGCAGCACTGACATGGGAGAGGGTGGAAATGATGGGGTTCCTCAGCATCCCTGTTTTCAGCTGTCACATAGCGAGAGGCGATACCCGCCAACACAAGCCCAGCATCCGCAAGGCAGCATGGGGAGAAAACCTGGGGGAGTGATCAGAAAACCAATGTATTTTCCTTCCTGGCACCATTTACTTCACGGTAGCAGGATGAAACACGAAGGACCAGCAGGCACGGGCTTTGCTTTCTCCTTTCCTGCAGTAGGGTCAGGATTTCACCTTCACAACGCGTTTGAAGTCCTTGTTTCCCCACCCTCAGTGGGGTCTCCATTAAAAAAGTAATAACAGCCTGGTATTTTCATTTCAGCTGGGGTTGGCAACCCCATGGGTTTCACCATCCAGATGTGATGCTTCTCCCCTGGGTTTTGGGGAGGGATAAAGCACCCAGTGGGTACTGCTGTGGGAGGCAGCGAGCGAAAACGCACATTTTAGCGTGTTACCTGCCACCTTGGCCTGTGTGCAATTAGGAGGAATTGGAAAGTGATCTGGTTTCCCAAACGAAAACCTGTTCCTAATTAGAGGTAAATGTGTATCCTGGTAACGCTGAATTTTAAGCACCATTTTCAAATGTTTATTGATTAATCATTATTATGGGGAAACACGAGCTCCCATATATAAATCTTTTGACAGGAGCTGTCCGTCAAAAATAATGATCCTTTTAAAACTCATGAATAAATAATAATGCAAATCTATTTTACACAAAATACACACTGCTTTCCATCCCAGCCACTGCAATGAAATACAGTTATTTAAAATAATGACTCTACAATGCTTCGATAATGAGCTATTACACATTTAATACACATGACATTATTTTTTTCTGGGCTTCTGGATTATTACTTTTTCAAATTAAAACGTTACATTCCTTCAGATTCTTCTATCCGAAACGCCTCGCCTATGACATTTTTTCCATTAGGTTAAGGAGAAGATGGTCTCATTTGCCACGGAGCCATATCGTGATGGGCACAGTAATATCAAGCTTCATTAACATTGACCTTGTGCTTTGAGGGACTGATGGGGACGTGTGCCCCAAGTACCATCATTCCCCCAGAAGTGCTGCGGCACATACAAAGTCCCAAGGCTACTAGAGGAGTGACAAAAAAATTGCTGAGAAATGTTACTTTTGGGCCATTTCAAACAGGATTTTCTGCAAAGTGCTGAGTTGGCAATTTTTCCCAGAGCCAAGGTTTGCACAAGGTGGGATCTGGCATTTGTGGGCATCTTGGCTGGAGAAGGAATTAAGATGATCCGCCAAAAAAAGCCCTGAATTTTATTAGTGTGCAAAGAAGTTGTCTATGGGTTGTGAATTACTCTTGGATGAGTAAGTCTTGATGCTGGTGTTAACCGAGGAATCCGGGGAGCCATAAATACACTTTAAGGATGCTCTTTCAGCTCTTACTTAATTACACAATAAAGATACCTCTGGCAGGGAGCTGTGGTAGTTCATATAGATCTTTAGATATTTTAAAGTTATATACTGAAGGATGAATTTAATGCTTGCTGGTCTGTACCTCTGAAGCAGCAGGAGAGGATGGGGCTGTAAGATCATGGCTGGGAGGTACCTCCTGGTACCTCCAGCTGCTGGCATCCCAGCACCACTCCTGAGGCCTTTTGCCATGCTCCTGCCCAGGGGAATCAATATGAAGTATCTTTTTCCTTTGAAATCATGATCAGTGAGAGGATAACACAGGGCTTTCTCTTGTCCTTCACATGCTCCCATCATTTTTGGTGGGGTGGCTCATGGATGCGGTGTGTGGCAAGGGAGGCAGCACAGGACGGATATGAATAGCAGTAGTTGGCCCTGGGTTATTGACAAAAAAAAAAACCAACATCAAGCCAGAATTATAATAAAAATTGAGACACAAATGAGAAAAAAAAAAAGGGAGTTGGTAGATGCATATCAGATGTCATGAGTCAAAGTCATGGTGAGGCACTGGCCCAGGTTGCCCCGAGAAGCCGTGGCTGCCCCATCCCTGGAGGGGTTGAAGGCCAGGCTGGAGGGGGCTTGGAGCAACCTGGTGTGGTGGGAGGTGTCCCTGCCCAGGGCAGGGGGTGGCACTGGGGGGGCTTTAAGGTCCCTTCCAACCCAAACCATTCCACAATTCTATGAACACGGTATTATCCTGAGCTGAGCATTTAAAAGTGGTGCAGCAGCTGATCCAGCACCTCTTGGCGACCAGAAAATGGGCTGCAGGGACCCACCTGGTGACAAAGGGGAGATGTGGAAGGGAGGGCAGGTCTGCCCGGCAAAAGAACAGCCTCTCCTCCCCGTCTCAGCCCTCTCCCACCCCGGTGGCTGGGCCCTCACACCCAGCTCCAATGTGCCCCCAGGATACAGGTGATGCTATTGCTCATGAAGGTGCCCACATCAACGACGTCCATCTCAGCCCATCCCTCAAACTGGACATGAACTGACAGCAGTTTCCCAAGCTGAGAGGCAAATTTCCCCAGCAGCAAGTTCCCATGAGCTAATAAATACGAGACACACACTTACGGGTGGGAGATACGCGCGCAGGGATGGGGAGGGGAAACAATTTTAATAAAGGTGGGCTCAATATGTATTTTTCTCATATATTCAGTTGGGGGTAGAAAATAGAAATGGGCCTCTCTGCAGTTCCCGCGGCTCTAATATTAAAGGTAATGTCCTCAGATTTCTCTTCCACTGGAGTAATTTGGCATAATCTGAAATATATTTTCAGAGACGACTGTTAACATCTGCAATTCTTCTCCTGGCTTTCAAGTGAGCAGTAAGTGTACCTAATGTCAGGCAAAGAAATCACATCTGAAACAGCAGCAGTAAAGCCATTTGGAAAATAGCTCAGGAGAACAATTTGCAGAGACGATTTCTTTCTATTTTTTTCCCCCCAATTTTTCAATAGGAGCCTATTCAAAAATGTTATTACGTGGAATTCAAACACAGGCTTCAACCATAAGAAATTCCCCCAGTGGAAATGTAGGAAGGCGATAATCAAGAAATTCAGTGTACATTGGGAAGAGGGTTGCTGGTAGAGTTATAAACTGGTCTTTTTTTTTCCTGGTTTTGGGGCTTTTTTTCTGTTTGATATTTGCAGAAATGTTCATGGCTGGGCAATAAGGGGGCAGCAGCTCTCCCCCCACCATCATCCCCAGCAGCACAACATGATACAATAAGAGCAACTCGATTTAAATATGTAAGAAGATGCAGAATTATTTTAAGATTCAGAACTGGAGAGATTTGCAATTAAAAAAAGGGGGAAAAAAAGAGAGAAAAGCCAACAGAGACATTCTGTGACCAGACTATGGCTTATTTTTCAGATCTCTGCTCATTAAGGAGTGACTCTGTATGTAAGTATGTGTTTAAGCTTTGCTCTCAGCTCCCTCTGTACAAAATAACAACCCTTTCAAGAAGAGAGAGGGGAACCCTCTGAAGAGAAAATCAAAGGCAGGTCCCTGGTGAGCACCGAGCCCGCAGGCGCTGGCTGTGGGAGCCCCTGGGACCACCTAAACCCTCCTGGTGCCCCTGGGGGCCATTCCCCAGGTGAATGCCTCCAGAAAGGGAAAGGGTTGGTGGGATCCTGGCCCTTCTATGGGCTGGAGAGGGGCCCTGGGGAGTGACTGGGAGTCGTGCCGGGGGAGTCAAAAGGAGCCCCCTCACTGCCATGAGCATCTCTGGGAAGCCACCTTCCCTTTCCCTTTCCCTTTCCCTTTCCCTTTCCCTTTCCCTTTCCCTTTCCCTTTCCCTTTCCCTTTCCCTTTCCCTTCCCCTTCCCCTTCCCCTTCCCCTTCCCCTTCCCTTTCCCCTTCCCTTTCTCCTTCTCCTTTCCCTTCCCCTTCCCCTTCCTCTTCCCTTTCCCCTTCCCCTTTTTCTTTTTCTTTTTCTTTCTTTTTCTTTTTCTTTTTCTTTTTCTTTTTCTTTTTCTTTTTCTTTTTCTTTTTCTTTTTCTTTTT
>QJSC01002385.1:7751735-7949165 GCA_003697955.1 Calidris pygmaea | reverse complement strand
CTCTTCCTCTTCCTCTTCCTCTTCCTCTTCCTCTTCCTCTTCCTCTTCCTCTTCCTCTTCCTCTTCCTCTTCCTCTTTCTGTCTTTCCTTTTTCACTTTCACATTTGAAATGCGTGGACCCATTCCCACCAGTCAGGATTTCCCAGTCCAACCCTGTGCTGCAGAGTACCCCCCAGCACATGACACCTGACCTCCCCCAGCATTTTTTCAAGGGCAAGAAGAGAAAAAGTCATTTCTTTGCTGTTGCTGACTAGACGCAAAACTTTTTCAAAACTGCAAAATAAAATACATAAGGAAAGAGTCTCCTCTGGCCCCCCTCCAACAGGTCCACGTCCTTCTGCTGTTGGTGGCCCCAGAGCTGGAGGCAGCACTGGGGGAGTCTCCCCAGAGCGGAGCAGAGGGGCAGGATCCCTCCCTGGCCCTGCTGCCCACGCTGCTGGGGGTGCAGCCCAGGGTGCAGGGGGCTTTCTGGGCTGCCAGCGCACGTTGCCAGCTCCTGTTGAGCTTCTCATCCACCAACACCCCCAAGTCCTTCTTGGAGGGCTGCTCTCAATAGTCCCAAGGACCTGGCCCAAAGGGAAATGAAGACCCTGATGCGTGAGTCCCCTGGCAGCAGCCAGTGGGGTGGGAAGGAACCAGCATGCCTTGGTGCTGGACCCCGCAAAAAGGCTCTTAAACTTCTCCTTTCCCAGCCCAAAAGAGAGGCAAAGCCCCACACCCAGCACCCCTGCGCCTCCCTGAGAGTTTCCCTCCCTTCCCAGGCAACCCAACCCCATGCCAAAGTAAATCCTTCAAACTGCAGTTTCCGAGAGCATTCCTCTGCTTATTGCTTGCACATGGGTACCGCTGGAGAGCTTCCTCCCGTCCTCCACGCTCGCCCTCGGGAAAGAGGCTCTTCCAGCAAATACCGAACCCTCTGCTTTTATAACCACAATATAAAGTCCTCCGTCAACATTAGGAATCGTTTAATGAGTCTGGCAGGGATCACCCCACTTCAGCTGCTTCGTCGCTAGCCAACCAAAATAAATCAGTTATTATGGCAAAGGGAATTTCTCTGAAAGATGTATCTCAGGCAGTGACAATGGGGTATTTTTTTGCAATAGTAAACTTTTAATCCCCTCCCTGTCCCCCCCCCCGCAAGAAGACAAGAGTGTTACAAAGGGCTGGCCAAGCTCTTCTGATCCAAAGTGATGCATAAATGGGACCTGACGTTAATCTTCTCCTGCCCAGAGCACTATAATGGGACACTTTACAAGCAGTGAAAAATTTAAACTAGGAAGTATTTTCTAGGGAGAAAAAGAGGGGAAAAAAACCTCAAACCCTGGGCAAAAATAGCATTAATCCAGTTAGTGCGGGGAGTGTTTGCATCAAAGGAAATTCACGAAACACGACTCCAACTTTTGGGGTCCTTGTTTTATACACAAGGGCCCTAGATGGCCATGGGACAGCAGGGAGTGAAGGCTCTGCTTGGGGAAGGAGCCAGCCTCAAAGATTGGCACTTTCTCACTCTGTGACTCATTCCTTTAAGGACTAAATGGAGCTATGTGCTTGCCATGGATTAATTAATTTTTCCCCACCCAAGGAAATGAGCTTTATGCCAGGAAGTCGCTGCAGAGACGTTCAGAGCATCTTCTGCTGTGCTGAGCAGAGCCAGGCATTGTGGCAGGAGCCCTGCCCAAGGTGACCCTGACCAACACAAACCCAGAGCTCTCTCGATGGATGGGACATGGTCTTCTCTTTGGAAACCCTTAGGAATGGATGGGCTGTGGCCATCATCAGGGAAAGCCTCTCAGTGTGCTCTCAAGCCCTTGGCCTTGTGCCCCTCATCCCCTCCCCAGGCATCTTGGCATGAAGAATTTGGAGGAGCTTCCACATGAACTGAGATTTCATCAGATGTGGGCACCTATGAAATAAGAAAAATGATGCAAAGAGAGGAAGAAAGTAAGCACCGCTTGAATAAATAACCTTCATAAACATGGTGAATGCTCACCTTGCAGAGGTGCAAGATAAATTGCAGTAATTTCCAGTCAGCAGTCCTGGCAGTTTAACTTCTGCTCCTAGAATCATCTAGGTTGGAAAAGACCTTTAAGATCATCGAGTCCAACCGTAGATGAAAAGACCTTTATGATCGTCAAGTCTCGGACCATCCCAGGGTTGCAAATTACCTTGCAGAGCCTGCGGCTTTTTCTGCATTAATTTCATGGGCCACTGAACTCCATTCAGCTGCTGAGATTTACACCCGGATTCGCTCCAGGATGCACTGGCCTCCATCCTCCCATCTGGTGACACCTTGGGGTGGGAAGAAGCCAGCAAAGGTCTCCTGGGACACCACAAAATAGCTCCAGGCACATCCTTCCTGAGGCTGGCCCAAACTCACCCCCAAAGTGCTTCAGGGGGACATGGAAATTAGGGCAGGGACAAAGTTTTAGGCGTTTATTAGTTTCCCTAGGTCAGCTCAAGGGTTATTTTGGGAGGGGGGATTATGTTTATGGAGCTGTGTGTCCAGAACAAAGTCCATCACAAGGGATAACATGGATAAAAGCACTGTGATGATTTACTGACAGAGGAAAGGGACCCGGATTTAAAGCTCAGATCCTACTTACAGAAAATCCATTATCAGTTTTTTTCCTGTTTATCACAGGATGTGCCTCTAGTGGAAGTCCAGCCACGTGCTGGGCTGGTTCTCCTGTTCAGATCACAGAGCTGGAGGCAGGGATCTTTCTGGCCAGGAATGCTGAGGTCTATCAATGTGTCTTTGCACAGAGACACCTACATTAATCAGCTCCCTTATAAAAATCACAGTGGCTAGAAACATGATGTAGATTCACCTGCTTGTCCATGGAAACATGGAGAGGATCCAAGGCTGCTCCAGGAGGGTGGCTGGTCTGGGTCCTGCAGTGGACCTGGAGAGGTGGCACAGCATGCCAGGAGGTAAGGACATGGAGCAGTGAAATGGCTGACAATCCAACCCTGGGGTTTTATAGGGATAACAGATGGAGCCATAGGTTTGAGGAGAGAGCAGGAGGTGTATTTTCCCAAATCCTGAGGACAAATTATCCTATAAGCGCTGATAGGACCTTCATCAGCATTTCTCCACTCATCTAAGGGTGCCTCTGAAGGACGCCCAGGAGCACTTTGGTCGTATCTTACCAAGACAAACACATATTGGCATCTACAGAATTGCTGCAGCACAACAAAATATAACATGAAAACCCTTCTAGTAGTCTGCTCCCCAGACAGTTGGCCCCATGGTAATGTTCACCAAAATCATCCAGATCCAAGAAACGAGCTGATTTCAGTTGAGATGAACATACGAGAGAAATAAACAGGGAGAAAAAAGCCATAATCATTTCAGGCTCCATTAGGAATAAGTAATAAAACTCAGTGTTTGCCAAGTGGAAAATAACTATCTTGATAAGGAAAAGGAAAAAAAAAAAAATCAGTTTTCAACATCACGAAGTGAATTTGGCAGCTAAAAAAGCCATGCAGAGTTTAAAGAAATACCAGAGGAAGGACCTCTGTTAATAAATGACTGCGTATGGGTTTATCTGGCTCCTTTTCATCCAGGCTGTTTGCTCTTATGTCTAAAATCATGTGTCAGTATATTATATCACACAGAAGCACGGGCACTTCACAAAAGTGCAAAAAAACGCAAGTTGATGCTTGAAGAGCTGTGCATGGGCTCAGAAAGCAAAGGGAGCTCAGCAGCTTCACCCTCTGATTTACAAACAGCTACTTCCCTGGCTAAGAACGGTCCCTAATTCCAAATGCACTCAGGGTAGTGATATTCAAGGGGGTCTTTTATGATAATTAGACTCTCAGCTTGGAGCAAAAGGCTCCGGAGCTCTGGGAGAATTATTCCTAATAAGACAAGAACAAATCTGCCCAGCTTGTGGTAAAAAAACATATCTACGCTGAGGGGCTGGTTGACTGAAGTCTGTAGATGTGTGGGCAGTTGCCATTTAATTCCACATCTCAGCTATTTTTCAATTACCTTTGGCTAACCTTTAATTGAGATCTGAAATTAAAATCAAACTGTATGGAGGAGCTTTAGTTGTGAAGACCCAGTCATGCTGTTTACCTCTTTGTTTCACCCAAAAACCTTTTCAGGTCCTTTTACTGCTTCCCCCCTCCCTGCCACCCTTCCCTTCTTTGCTTTCCCAAAGTGAATTATTTATTAGCAAAAGGTATTTTCAGTACCCTAATCCCCCACATAGGACCACACTTTCCATTGGTCTGAGGAATAAATATAAATTGATCTGGCTTCCAGTCTGAAAAAAGACGCCTTTAAGACATTGATATGCTGCACGGCAGATTTGTTTCTGGAAATTGCTCTTCTTTTGGTCCTCACCATTTCTGTATAATTAGACTTTTTGCATTTCCACTGGGAAATCCGTACGAGTTACAAATCATTCTTGGCTGGACAGCTTTGCGGTGCTAATGAAAACCATTTGACACAGTCTCTTCTTTCTTTCTATTTTATTTTCTACTTTTTATTTTCTATTTATTTTTCTATTTTAGTTCATTACATTCACATCTGGTCATATACTGAGCCCTCGGGGACTGGCCCTGGCTTCTCCCACCACAGAAATCCTCTGCTTGGGGAAAGACATCAGTCTATGCTCTGTAGGAAACACCGTGGTTGGAGCCCACCATCCGTTTGAGTACTGCCTTCTGCTCATAGCTCCAGGAAATGCAAGGCATGGAGCAGAAAACTGGGTTGCTGAAGCCCAGAATACGCATAGTCCTTGGAAAAATAGCTAAGAACTCAACTATTTTCCACCCCAAGTAGTAGATTTGATATTTCCAGGTCAACAAAACGTTGTGATAT
Organism: Calidris pygmaea; assembly: GCA_003697955.1. NCBI lineage: Eukaryota > Metazoa > Chordata > Aves > Charadriiformes > Scolopacidae > Calidris > Calidris pygmaea. The sequence continues at coordinate 7,944,334 of QJSC01002385.1, read as the reverse complement.
TACATTGTCTGCAGAACTGCTTCTGCCCTTTCCTGTGAGGCTGGTGGCAATGCAGCATTCCTGGCCAGGGGTTTGGGATTTCCCCCGGAAACAGCCTGGTCCAGCTCCTGCAGGCTGGTGTGCACGGGAACACCATGGCCAGCTGGCCAGCTGGAGCTCCTGGACATGGGAACATCTCCATTTTCCATAACACATAGTATGAGCCCATATTATTTTTAAATGTTGAGACAACCAGACTTCTAGACATATTTAATCTTATTTTAGAAGGAAATAACTCCATCTTTTTGTTTCTAGTCTGAAAACCACCATAAAAGACACTGTCTTGGAAGGTGATCATGTATCTTTTTGGGGTGTGGGACCACGAGGACCACAGCATGTTTGTGCTGAGAGCATGGAACATGCCACATTAGCAGTCACAAAGGGCTTTCACAGGATGGTATTTATCCCAGCGGGGATTAAGTGAAGGAAAGGTCTGCTCCCAAACATGGTACTCATCATTCTCCTCCTGAAGATCCTTGAGAGTTTGGGCTGAGAAGCAGGAGCAAGGAGATGTCCTGAGTTGACATCTTTGCTGAATAAGCGGCTTGTACAGAAGGTGAGAGACCCAAGCAGGAGAGCCCCCTGAATAATGTGTGTCTCGGGAAACTCCATGGTCTTATAGTTCCCCTGATGCTGTTTTCAGATCATGGCATTGCTCAGTTCACCACGGTGTCCTGGCCAGCCAGCACAGAGGTCTTCTCGGCAGGTTTTCCTGAAGGATGTCCCTGGATGAGGTGGTGGCTGTGACCACGGCAGTCATTGGGTTCTCACGGGCACCCACCGCAGCCAGCAGAGAAGAGGGCTGCCCATCTCCTGGCACTGTCTTGATTTGGGGAGTGGGCAGTGCTGAGGCGCAAGGATCTGCCATTTGGAAGAAGGTGTGTTGGAAGGACACCTGATGAAGGGTCACTGAAACCACCTCAAAAGCAATCCGGAGAGCATTAAGAAAGCTTTACATCACAGGATCCCGTTCCACATAGATCCATCTGGCTACAGTGAGGCAAGAACTGTCTTGCCCTCTTTATCAAAACCATCTCTGCTCGGGTGTTGCAAAACAAAAGAAAGCACTTTCACAGCATGACCCTTCTGCTGAGGACAAGAGCACTGCTGAAGATGCTGCTCCTCCTTGCTGGCCTCTGTCAGCTAGCATACAGACCAGGTATTCCCATCTGTTTTGCTTGATGTCTGACTCAACGTACAGCATGGATTTTTCTTGAAAGCCTATCACAAAATCCTGTTTCCATTGGAATCAGTGGGGGTCTCACCTGGAGCGCTGGACAAAGTCCCCCCAAGGTCTGTATCACAGGAGGGTTCAGGTCAGTAGGGATAAAGTGATGTTGATTTTCCTGTTGCAGTTCCTGTTTACTCGTATCTAAACTATCTACAGCTCTGAGCACCACAGCTGCATATTAAATATGCCATTCAGTGAATTTCCCTTTGGACGTGATTCCTGGGTGGTTTATCCGGTTGCAGATGAATTGCACCACGCTCTGCGGACCAGGACCGACGCCATGCCAAGTCAGTGGTGTCCAGGTTTGTTAGCCCAGGCACAGGCAGAGCTTTGCCACACCATGTGCCAGCTTGGACCCAGGTTAAACTCAGCCACTTTTGGGTGGCAGAGAGCCCATGCTAATAAACCCCATCGGATGAGCAGAGATTGCTGCAGCACCAGCATCACCCTCACCATCTTCCCTGGAGTAATGAAGGGCCATGACTCTAGATTTGATGGGCAGAGAGGACCATCTGAAGCTGTACCCATTTGTTTTAGTGCAAGAAGATTTGGTTAAATCAAAGGGTACTGGTGTGAGAAGGAGAAAATGGACCCCAATGCCCCTGTGGTGAGGAATGCCCAGTGTGGATGTTCATCCAGTGAAGCCACTGACAGTGACAGCCCCTGCACTCATGTTGTCCCCAGGTGGAGAGCGTTTGGCTTTGTCAAGTGACCGTGAAATCCAAAGAAATACATTAGATGTTAAAGAAAAAATAGCTTTCCACATTTCATGGGAAAGTCAAAATTTTGTAACAATAGGTGCCCTGCTAAAAATACTCTGAGCCACCAAATAATGCCTTGTCTGTGTTTATGTCACAGCTACAGGAACGAGACCTGAAGGCAAATGCTCATGTTGGTGTAAAAGGTGCGCATTGCAGTTGCGGTGCTAATTTTTTAATTATGACTTCCCTCTTAGAAGAACCTTTTGACCCAAGGTACGTTCTTCTGCATGAAAATCTCTGGTGGCGGGTCGCAGCTCCGAGAGGAGAAGCGGGATCCCTCGCTGCTCTGATCTGCCTCCCGCGGGGGTGGCATCCTGGTGCCGCGGATGGCACTGGCTGCCAGCATCCAACTGCCACCCGGCAAACCACCGGTACCCAACGGGAAGCATCACTGGCCTTCCTCCCCCTACCAGCCAGCCCCAACGCCGCTCGGCCCCGGGGAGCCGAATTTCGGCCGGTTTCTTGGGGAGCTAAATGGCCCGTCTCTTTTTCCCCGGGAACCAGAAGCTCATTACGAGAAGTTGTTTTGATATTCCTGCTGGAAATCCTCGCCCAACAACACATTTGATAATCATACATGGTCTCATAGCTAGATACACTCCTGCCCATCTGCCGGCGTGGCAATCTGCCCGCTCACCAGATGGTACTCTTGATTCACAGGGGCAGAGGTGCCAAAAAAAAAGATGGATTTAGATGACACTGTTAGTGCCACCTCTTCTGCCTTCCCTCCGCGGTGACAGCTCAGACAAATTAGTGCCACGGCAACAAAGAATTCCACTTAATAAAACGCAGGAATTAGAGATGGAAAAGACCTATTAGGTCATCTACTCCGTCTCCTTGCCAGTGCCTGATCATCACATTAATCTTCCCAAATGTGAATATCGCCCTGGAAGAAAAAAAAAAAAAAAAGACAGACTGCTTCCAGATATCGGCAGTTGCCAACAACGCGAGCAGGATTTCAGCTTGTGCCTGAGCGAACCGTGGGGACCATATGGGGTGTCAAAATATATTACACCAAAGTTCAGCCTGAAGGCAATCTACGTGAGAGGAGGCCCGTGACAGACATAAAAAAACGTTCAGGTTTATGGGAGGATCTAACGGCAATGGTGGAGCGTAACGCGCAAGATGTTGTCCTGGGGACTCGGGCAGATAGGCATCAGTAGATACATACCTCCGTGTGCTTTGGGAGGCTTAGAAAAGAGGAGGTTCACCAGCAAGCTAAGTAGCTGGAGACATAAAAATGGACACAAATGTCTCTTAAAGGACAGGGGACAGGTCAGATCCATTTTTCTTTTTTTTTTTTTATTTTTTTTTAACCATCATCCCAGTGCTCCATCCTTATGTTGGATAAGAAATGTATCAGGGCTCTAAACATTTGATGTGGCAAATGCCAAGCCACCCTATGACATGCTTCACAGAACACAAGTCCTTCCTTTCCAGTTGGGTTGGAATAGCTCTAACAGCATCCATTTCAAAACTACAAGCTTCCTAAACCTTTTCAAAACTTTACAGATCCAGTCCAACTCTGCTTTCAAGTCTCGTGTCCAGTATGGGGGGAACAGCAAACAGAAGTACAGGCACACTTCAAGGTGAATATGAAGTGGTGACAAGCATTTAACTAAAAAAAAAAATATGGAAGAAATGGCAGCATAAAAGGAGTTTCCTCTAAATATTGCCTTGATCTTGAGATAAAGGTAGTTCATGTCTCATTGTACAGCAAAAGACAAGGGTGGGTCCTCTACCAGGTTCTTGGCTTTTCCATGAGCTGGCTGGTTTTACACCCTCATTCTCATTTTTCTCTCTTGCCTTGATTCCACTGCCAATCCCTAAGGTCACCTAAATAACACTAAGAAAAAACAGCCGTTCAGTCAGTGTTTTTCTATGATTTTCAGGTCCTATCTTTCCTTCACGGTTTGCAGAAACCGTAATTGCTCAATTAACCTAATGAGGTGGATCTTTGAGATTTCCAAGTGCCCAGTGGCTCAGCTCTTGAAACCCCTCAAATAACTCCGTCATTTACTTCCATATTGTACCTGCGATGGGAATGAGGCCCCCAACTGATGCTAGACAATAAATAAATGGAAAGGAAGAAGAAGGAGCACCCCTGGAGAGCCAGGACATCCCCATGATGGCTTTCAAGGGGAGAGAAGGTTCCCAAGCTCTGTAGGAGGCAGCTGCACAGTGCTCTGCACGAGGACCAGGGAAAGGCATTGATACTCAGGTCGGTGATCGAGGGTGAATATTTTAAGAGCTGGAAGGAAACAAGAAGGCAGAGCTATATTTTTTTTTCCGCTCAAAATTTAGAGATTTTGCTGTAGTGACTTGCTGACCTCATTTCTTCCTCCACAGCAACAGCTAGCCCAAAGCAAGAGCGAGGACTTTGCTCCCCATAAAAAAGGCATCTAATGGTGCTAAATGCCTTGCAAACAGCTGTGATGTATCACGTTCTCTATGTGCTGGTGGAGAGTTAAAACCAATTCTTATTGAATCTTATTATTTTCTGTGTGACTGCAGTAATAGTACACGGCAATAAGAGAAAGGTGAGGCTCTCCGGTTGTTTTACTCTCTTGGCAGAGTTTATTCCAGGCAAAGGGGTAAAACAGCACTGATTTATTTATTTTTTTTTAAAAAACACCTCTGGCAAAGGCTGCAGAAAGGCTTTGGAGAGGAGCCTTCGGTCTTTCATAACATAATTAGCCAAAAATACTGCAGAAAAATATCCATGAAGGACACAGGCTAGGAAGAAGTGTTCTTTAGCTATTGGGTTGTTATTTTTTTCCTCTTCACTTAAGTGGAGAAATTTCTTGGTTTGCTAAGCTTACAAATAAATCCCCATTAAAACAAGCAGCTGAGAAGGGGCAGCTCCGAGGACCCCCCGGAGCCTCCCACTCCCTGCATCCCATTCCCCTCCCATCGGATGGGGGCCCCGGGGAAGGCACCACTTAATGTGGACAAAGGTGGCAGCATCTGGCCCGTAAGGAATTTGCCAAACCAGGCAAAGCCGAGAGGGTCCCTGCAATGACCCCCACGGTGAGACAGACCCCGCTAAGAAGAGATTAGGACACTCTGCTGCCCATGAGTACAATGCAAGTCCATTAAGGACAGAGAGAAATTGCCCTGCGATTGTATTCTCTGGCCCATATCTACTACAGCCATCACCCCTGCGACCACTGGGAATATACACAATTATTGTTCCATAACCGCTAAAACGAACAGCAGGTTGTACGCGGCGAGTTTCGTTCTTTTGCTTTGTTTTTGGGGTTGCTTTTATTATTTTTTTTTTTCCCCCGTGAGGAGAGCTACCTCTCAGGCAGTGATGCGTGGGTGCTGAGTGCTCCACGGCTGGCTGCCGCGGAGACGTGCTGAATGGGATGCTCTTCTCGTGGTCCTTTCTTATTTTTTACGCTATGTCACTCCTGGAAGCGCAGTGATAGGAGATGTCAGTCGGTGATCATTTACAAAAGCGGGTAAGAAGGCTGCTCATTTTGCATCTTGGGAAAGGAGAAGAGGAAGAGGAGCAGTCTCTTTTTTTTTTTTTTTGCTTTCACGAGCGAAAAACAGGAATATCAAAACTGAAGCCACTTTAACGAATGGCAAGTTTCCGAAACACTAGCTAAGAAAGAAATTTAAAACCACAGCGAAGCATTGTCCTTTCGGTTTAGCAGCATGCCCTCTGGGAATCATGGTTTACAGGAACAATTAGAACCTCACTGAGATAAATAAGGACAAGAAAAGGAAAAATGCATCCTATATTCCAGTGTGCAAAGTGAGGCTTACCCAGAAAAAAAAAAAAACAACAAGCGCCAGCTTCTAATCTATGGATAAACAAAAGCAGAAGGTTTTTACCCAAAGAATGGAGATGATTGCCTTTGCACTCCAAAATGCTACATTAGCAAAGAGCAGCAATGTTCAGGCCCCTGAGCCTCTGAACCCAGCTCCAGACTTGGGATTTCGTTGCTCGCACAGCTGGGTCTCTCCAAGGATGCCCAAAGGGCGTCTTGGCGTCCACACTTTGCCAACTGACCCTTGTTTTTCTAATGGGGATATTTCCCCATAAATCTAGATTTAAAAGATATTCTTTAGAATGACATTTCTTTTTTTTTTTTTTTTTTCCTGTTCAGATCAAAGGCTTGACTTCACCATGGACAAACACATCTGTAACCATGGGGCCAGGTCTAGAAAAAAATTGCATGAAGAGATGAGGCTAAGAGAGATATTCTGCCTCTCACGAAACATGGATTGGGGTGACCATGGACAGCCGGCCAGAGAACAGCAGGTCCCTCCACATCATTTCATTGACTATTTGTATATGTATTTTCTTTTCTGTTAAAATGTTGTCCCTTATTCCAAGTCAGAATTTGCTTTTCCAGTTGCAGGATCTCATGCCATTTTCCACAGGATTAGAGAGCTTTCAGAAATCTCAGCTCACCTAGAGATAGATAAATTTTATTTGCCAGATGCTGTAAGGTACATTCTTGAGGGTTTACATTATTTTTATAATTCTTCCTAAGGCCTTTCCACTCCCTAAAATGAGGCTTTTCAGCAGTAAATAAACTCAAAGACCTTTTACAGTGGAAAACAACTCCCAACACTCTGAGTGCAGGTGGACACAGTGAGCATTCCCTGATCCAAGGCTGAAGCCAGGAGGATGATTAACACAAATGTTGTCCCTCGGTCCTCCCCTGTCCTTCAGCAACCACATGGGTTGTAAGATGCTCTCCAGCCTCTCCATGGACCCCTCCACAGGTTCACCAACCTCTTGATGAGAAATTTAAGTCAGCTTCAACCAGTCGCTGAAGATGCCAAAGGTATGGGACCAGGCACCCCAAACTCCCCAGGCAGTGGAGCATTTCCAGATGGTGGCCAAAACCTTGGGTGGACTTTATCTCCTGGATGTGCCACAGAGCACACAGGACACCTGGAAGTGGCATTTCAGCTGGGCACCTGGCCTAGCCACACAAGATACTCACATTTCATCACTCTCCTGCCTATTCCTGATAAACAAAGCAGGACAGAGCAAGGCATTAGCTTTAATCCTTCCCTTTCTTCCATCTTCTTCTGCAAAAGCTGGTTTTGAAAAACAGGCTTCATTTTATTTCCATGCTTTGCTCTTGCTGCTGAACACAGGGTATCAAAATCAAGGAGAAGAGCGTGAAATGAACTTGCGTCGCTTAAAACGGCGTGATTGATATGAAGTAAAGTATTTCCCCTTGAATTCACAAAGTGGAGCTAGCATTTTTAAATCAACACTCCTCTTTATGAAAACAAGTAATTATTCTTTCATTGAAGCCAGAACCAAAGTCTGGCAAATTACTAAAGTTAGAAAAATGCAAATGTTATATTAGTCCAGAAGACTGCAGTTATGTTTCATTAACTCAGCCTCTTTCTGTACATGCATAATGTATTTTCCTGGTTTATTTTTGTGGTTAACTGGAAGCCGACGTCCACCTCAGCCTCTTGGTTCAACAGAAAGAGGATGGGTGACAAGGGAGGACACAGATCATCCCCCGGGGGTGCTGCAGTCCGCCCATGCCAGAGACTTTCAGACTTTTCAGAGGCAAAACCTCCTGTCTGAGCTTCCCAGGGCTTTTCCAACCCTCCCGAGTCCTCTGTACGCTGTGGGTCGGGGTGCCCTGTTAAGAAAGTGCCAGGTGATGCCACCCCCTCTGCATCGGTAGCAGCTTGTCACTGTGCATGGTTGAGCTGAGTCAGGAGGGGTGGTAAAATAAAGACAGATGGCAGCGAGTTTCTCGTTCAGGACTCATGAGTCACAGCTCATTCACTGGGATCCTTGATATAAGACACGCTTCTTTCCAATTTTTCATTTAGCGTGGAAGCACTTTGCTTATGAAAACACCCCCGGCGCAGCCTCCTACAGTATTTCTGCCGAGATCTCCTCCTCCACGACAGGGAAATCGAGCCGGTTTGTTGGCAGTACAACATCCAGCTCTCCGGGGAAGCGGATGATGCTAACAGCACTTAGCTCGCAGGCATGTCCTGGGGGTTCATTAATGGATGATCGTTAGGTGCCTTCAGCCCTGAGAGCTGAGCAGGGCATGTACACATGTAATGGGAGCGGGGCAGCACTGCTGGGCATCCTGGCCAAGCCTTGGTCCTGGGGACCCCCAAACCCACTGGAATCTTCCCAGCACCATCCAGCCCATCACTCCACCAAGGCAGCAACTTGCCACATCACTATATGGTTCCATATGAAGCCATATAGGTGATGGCCTGAGGATCAACGTGGGAAACCCCAGGCTGCAACCCTGCCCTGCTGCAGTCACTTGAGAGTAGCCTGTGAAGGATTTGTTTAATTTGGAAGTTGCCCGTCGCTCATGATTTACCCAGCTCATTCCATAGATAGCTAATTAATCCCCTTCCTCGAAAACAATAACAAGTTTATTGCAGTCTGAGCGATTTCCTGCTTTCTCCCGGTTTGGCACGCCGGGATCTGCCTTGGCACGCTGAGCATCTCGTCCTCCTTGGGTTCGTGCTTCCAAACTTTCTTCTGCTGAGGGGAAGCTCCGCTGTGAAGTTAAGCATTCATGGCAGTGGCTCTCCTGAGGGCGACCAGCGTGGTGATGGAGGAGCAGAGACCCAACACCAGCTCTTCCCTGCCTGGACCACTTACTGCTCCTTTATAGCATGGGAAAAATAAGCTTCTCGGCACAGGCACTGAAATGCAATTGCCCCTGCGCTAAAGCTATTACAGACTTTATCACTAATTTAATGCATCTCCCGTCAGTTTAGCTCATAACGTCTGCAATCCCAAGCAACACTAGCTGGGAGCAATGAAATGTGGTTTCCCTGACCTCCTTGGGAGCAAGGAAGCAAAACCAAAGGAGCAAATGCGCTTCCCTTAACGCCAGCCCAGTTGTATTTTCCTTATGGATGCTCACTCCCTGCTCTCCCCACGGAGAAAGGGAGACGATCCTCTCCTTCCCTCCTCCCACCAGCCAGGGCTGCTGCTGCTGCAATTACCCCAGCGAAGGCCCAATTAAAGTATTTATCGCCAGCCTTTCTAAGTGCCCGTATTTCTGGCGTGGCAATGCCGCTGCTCGTGTGCCTCGAGGGACCTCCGTGAGATTGAATTAATTTTTCCGGAGCCCTGGGGGAGGCTCAGTTAGGAGACACTGTATGATAAACGTGCAAAATACTTTCATTATTATTAGAGCACCTGATCCAGTGCAAGGGCCATCGCACCGGCTTCTCAGGGTGTAAAACACAGCTCTGTGTTGAAACGCAACGTGTTAGAAACCACTATCCCAAAATTGAGCCTCATCTGGACTAACCGATTGCCCAAGCCTGGTCCTGACCGACTTGCTTGTCCGTAGGAGAGAGAAACATGATTAAAAAGCAGGACGCGCTCACCTGAAATTGCCCATAAAAGGCAGAATATTATCCTGTATACGGGGGAATGGCCATGCCGGGGATGCAAAAGCCACATCTCCCTGCCTCTGCAGAGAATGAATCCACAGCAAGAGCAAAAGGCCAGGCTGTTGGAAACATCAGCAAAATGAAAGGCTTCTTGCTGTTAGGTTTCATTTAAAGAAACTTGAAATTCCCAAGCAGAGCAGTCGCAAGCAGCAGAAGCCCTCTTTAAACGGTTCCCAGTGCTGTTTGCTATTTTACCTGTTGTTTACGTGATGTTTACAGTGTGTTTTAGATGGAACCAGGGCTACTGCAATCTGTTTATAAGCCTTCCCTTCGGAGCCAAACTTACATGTCTAATGATGGTGATGATGCCCAAATAAAGAAGCTAAAGAATGAGGTTGGCTGCTCCTGTGACAGATGAGAATACAAAGGAAAAGGGCTTAATTCTGAAGTGTGGAATAGTTAAAAATCTGAATAGACCCATCGCCTCCCCACCTGAGAAGTCAAGATGCCCCAGCAGGGAGGAATGGGCTGTAACTCACCCCCATTTTGCAGGGCGGCCGTTTCAGATGTGCCGCACTTAACATCTCTCAACTTTTTATCACCCACCCCTTTCCTCGTTCGCTTTTAAGACAGGAAAATTGTTATGAACTAGGGGGAAGGTTCCAGAGGAGCCCCTTTCAGAAAGAAAATTCCTCCACAAGCACCTTTGCATGGCTAAGCTGCTGGAAAAAAAGTACAGAAACCCTCTTTTATGTACTTGATGAAAACACAGAGCAGCAAAGCAGAGGAAAAAAGACCTCAGATAAAATTTTAATCACATTTGCAATAAATTAAGAGCAGGTGAGGGTTGCTCTGAACTTTGTCTCCATGACGTTATTTCAGAATGAAGCCATCACACGAGAATCCCTTTAGCGATTATGTATTTTGCTGATTTTAGAGGCAAAGGGTACAAAATCAGGAAAAGTGGAAATGCGTTGCTTACAAAATTAAATGCATATGGGAAACATAAAAGAACCAGCCTGGGGAGCAAACTGTGTACTCTAGGATTACCCTAATTGCACAGAGACACCAGCCATACGCGTCCAAAAATGAAGACCAAATTTGACCCGAGCTTTTTAATTGGTTTGGATTTTATAGGCTACTCCAAGCGTCGTGAGCCACATAATTAATCGAGAAAATATAACCGACATTTTCAAGCATATTGGTTCATTGTCGGTTCATTTATGAGGTGAAATGGTAAATTCACTGGAATTTCCAAAATCCACCACCAATATTTACCAAGAAAAGACGAAAGAAGTTCAACCACTAAGCGCAGAACCCAACTTTTTTGCAAAATGGCTTAATTGCAAACACTTTCCGTTTTGAAGCCTCCTCTTGGAGCCTTTGTCTCTCCTTTGGGAGACACCTTAAAGGGGATTTGTTTTCTGAATGTGTAAAGCATTCAATTTCTAAAAAGAAAAAACCATTTCTCGCCCTTGGCACTCAAAATGATGAGTCACTTGTCAAATCCTGGCCCACACTGCAAAACGCTGCAGGAAAAAGAACTTGCTTAAGAGTGTTTGCAAAAGGGAAGGAAAAAAGCAGAGGAGGTGGCCAAGATTTAAAAGAAGAGTATGCTTTCTTTGGAGCCTCGATTCCCCGGGCACAGGCAGGTGCAGATGGGGATTTCTGTGACTGTGAGAGAGGCTGCGTTTCCATCCTCTCCCCTGCCCTGAAACCATCTAAGCCCATCACTCACATACCAATATGTGGAAAAAGCAAATTACGTGAAGGATTTCCTTTGGGATGCATCTCATGAAGGATTTTCTTTGGGATGCAACTCATGAAGCGTCTCCAGAAATGCAAAATCCCTACGACAGCTTTCACGTCACCTACAGCTCAGGATTAATTAAAGGGGGAGTCGGAGGGAAGACACTGCTGTGGATTCCACATCCTAAAGCTGGACAAGTGGTTGAGTCACTATCCCTGGAGGCATTTAAAAGACATGTAGACGTGGTGCTGAGGGTTATGTTTTAGTGGTAACTTGTCAGTGTTAGCTTAACATGATGATCTTAAGGGTCTTTTCCAACCCGAATGATTCTATGATTCTATGACAGAGCAACCTCTGTCACTGCTTCCACCCTTAGACATGGTGGAACATGAATTTAAGACATTGAAGTTAAAAGCTTTGCATGTATGTGCTTTGCTGGTCCATGGTCTCCTTACAGAACATCTCACACTACTGTTTTCTTCACTGAACTCCCCGGGATGACCCAAGAAACACACATAGTGAGGCTGCAAGGAGCGGAATGTGGTCCACAGGCATGAGAAGGGAATGGTGACCCACCAGCATGGCGTTAGAGTACATCAGTAGCAAGCTGACTTGTAAGACTTTTAGCAAATAAAGGTGCATGACACCGAGGCATTCAATTCAAGAGGAGTAGGTATTGGCAGACTTTCTTCTTACATGAGCTATTTCTAACCTTGGAGTCTAACTTTAGGTACGAATGATGAAACCATAGACATTCAACAGCAAATCCTGCCATTTTAGAAGCTGCAGTTTTAGATATTTAGGTGTCTCCATGAGTCTTTCCCACTGAAAGAAATGTACCTAACCCTTTAGAACTGCTTCAAAATATTTTATTTTTTTTAATTTATTGAGATGGCTTTAATGAAGAATATATAACTCCACCTAAAAAAAATCTTGAACCAGTCAACATAAATGATTATTGCATATTGAACCTTTTCTCTTCATGCTTTCTTTTGTACTATTCTTTTCAAAAAAAAAAAAAGTGGAATAAGTAAAGAAATGGTTTCCTTAAAGCATAAGTGATCTCTCGAGAAGTCTGAAGCTTTAATAAAATAGACTTATTGCTCCAGAATAAACAGAAAAGTATGATCATTCAAAACAATACCCTAGAGTATATTCTGTCCATTGTATAAAACACAGAAAGTTTTGATCAGGATGGGGATTACTCCTCAAATTGTTGAAAAAAAGGCTAGAAAGTGGATCAGCAGCATCTGGAGGTTCTCAAACTGCTCATTTGGAAGTAGCAGAATGGAGACTCATGGTTCTGTCACAGTCACTGCTGTCACGAGTTCATGAATGTAACAGAGAAGGCCAAGATTTAGTCAAGGCTTTCAGAAGACCAAATCCATTGAAGTTTGAACCCAACAGAGAGTTGTAGAGGTCACTGCTGGGTTTTCAGGGGGTCTGCACCAGGGTGAGACCAAGATTTGCTGCTCCTCCTGAGAGGAGACCCACATTGGCACCTCTTATTTCCAGGCCTATTCATAATTTTCCACTCAAAAATGTCTTTTCTGGGGAAGCATGTTTGCTTCAGTTTAAACAACTACATGTTGAAATATCAGTCAGAAAAACTACTTTCTGATATGTTTCAAGATTTTTTTAAACTATAAAAATTATTAAGTCAAAGCAAACTGGCTGTTCCAAAACTGTTTTGAAATATAGCTTCAAAATACAGTGAAGCAGTACAGTGAAAATTTACAGTCCCACTTTTAATGCATTTTTAAAATGTTTGAAACAGTGCATAAAATCGTGCCTTAGCTAAGAAGAAAAATGAAGTGAATGGAGAGATGTTTCACTTCAGTTTTTGAGGTGCTTGGCTTGGCTTTGCCTAGGAAGGGTGGGCTGATACCCAGGTGCCACCAACACGTCCCAGGCAGACCACATTTCCTAAGTGACCTCAGGCAATGTGTTTAGAGATAGATCTATTAAAAAATACCCACACAGAAAAACAACAACCACAATTTTTGTCCTTTGCCAGTTGGTTTTGGTTAATATTAGGCTCTTTGTGATCTCAGTTACCCATATCTTTTGGAAATCTTGTCACCGACCTGTCCCTCTGGTTCAAATGGCAATAAAAAGCTATTTCCAGCAATTTGCACTGGGAGAGGCAATGATGGGTCTATAAGGGACAGGTTCATGCCCATGAAAACCCCTCCAAGCCCAGTGCAGGAAGGCATGGCTGGGCTCAGGGTATCAACCACAGGACTGCCCCAGCCTCCGGCTTCTGCTTTAGGCTAGTCTGTATATATATACACACACACATATATATATATGTGTGTGTGTGTAAAGTAATTTTGACTAGCAAAAACTTCCCATTTGGTCTAGAATTCCTGGGGGTCTTTTATAAAAGGAGTGAGGCAAAAATGATTTCAGCAAGGATTTTGCGGTAAGAGTGGCTTTGCTCCAGATTTTGTACTTTATGAATTCTGGCCCGGAGCAGGAACCGGTGCTATGAAGGAGAGAGTCGTCCATGCAGAAACCTCAGCAGACAATCCCAATCAGGAGACACTCATTAAACCTTGTTTAGTGTCGTTGGTTCTATGGATAATTAACAAAGCAATCAGCTGAAAGAATCCGTACGAGGTATGGATGGTGTAATATAAAAATTCTTCCACATGACCAACTGAGTATGGGTTTCAGTGCTGGAAAGGTGTGAGAAAGCCATAAACGCCTCTTATTTATGCAGAAAGCACATAGACAGACCATAATAAAGAAAAAACTCAATTGACTCATGAGGGCCCCCAATATGCTGCAATCTGGACTCAGGAGAAACCCTTCTGGAGGGGACACCAACGCCTTTGGTGCACATCTCCACTGGGACCAGCATCCCACCTCTACCGGGCTCCAGCGGAAACCTCCGCAAATGAGGCGGCAGCATCCATCAACAGCCAATTCATTATACTAAATCCACAGAGGATAATGAAACCCGCTGAAATATGGGACCAAAGGCCAAGGCTGGGTTTCCCTGGAAACCGTAGCATTGTATTTGCTGACTTTTGTTATTCGCAAATGTTGCCCGCGGTATTTCGGCGTTGCTGCTCTGCCAAGGGAGACGTCAGGGTCTGCGCCGGCATTTCCCCCTTCGTCCCCACTTTAGGACTTCTGTAGCTTCAGTAATTCCTTACCAAAAGGATAATAAAGTGTTGGGTTTTGTTTTTTTTTTTTTTTAGTCTTTCCCAACGTTTCCCTTTTATCTTAATAAAGACACTGCTATATATTCTCATAAATATCTTGGCCCACATAATATCTCCTTGGCTCTTGCCAATCTCCAGGAGAAAATAAGTGACCTCAGTGGGGCTGCAATGATAACACTGGTATTTATCTACAGAAACTCCTACGAGTCTTATTTTCATTTTTACTGCTGTCCAGCTGGGGTATAAATCAAACAGATACCAGGACCATTCATCCATCCTGATGGATCTTCGCGCTGCTGTCATCATGGGGAAGGACATCTGCGCGGGGAGATTTGTGTGTATCTGTCTACTTCTGCTCTGCCAACGAGCCAGTTGTGGCATCCCTGATGGAAACGTTAGCACGCAGTGGGGATATTTGGGGAAAAAAAAAAAAAAAAAAGAAGGGTTTTGCTCACGGTAATAAATTACTTAGCCAGACCATTCATATTGTCTAGTCATAATTTTCAGCCTTTTATCTCTGTGTCTTTAAATGGCAAGGGAATTTCAGGGCGTTTTACACACTATTCTTTAAACAAGACAAACTATTTTTAGCGACTGAGCTTTACAAGAGGGAGCAGAGTGAAAACGAGCTGGGCTTCCCAGCACAGCCTTGGCAGCGTCTTTAATGCTCAGCAACACTTATAAACCCTCGCCCCCATATGAGCACCCGCAGCCCCCCACAGCGGCACCAGCCAGCCAGGCGTACGGGAGATGCTTCTGCAACCTCTGCTCTACCATGCACACCGGCTCATCTCCCTTAGGTGGAAAATAAAGGTGATTTTCACTATATTGCGTAGATCAAGAAGCGCCTGGGGCCCAGGGATGTGCTCTAATAACGCCCCAGCCCCACGGAGCTGCCGCTGCCTGCTAAAGAATGGAAAATGGAGATAAAGTTATGTAAACATTAGGTGACGGATTAAAATATTGCCACGTTTTATGAGAATGCGCATAAATACCTTCCAGAAGTTTTCCCCTGTTTTGTCTGCTAGCTCTCCCCCTTGACCACAAAGGCAGCTGCAAAACCGTCCGCAAACAGGCTGGCTGCGGGGTAAGTGACTCCTCTGCTGGCCCTCGGAAAAGCAGGAAATATTTAGCATCTTAATGGGAAGGAAATTCCCTGTTCCTCTTTACCCCGCATCGTTTCATCCACGCTCTGGTATAAGGTGCACCATCCCCTTAACAGCCCACTGCAGCACACAAACCTCCGGCAATGCGAGACGCAACCCCGTGGCAGGCAAGTTGTTTATGTGTCGATTTGGTTTTCATTTTCAAGCTTTTGCTTGTTTTCCTGCTTTTTCAGCATGAGAAAAGTGGGGGTGCTCTCACGCCCATCGCCCCCACCAGCAGCCTGACAGCCAGCCCTGCTCCAAGGGACACACATAACCCCCTCACCCTGCAGAGATGGGCTCATTTTTTAAAACAAAGGAGGAAAAAAAGATGCCTTTTTTTTTTTTTTTTGCCGTTTCCCACATTGTTTGCATTTCCCTTGTCCCATCGTGTTCTCATTTTGCCTTCCAGTGGGTCCCACCGGCCTCGGCAGCCCATTGCTGGCTCTCAGGGTCTGACTTTGCTCTGCAGGAGCCACTGGGGAACACAATAGTCCATGTCCCGGGAGACTTTCTAGTCCTGGTTTTTAGATTTGGGTTTCAAGAGGTTGTCTGGAAGCCTGAATTTAACCTCCCTGGGCTTGGGGCTCTAACCCTACATGCACATCCCTCCTGTGTGCGTGGGTAGCTCCTCTAAGACAGTGGTGTAAAACTGGTCAGAGGGAGGTTGGTGGCTCTGCTGCAGCTCCAAAGAGGGTTTCCTGGGACACTGTAACTGCCGAGCATCTTTCCAGCTCCCCCAGGACAGGGAAAGTCATTTTGGCTCTGCTGGAAATGCTCCAGGGCTTGGGCATGGTGGTGAGGATGTGATGCAGAGCCCTTCTCTCTCCAGCCACAAGGGTAAGGGAGCAAGAGGTGTAAAATAACCACGCTGGGGCCAAAATGTCCCAAATTTTGGCACTGGAGAGCTTCTAGCTCCCGTACACACACATGTTGCCCCACCAGTGCTGCTGGGGCACCTCAGCCTGAGTAGACTTGGTCCCCATCAAGCAAGAAGTCACTTGGGGTGAGGAATTTTACCAGGGATCGCTGGAAAAAAGGAAAATGGAAAGGTAAGCACCCAAGCCGACATGGAGAGGGACACATGCTCAGCTGGATACGCACCGTGCAGAATCCCACAGGGATCAGGTGCCTCTGCAGTCAAGAAGGACCTCGATGCCTACCCTTTTGAGGGACAAAGAGCCAGGGATGCCGCTGGTGCAGGAGGAACAGGGACTCCCTCCCCGCTCTCATCAGTTTCTGTAGACATGGATGGAGGGGAGGGCCCCGCGAGACAGCATCTGCCTTTAATTGCCTTGTTGCCTTTCTCATCTCTCCCCCTGTTTTTCCTCTCGTGCCTCCTCTGTCGCCTTGTCGCACCGTCCGCCTCCCTCACATCTCCCTCGGCTTGCAGCCCCTCTTCCTTTCATCGCCTGTTTCAAATGCCCCAAAGGGTTTGACTTTTATTTCACCGTGCCTCTTGCTTCCCCGAATGCAATTCCCCTGGGAATAGCGCCGGGGTCTCCTCTTTCATTCGCTTCTGAGCCGAGTTAAAAGGAACGGGACGTTAAACCCGCACAAAGCCAATAGCACACGTCTTTCTTTTTGATCTTGACATCCTCCAGTCGTAATAGAACCAAAATCAAAACAGTTCAGAAATTTGGCACAGCAAGGGCTTGGAAGGAGCAGTTGAAAGGAAGATTTCCAGGATGATGATGATGATGATTATCATTATTATTTTTAATGAAGGTTTTGGAGAAATTCTGCTTTGAAACAATGTCTTGCAGACAAAGCCATTCCACCTTGCCAAATGATTTCCAGTTTCTTGTGATAAGAAATCTGCGTGTTGGGGGAATGGAAAGGGAACAGAAAAGGCTGAGCCTTATTTACTATCACTGCATTCCTGTGAAGATGCACAAAACCGATCCACCCTTCCTCTGGCTCTACTGACTACACCGGTTTTGTGGTCCTTGCTCCGGGTGCCCCTTGGTTTAACCCTGGGAGACGGTGGGCAACAGCCACTTGCACATCCCTCCCAGTCCCCTTCCAGGCACAGGGAATTTTATTTCGGTTTTAATGTATCTAACGAGAGGTTCTTGGCACGAGCGGCCCGCATGGCTTTCATTCCTGTGGTCTCTGAACATATACACTCCCCGAGCTGTTTACACTCTTCTGTCCGGAGATGTTTTTCTGATTAACCACCAGCAGTTATTGGGATTTCTGTTTGCCCACATGCACAGCTGGGAAGAGCAAACAGCAAACACTGGAGGGGGGTGGTCGGGCACCCTCTTTGTCTCAGCTGTAGGATGCACAATTCGAGGTGAAGCGGCTCCCTTAAATTCCAGGACGAGGGTACCTTTGTATCCATCTGGATAATGCCCCTATCTGGTCCAAAACAGTAATTACTGGGAATTTCCTCAGCGCAATTAAGTATTTATCAGCAGTGGGCACTTCTGCGCAGAAAATGAGATATTTAAGGGCATCGCGTTACAAAAATCAGCACACATTAAATAACTTTTACTCCGAGCCTGAAAATGTGCTGTAACATCTGCCTCCGGGGCGTGTATATTTAAGCGTGCGCACACATCACCTTAATTAGAGCATCGGTGCTATCAGTGGGGGAAATGAGGTTATGTGGTAGACTCCGTGGCAACCATTAACTTTTCATTTTTGTTTAAAGGCCATCGCTTCATAGTAAGAAAATTAGATAATGATCAAAAGCCCAGCTCTTCTTTCAATAAAACCTCGCCTGTTGTGATTTCAATCCCTGCCCATCTCTTGGAGGAGCTGACCCTTATGGGAAGGGATGGGCGCATCCCCCAAACCTCACACCTCATCTTCTTCCACCCCCCTGGTGGGACATACATGGGAGCTTGCAAAGCCAGAAATCACCATCACATAATAAATATTATATTTTTACATAAAAATAGATACATCGGCTACGAGACACACACCAGGATCCGACACTAATTTGGGTAATATCTTCATCACTTCTCTCCCACCCTTCACCCCTGTGCCAGCACCCATCAGGATGAAAGCAGCGGCTCTGATCTCCTTTGCCACTCATAAAATCGGAGAATGGTTTGGGTTAGAAGGGACCTTAAAGATCACCTCATTCCACCCCCCTGCCCTGGGCAGGGACACCTCCCACCACACCAGGTTGCTCCAAGCCCCCTCCAACCTGCCCTTCAACCCCTCCAGGGATGGGGCAGCCACAGCTTCTCGGGGCAACCTCTTCCAGTATTTTATTCATTCACATCCAGAGAGAGCAAAAAAGAAGAGGCAGATGCTGACTAGTTATATCTCATTAGACCACTCATAACTAATTTGATACTTTCCCAGCTGTAACAACTACCTCCAAATTATTGTCTGGTTGCAAAGCTATTACCAAAGCTTAAGTCTTGTACGCGGCTGCCAGAGAGAGATTTTGCAGAGCTTTGGTGCTCGGGCAGAGTTCCACCCGCAGTAAGGAATAAATACAGGCAAACAATAACGAGCTGTTCCTGCCCACTGACACCAACGTGCCTTTTCCTGTGCGAGTGATGAATAAATGCAGGATGCATTTGCCGTTGATGTGTCCCAGTGTACGTTTCTGGGCGCCCCGGGAGGGAAGCTGTTGTCTCTGCTGGTAGAGGACGCGCAGCCTCTTGTCCCATGCCCCGTGTTTTCATTGATGAAAGACCACAAGCGTGCAAAAATCAACGGCCTCATGCATAATACAGGGAACAGCGATTAACCCTTTGCTGCCGTCCTCCGTCTCCCACCGCCGCGACGCTGACTGCCTACAAAATGGCTCTCTGCCCCTGCCGGGGCTGAACTCTGCCAATTCTCATCATTGACCGGGCATCCCGTGCTCGACCAGCTTTGGAAGCTGCTCGAGGTGTCACTGGCTGTTTTCCCCCTCGCTTGGCGGGCAGACACGCATGGAAGTAACTACGTGTCCCATCGCGTTACGCTTATTGTTCCAGCTGGGTTTGCAAATCTGATCCATGGTGCGCCGGCCTGGAAGCTCAATCTGAAATTTGATTTTATGAGCCCAAGCCTCATCCCAGTTTATTCCCCGTCGTCTCTAGACACTGCTCCAGCAGACAGGGACTTCACCAGGGTTGCCACACTGTTGGAACTTCTTCAGAGCATCCTTGTGGTCCTCCCATTGCCTGCCTCCTCCTTCCCACACCATCCTCCTACCACTGACCTTGGCAATGCTGGAATTGGCCAACCCCTTGGATTCACCACTGTGATGAGTGTGGGGGTCCCTACAGGAGCTGCCTCTGAGCAGGAAATGCCTGTGAGTTCTGCAAGCCAAGCTCTCCCCAAATCATCCCTATAGTGGTCAATCGAGGAGCAATAAAAGTAATCAGCTCCATTAATCTATCTTCTATCATGCACTAGACATAAGAAGGGATGACTGTTGGGGTGTTTCACTTGTATTGCTGATAGTTAAATGGGAGAAAATGTTAATAATAATAAAAGCTCAAATAACCAGTAGCAGCATCCTTTGGCATGAGAATTTCTTAGAGCCTTCATCAACCTGGGCCAAATGGTCCCAACAGGAAGGAGGGTTACAGCCCTCCTTGAGAAGCCTGTCATGGAGGAAAGGGAGCAAGGACTCAAATCCTTCTCTCTGATGCCTCGTGACGAAGTTTGGTAGCTAATGAATGAGCTACTTTAGATGTGGTGGTGGGACTACATCCATGAGTTCCTGCTGTTAGGCTGAACATTTAATGTCTGTGGGCATGTAATCATCCGCCCAGTACTCGTATAGTCCTGTCCAAGCACAGCTACTTCACAGCTTGTCATCTTCACCAGACTCCAGAGGAAAAGACCGAGAATTCCTAGTGCTTTTAAAAACCCCACGCGTCAGTTTGTTTCGTGAAAGGATGCAGGGATGGTGAGCGAGAAGGCGATGGGGCCCCTCGCTCTAGATTAGACCCAGATGGCCTGCCGAGGTGGGGGAATAGCCTTTGCCTTCTTGATGATGAATGCCCAAATCCCTTCTGCAGCTATCTGAACCATCGTGTTGCGAAATGTATGGTGATTGATTAGGAGAGTATTAACCTTGTCATCTGTAATAGGTCATCCGCTGATTTTATCACGTTTTAATCCACATCTTTTTCATACCGAGCACCTTCCTAAGGAACGCATGTCGATGGGCGAGCTGGGGACGGATGGGGGTCAATGCTCAGAGCGTTTGATGATAATTTTTTTAATGCTTGCCTTTTCCGAGTCAATTTTTTTGGGTTGCTCTGATGGTGGGGTGAGAAGACCATTTTTCCCAAGACTTATGTGACCAAATTAGTGATGTATATTTACTGATGGTCGTGAATTCCCCATGCCCTTGAGGAGCTGCAGGTTTAAGGGAACAGACAATAGGCAATAAGTTTTCAGGACCTTGCTCTACCTGAAGATATGAATGTCTCCCCAGAGTCACGAGGAGACTGCTGTGCCTATCTGAAGGCAAAATCCACTCTAGATTTATTTTGTGTTTTGTGAGTACAAGTATCATTTCCGGTTTATTCACTGTCTTATTTAAAGTGGGTGATGAGCTGTGAATACCCAAGTTAGACAGCAACTTAATTACGTAAAAAAAAAACACATTTTTTCTTAGTACAGATTTGTGAGCCCAAGCTTGCAGCCACCTAAGGAGACTTTCAAAAGCGCAAAACGCTGAATTTCCCCATCTTCAAGAAAATCTGCCTTTCTGCCCTGCACCTTCAACGGAACCTTCTCTGTGCTGGGTTTTGGTTGTTTTATCAGACCTAAGGCTGAGCAGTTTTCTTATGCCTATAGACCCTGATGTGATGCTTGGGTGGAAGGAAGGATTTCAGTTATTTATATCCCTTTTTTCCCCTGATTGTGTTGTCTGGAAAGGATGACTGTGGTCTCAGGTGTGGTTTTGGTCCAGGAAGCCACATCTCAGCTGGAACAAGACCTGAAACGGGCTCCCCCAGTCGATGGGGATAATTTAAAGGATTGGCAACTGTGGCTGCGGAGTCAAACCATAGCTACAGACAAGGCTCGTTCTACTTGGCTGGAATGATTTAGGGGTGCAGCAAGAAGAGAGTGAATCGGGACAACCACTAAGTCCCAACTGCACTTCTGTGTCCCTTAATGATGGCATTAAATTCTAATTAGTGGGTTTCTTAGCTGGAATCACCACTCCACTCCAGCAAAGTGCTTAGAAGGGGGTCAGGCATGATGCTTGGGTTTTGACGAAAGTAGATTAAAAACAAAAAGAAGTACATTTTTTAGGAGAGAAAACCCAAAAAGAGGGAGTATCCCAGCCCTGGGAGAGGAGAGAGGTCCCAAGCCGAGCTGCCGGAGAGGCGTTGGAGGTCTGCAGGCACATCAGGCCATCGGAGACAGTCTTGCACTCACATGGTCATTGCTGTTATTTGCTGCGTGTCTTTCCATCTGCATTACAAAGTGAAACGAGCTGAAATTTCCCCAGAAAGTTATATCTGTAATTACTGGTATCTACACACCTCTGCTGATAGGGACATTCCCATTGTAGTCTGTCATCCTGAGCAAGAGGAGAACTGGACACTATTGACCTCAGATGCTGCTTTCTGGGGGCTGATTTCAAAGTACGGTGCAATTTTTTAATGCCTTTAGTGTCGGACAGAAAAGCGTGGCCAGACAGGAAAGTATCTGCTCCATGCTCACACCTTGGGAAGTCAAGACACCTTGGGAAGTTGAGACACCTTGAGATTGAACAAATTTCTCAAGCCCACTGAGGAAAGTTGTTGGTATGATGATGCACTGAGATGTATTTACGTGCTACAAGGCTCAGGAGTGAATTCTCTGGAATTTAGGGCATCTCCTCCCTGGAGCAGAGCTCCGAACACTGAAATGCATGCTGTACAATGGCTGCAGCCTCTCTCCATGCTGTGGAGAACAGAGGATTTCACCGTCACAGCAGCTGAATTTACCTTTGGGGTGAAAGACACCACCAGTCTCTTGTCCCAGATGGAATTATCTTGGGTAACCACATTTAACCTCGGCTTTCACTTTGTTTCGGTTCAAACATCACTGAGAAAAATATGTGTGTATACATGAGAACTATTTACATAATGTTTATTTTTAGATTTAAGCTTAATAGTGCAACGGGAATAAACAAAAACCAAAACCAAGGGGAAGGGTACAAACGTATTTCTGAGACACGGCTGAACCTGATGCACCTCTTAATAAGATTTAGCAAGATCAATATGTCGATACAATATTCTTTGGCCTTGCCAGAACAAATATTCAGAGACGAAAGTGGGGCGAGGACGGCTGTGGGCTTGTCTTGCTTTCAGATTCGCTGCTGCAGAATTAGTGGAAATCTCCATTCTGAAAAAAAGGATTGAGCCTAGGCTTTCGGTTGATGAAAACCTGGCACATTCAGGAATTTCACATCCTTAGTGGGATGATAAACTTGCAATTCCCTCTCTCTGATGCAGCGTTGTCTCTTTCTAAGGGATTACTCTCATTTTTCTGGGTTTGATGTGAGATCAGGGTCAGGACCTTTGGCTTGAATCATCATTGTGGTGGTGGCTCAAGGTCTGGGGGCGGGCCGGGAAGGTTAAACAGCAGAAAGGGTGGGTGTTCCCCAAAAACGTCCAGGAGACTTCCAGTGCCAAAGCTCTCCTGCCACCGCTACAGCAATTGAAAGATCAATTCAACCAAGATAGCTACATTCTTCTTGGATCCATAGCAATGTTCTTTGTTGAGCATATACACTTGGAAAATACTTTCTAAAATATTTACTTTCAAGCATTTTTAACTATAATGTTTTACCAAAAAAAAAAAAAAAAAAGCTAAATTTATCCCTTGGTGGCTGTTTTGCAGTGCAGACTGACTCAGAGTTTGCTAGTACAAGCTGAGCCTGCACTGCTGCTGGGTTATGGTTTGTGGAAACTCAGCTCTTACCCAATATTTATGCTCCTACTGAAGATGGAGAAGTTATTAGCTATTGCTGCAAATGCTTTTTCTTTTCAAATGCATTTCATTAAAATCTTTTTGGACTCAATAAATAAGGCAATTCACATGAACTTTGAGTAAGAAACCAGCATTTTTGGAGTCTGGCAGAAGACAGGACTGAAGGAGGGCGCCGCTGGTGTTGCACAGTTGTTATTACTGCTGGTACTTATGGGCTGGATTGTGAAAAACAGATTTTTAACCTGGAAAAAGAGAGGCTCAGCCCCAGACAGAGCGATGCCTCCACCTTTCCCAGGAGCCTGCTGCTGTGCTGCCTCCCAAGCCCACTGCTCAGAACTTCTCACCTAGTAGAAATAATTGCTCTCACAAGAGAATACAATGACTTACAGAGAACACTGGAAAGTT
The DNA here is from genome assembly GCA_003697955.1 of Calidris pygmaea. NCBI lineage: Eukaryota > Metazoa > Chordata > Aves > Charadriiformes > Scolopacidae > Calidris > Calidris pygmaea. The sequence goes on along the minus strand of QJSC01002385.1, from coordinate 7,920,554 downwards.
TAGAACTGGAATTTCTGGGGAAAAACACATCATTTACTCTAATTCTACTGGCTTTAATGTGGAGACACAATAATTTGACCAATCACGTTATTTTGACACCGGATGCATTTTGTCAAGGTAAAAGAAATAGTGATAAAAATATACCTGTTATTTTGCTGTCAGCCAAATATAACCTCAACGTTAGAGGAGATTAAAGACAGAGAGCAATACGAGTAAGGCACAAAAGCATGAATTTTCTGCTAATAGTATGAGTGATCTGCTTTGCTGGAAGTCAGCTGAAATGGAGTTTGTGTGAAGACACCGTCTCTGTGTGCTTGTCAGGGTGTTACTTGCTCTTCGCTGCCCAAACCGTTGTGCTGTGTGAGGCCATGGTCTGCACCCGATTCATCCTCCTGGCAGAAAATTGGTGAAACTTCATTTTTTTCTTGAGTTGGAGCCCACGCCTGTAAACAATCAGAAGAGAAAACCCAATCCTGCCCAAAACTAAAGTCTGAATCTCAACCCATCTTCTGTCTGCAGCTTCAGTCCCTTCACACTTGTTGTAAAAAAAAACTGTTCAAAAAAAGAACAAATAAACTTGTTAAGAGAGATGTCTGGGGTCACCGCATGAGCTGTCACACTTAGTTAGCTCCAACATGATACTGCAAGACGTATTTATGGTCCAGCCTGGGTCAGTCCAGAGGCTGGGACAACGTACGATGGACTCTTCCATTTTTTTTCTTGTATCTAAATCCAGACTAAATGGATCAGAACTTTAAAAACTCACCACTAACAAAGGAAGAAACAGGTACAGGAAAGTAGAAATTAATTTTTTTAAAAGGATATAACATAGAGAAATAGCTGTATTTCTCACCACCATTATGGACCTTTGTCTGACCAAGGGCTAACTCACCATGAGGTTATCCTAGCAAGACCATGCAGTGGCAAATGCCCACAGAGGTGTCAGGGCTTTTATCCCACCACCCCTTTTCCAGTTCACCCTTTCTCATCTGAAACTGGCCCTTTTTCAGAGTGGAGCTCAGACAAACAACCCAATGGCTCCCCCACAGCCACCCACCGATCCCTAGGACGGTGGGACAGAAAGCAGCCTCATGGTATCAACCTACCATGACGAGAGACATCTCTAGGGAGCCAGCGGTGGAAAGCCGAGCAGAAACCCATGATTTCTCCAGTGCTCTCACATCAATTACCTTTTACTCAACTTTATGAAGCCATTGCATTTTTTCCCTCTTTATTTTCTCATCTTGATTAGGTCGCGTCCCACCATTGCTCCCGTCTCCAGCTCCCATCTGTGAGCAATCTACATTCCCAGCTTCATCATTAATTTGTGTCATTTCTTGAAAACAGTGCAATCATACACTCATGGTAAGTATTTCATTCTGAACCAGGAGAGCTTAAAATGCCTCCATGTGTGCCTGCCTGCACCAGCTGAGTGTCACCATACCACAGCCCTGGCTTCTTTCTATGGCTTGTATGAAAAATCCTCTGCCTCACGCTCCCCATGAGCCACAGGCCCTTTACAAGCACCCAAGCTATGCCCGATTTTTCATTGTTTGGGATTTTTTTTCCCCCCACATATGGTAATAGTTTTTCATGAAAAAAAAAAAGAAAAATTCAGTGACTTTTTCTACAGAAAAAAAAAACCAAAAAAACCCCAACACATTTTCCTTCAAAAGTTCCTTTTTGGAAGGAAAACAATGCTTTCGAAACTTTTATTTTAAAAACTTTCATTGCTCGTGTAAGTTTGAAAATATTTGGCTTTGTTTCAAATGCAATGAAAACAGTTTTGAAACATCCAGATTTACATTAAAACAAGCATTCCAGCCCTCAGACTGCTCTGGATCCAGAAGGTCCTTAGAAAAACTTGAGACAATCCATCCCAGAGACACTAAGTCGCTGTTCTACCAATTCAGTGGCAAAACAGGGACATTTCTTGGACATTCCCTCTGCCCCCCAACCACCGGGTTTGCTATGCATGTGCAAACAACTGATCCATCAAATACACACCCCCTCGTAAGGCAGGATCTTGGACACCAACACCCCTGCGCCCCGGGGAAATAAATGCATGAGAGGGTTTCCCCTGAGCCCGTAGCCTCAAGAATCAAATGTTGGGCTCGATTTCCTGAAGGATCATTTCTGTAGTGAGGTTTCGGTCTCTGTGTGCGCAACGGGACGTGGGACAATGTCTAAGGAAGAAGACCTCACTCAAAGAGTACCCAATAGTCACCTCGCTGTGCCTCCTGCTTAAGAAATCCACGTAAAACGGAGACAAAGGGTCGCGCTGCTGCCTTTGACACGCATCCATATGTGCCACATGCCGCTCGCGTTAACATAATTAACTTAATTTGACAAACTGCATCGAGCAACAGGCGCGGTCATCTCAGAGCCCCTTCGCTCTGTACGGTGACTACTCCCCAAACCGTCAACATGACAGAAGAACTGTGTCTAATTAACACTTTCCTAATACCTCAACAAATAACAAACCTGCTGTTGGGAAAAAATAGTTTCACACTTCCTTATCAAATTAGGGCAAAATCGCTCCTAATGAGCTAAAATCAATTAGTGCGACACCAAAATGAATGTATTTATGCTGTCAGCAAGCGCTATTTGCATAACAGTTTGCAAGGGCAGGGAAGATGCTGTAGCATCTCGGTGCTGCTAATGAGGAGCTGCTGCAGGAAGGTGCTACCAGAGAGAAAATTGGTTTATGCAGCCTCCGTACAGCCCTGGCTGGCACCCAGGGCCAGAAGCATGACAGGGGATGGCGTAGGATTTTTGTTCTCAAAAAAAAAAAAGCAAAAAGCCCAGGTAAATAGGGTCTGGGGGTGCATCCTCTCTGCAGCCCCAGGAGGAACGGGGACATTCCTGACACTGTCGCTGCTATCACAGCATTCACCAACAATGTTGGTGACCAGGATGACCCTCTTGGCACCACCAGCACCTTCCCCACCTGCCATGATACTGGTGGGGGACCTGGCTCTTCCCTTATTTACCCAGAGAGGTAAAAGCCTCTTCAAGGCCTCTTCTGCCCATGAACAGAAAAATAAACAGCTGAAAAGTGGCACATAACAAGACAAAAAAATCCCTTATGAAAACCACCCTTAGTTTGCTGTTGTTGTTAAAACCTTTAATCGAATTAGAGGACCAGTTCATGAACAAATGGAACGGAGACAGACAGCAATTGGTTTTAATCATATTTCTTTTTCATAGCTACTTAAAACATCTCGTTGCAGTTCCGGTATATACAAATGTATTCTTGACCTTGGAGCTAATTGCTTCGAAACTGTGTTTGTGACTAATGCCTACGTGCTTGTGTGTTTCTGCCTCTCTCTATCTCAATGCCATTTTAGTTATGCATGTAGAAATAAATATGTAAGAGGAAGAATGACACAATACGGACTGAAATAACTGCATAGAAGCTGGTGCAGCTGAAATCCTCACTAAGCCACTTGTAGCAAATTATGTCATCTTTTCCTGAATTTAGGCTATCATACAGACAATAGTTGGATGGATAAACAACTCAACATCCGGCAGCTTTCCCCGTCAGAAGAAAGGATGCACAAGTGGAACATGGGTCCAAAAAAATGGATGCAAAGAGAAGCAAACGCCGGGAGGAATGAGGAGGAGAGCAGGGGTGAGTGTGGTGTAGGAGAGGAAGCTGAAAGGGGGTGGCAGGCCTGGGCGGGCAGAGTGGGGACAAGGAAGGGACATGGATGGATATTGGGAAAAATTTCTTCACCCCAAGGGTTGTCAAGCCTTGGCAGAGGCTGCCCAGGGCAGTGGTGGAGTCCCCATCCCTGGAGGGATTTAAAAGCTGGGCAGACGTGGTGCTGAGGGACATGGGTCAGTGGTGGGTTTGTCAGTGTTGGGTTGATGGTTGGACTCGATGATCTGAAAGGTCCCTTCCAACCTAGAGGATTCTATGATTCAGTCTTTTGGCAATACACTTCTTACTCCATTTTCTGTGGTTTTCTCAGCAAACAGAGCAAATGCTTCCTTTTACCCCCCGTAGGGCTTCCACGAGCGTGGCTGCTGCCCCAGGGTCTGCCCGGGGCCACGTAAGCCCCATGCATTCCCAGCGTGCCGGGACTGCAGCCCGTCCACTTGACATAGCTTCACGCATTCCCCGGCGTCCTACATCACCTCCCACCACCCCACCAGGAAATTCAGCTGCCTGGTGGGAGCCTCACCACCGAAGACATCAGATCCTCCTCCAAATGCAAAAAACTCATCGATCATGCAGGCAGCACACAGGTAATGGGCAGCATGGGATGAGGCCCTGGCTCCCACCCAGCAAACAGCAAAAAAACCCCAACAAACCATAATATTTTAACTTTCTTCTCTAGATTCTGCTGGGGTCTACGGCACTAAGCATGAATCTACTTCTTATCTTCGCTTTTTATCTGGCAGACATGGGGAAAGCATTTACTAATGCAACCAATGCACTCAGAAACGTTTTAAACAGACTTTCTGGCTTTCTGAGGAAAACAGAGACTTTGCCATGTGTTGGCATTAGTGATTATTGACATGAGAAGTTTTTGGACAAAGAGGAGTGTGTCTGTGAATGGGATTTCTTGGCCAGAGCCACACCAGAAAGTCCACGCTAGGGAAGTTGGACACCGTGGTCCATGACACATCTAGACACTCTTGGGCAAGCATAGAAAATTCCCCCAAAATCTTCACAGACAAAATTTCCAGATTGAAGAGGAGACACCATTTGTCCAAGAAAACAAAAAGCCATGGTAGTTTATCGTAGAATTTTATGTAAAATAAAGAAAATTTGATGGAAACAGATCTTCCCTCTCATATCACTCCCTGCTCTGTTGAAAGCTCTTTTCTATCTGAAAAAGAAATAATGTTCTCATATTAGATCCAGGCCTAATGTATAATTTTTACATTACAACCAGGATCTTTGAAAGATCATGTGAAATAAGGTTGCAATGTAATCTCCTGGAAAAGATGGGAGGCTGCAAGGTCAGTGAGTAAATGAGATGCGAGCACATAAGCAGCTAATGAAGCAAGCAAATATTAGCGAGAAAGGGAAGAAAATAAATTCCCGAAGGACTGAAAGCAGAACATCGCCCAGCTGCATGGGTTCTTACAAGCAGGGAGAAAATGTGGGTACGAGGTGGACCCCAGGAGGTCCTCCACAGAGAAAGGGATCACCAGGCCATGCGTAGCATCATCCTTGCCTGGGACATGCCTGTATCTTGGGGCATCCAGAAGAACGCCACCAGCTACTTCTCAGCAGCTTTTAGACACCTTTAGAGTGATTTCACTTTATACCTAGAAAAAATTGGGAGGGGAATCCTCCTTGGCTTGTGCAAATGAGCTCCCAGGGACCCAGGGCTGGATCTGCTTGAAGCTGGAAAAGGTGGTGCCAACGTGCCATTAGCAACACTGAGCAGCTCCTGTGGCAGAAGCATTACCTGCCACAGTAATTAATGCAGGACAAGCACATAGGTGCAGTCGTTCTTCAAATTAGTAATTTATACAGGCACATTAAAGTATATCGCGTGTAATTTCTCACCTATCACTGCCTGAGGGGAGCACACGAGCCTGGTTTATGGAGAAGTGCTACCCAGACAGTATGCGGTGGGCTGTGAATAACAGATATTTTTTTGGTTTAGGTTTTTCAGCCTTTAAATATTTCTACAAGGCCGAGAAAACAGCCGTGCAAGACCAAATCCCCTGTGCATCGCACCCGCATGGGGCCTGGGGATACAGGAGTCCCCCTGGGAGACCTTTGGCAGCTGCTGCTGCTCAAAGGTGGTTTGCAAAACCTTGCTTGATGCTCACCTGGCACTGAGTGAGGACTTGCTGGAGCACACACATCTCAGATGGGTTCACCCTGGCACTTTGCAGAAGTTTTATGCTCTCGTCTGCATCCTCTCCTTCAGAGATGTTCCAGGAGTGCTTCCAGGCCTGTTGCATCAGGCTTATCCTACACAGTTAATTCTATATTTATTGTCTCACCTGCCAGTCGTTCTTACGGTTGTTCAAAAAATCAGAATTTCTGGTGCATGACTGCAGCCTGTGGAGGTCCATGGTGGAGCAGATATCCACCTGCAGCCCATGGAGGACCCCATGCTGAAGCAGATGGCTGCCCAAAGGTGGCTGTGACGCTGTGGAGAGCCCATGCTGGAGCAGGCTCCTGGAAGGACCTGTGGCCTTGTGGAGAGAGGAACCCACACTGGAGGTGGTTTATTGGCAGGACTTGTGACCCCTTGGGGGACCCACACTGGAGCAGTCTGTTCCTGAAGGACTGCACCCTGTGGAGGGACCCCACGCTGGAGCAGGGGTAGAGTGTGAGGAGTCCCTCCCTGAGGAGGAAAGAGTGGCAGAGATGTGTGATGGACCGACCACTACCTCCATTCCCTCTCCCCCTGTGCCAATGGTGGAGGAGGTGGAGAAACAGGGAGTGAGGTTGAGCCCAGGAAAAAGGGAGGGGTGGGGAGAAGGTGTTTGAAGATTTAGTTTTTATTTCTCATTACCCTACTCTGATTGGATTGGGAATAAATTGAATTAATTTTCTCCAAGATGAGTCCATTTTGCCAATGATGGTAATGGGTGAATGATCTCCTTGCCCTTATCTTGAACCACAAGCCTCTTGTTGTATTCTCTCTCCCCTGTCCAGCCAAGGAGGGGAGTGACAAAGTGGCTTTGGTGGACACCTGGCACCCAAACCAGGGTCAACCCACCACAACGATGCACAAAAGTCAAATTTGATCATCAGATTTTGAACCTCAGATTTAGCTCAATGTCTCGTTGTGAGGCTGTGATGTACAACAGCAGCTGTGGCTGCAGTAGGAGGGGACCACAGACTCATAAAGTGTCCAGAAATTAATAAGATGTGACTCATCTCACTCCTGGAGGATAGAAGGAGGAAAAACAAATGCTATTGCAACTCTACACCCCAATCATCTCAGTTATAGGGGCAAGATTGCTTTTCTTGCCAGCTCAGAAGGAAAAATGAGGCAGTACAGATGCCATGTCCAAAAGCAGGAGGACATGGAGAGCCCAAGTCAGAACCCAAGTCACAGTAACAAGTATATGTATTTAACATTACCCAATATAATCTACTTGCCACCACGATAGCCTCAGAGAGCTGTTGCATTTTTTTATACTGATGCACATTTGGCCTGAGACCAACAGAACGAAGCAAAATGTTTCTCTTGACGAGCTTTCTGCTTTTCCAACCTTTTGGGATCCACAGCAGCAAAGCTCCTTTAAGACGTCGCCATCTCGCAGCACGTTGAAATGCCATGGACTACCACAAGACAAATATATCTTTTGTGCAATTTAAATGGCAATCAGGGAGCTATTTTTTCTGATTAATATAGGGAAAGTTGGCGGTCACAGCAGGGGACTGATGAGGCTAATCCGTCAATGTCCTTGATAGTGGTACGCCTGATTGCTCCAAGCCAGTGGAAGTGCATAATGACGAGGAAAGGGGGTGATCAGAGCTGGGCTACGCCATCCCTTCTGCTCGAGTCATTTGGATGTTTGCACCTCAGCCGACCCTACGTGGGCTATTTGGATCAGCTCTCAAGAGGGCACCGCTAATGAAATTAGGGGCAGAAGAGGATATCTACGTACGTGGGAGATCAGACACCATCTAGAAACACAAGAGGTGAAATTTAGGATGCTTGTGTACCTTTGGTATGAGCAGAGATGGATGCGGAGAACCTGAAAATATGAATAGCTCTTAGATGAACTTGTCCTTTCAGTGCTTCTGCAGCAGATACCTGCCCTGGCCAAGCTACCATAATTAAATGCATAAACAACCATCTCGGCTGTCCCTTTATCAGAGAATTTGTACCCTCAGGAGGGAGCAGGAGAGGGGGTTTGACAGGTCACTTCCACTGACCACCCTTCCCTCTTACACTCTATGGGAGCAGATGCTCATGGTCCCAGGAGGGTCTTGCCCGGCGCAGCCAAAGCTGCACATTTTGCTGGCTCAGCAACCAGCTGCCACAAGAAGAGGTTAAACACCAGCTGAGGGCCAAACCTGTGTTTTCTTCTCCATCCTTTGAAGGCAGTGTCATCTCCACCTGGGTTTCTCAGCGCTGGTGAAAGTATGGACAGCGTGAGCTCCGAGCGCTTAACACACGCAGGTCGGCGGGCAGGGAGCCTGCGGTGCATCACGCTGCGGTCGCCCACTGCATCCGTGCTGAGAAATGAGGAATTTCATGGCTTATTGAACATGGCAAATAGTCGCAGCAGATAAGAAACAGGCCCAAATTATTTAATTTTTTTTCTTTCAGTTGTTATACATTGAGAAATTCCACACACACACACCCCCCCCCGGCTTTCCTCCTCCTGAAACGCAGCCGGCCCAGTGCTCTGAGCTGAGTTAAACAGCAAAGCCCGCTGTGCCCACAGAGAGGACATCAGTCCGGCCTTCCACTTCCTGGAGCTCTGTCTCCTCACCTTCTGAAGGCCAAGGACCTCTCAGCACCGGCAGCGACTTGACGGCCCTGTGTTTGATAGCTGACTGCACACCGTTGGTGGTGGTTGTACCACTAATGGTGGCATCTTCCACCAAGGGCAGCTGGGGAAAGCTCTCCCCATTTAGCATTTCATTTTGAAAGCTGGGCACATCTCTCAGGGTTTTCTGGAGTTGTCATGTCTCACTATACCAGCAATACGTACGATGGACACATCCGTGCTACTTCACAGAGGGAGGACAGAAGGAATCATAACTAAAATAGAGTCATTCCTCATTTTTGCTCTTTGTGGAATAAAACTTCCCCTGATGAACAGCCTCACCTCTGCTTTACCTTCTGACTCCAAAGGGTGGGTCAGGCGTGTCCAGACGATGCTCTCTTTTATGGGCTGTGGAAACGAGGGAGGAGCAGCTGGCTTTGAATCCCAGTTGTGGCATCTTCTCCACATGCTGGCATGGCTCCTGCCCCTCTAATGGAGGCAGATCACCTCCAAAGTACACACATCAAAAGCTCCATCAAAGTGCTAAGGATTATTTCCCACTATATTAATTTCTATTCTAAATGCTGTAAACACTCAAATGCAGAAAGCCTTAGACCTAGATAATGAAACTGAAATGGTTTCAGCTACTTTGGATAGAGTTTACTAGCATTTGAAATAATACATAACAAGTCATAACAACACAACTAACACTCATGTGATTCCAGCTCATTTTTTCTTCAGGAAACAAAATATTCCACGATTCAGACATCCATCCTACCCTGAGAGCATGTGGAACACTGTGAGGGGGTGCTCTAAGAGATACCAATGACCCCAACACATGTTACACAGCTAAACACAGCTGATTTCAAGTTCATTTTCCAGCGCTCCATTGAAACCATGCAATTTGACTCGGCTTTCCAGCAACTAGATTGCGAGAACGCTATTGGGCATCATACCCTTCCCTCCACCCTGTGGAGCCATTGATTCTGCAGCACATTGGGTGGCAGTGGTTTCTGCCAAGGAAGAGCAACATCCCACCAGAAGCCTTGGGGTGGCACAGGGTGGTGAGCAGCACCCAGCCCCAGATGGGGCATGCACCCCGCGCTGGTTTGCGCAGGCAGGGTGGGACACCGGCTGCAGGAGATCACTCGCCATCCGCTCATTTGCTGGCGCAGAGAAATTCAAGGGGAGTCACAAATTTGTAATGACCCGAATATTTCAATGCCGGCACATTTCTAATTAGTATGGGCTAATTTGCTTTCAGATCTTTTTCTCTCCTGTAAAGCCCAGCCTGCTCTGCAAGACGAATGATCATTTTTCTGAAATACCTTTCTTCCCCTTGGATTGCAAACCAACCGGTCCCAGGGCTCAGCCTCCAGCAGACTGCAACTCTGCCACCTTAAGATAGCTGTGGAAAACTGCAGGCTCCTGCTGACAAAACCATCCTGAAACCCTGGCGTGCACTCCTCCATCCTCCACCCTCCATCCTTCACCCTCCATCCTCCACCCTCCATCCTCCATCCCTCAGATTCCACCTTCCACCCTCCATCCTCCACCCTCCATCCTTCGTCTTTCACCCTCCATCCTTCATCTTTCACCCTCCATCCTTTAAATACCACCCTGCATCCTCCACCCACCACCCTCATGGCTTTCCTGGAGTGCAGCGCAGAAGAGCAAGCCATGTGTGGGGGACACTTCCTTCACACAAGTGATGCCACACACCCTTGACCTGCTCCCTGCTGCAGATCCTGGCATGGGCTTGCTAGAATTGGTTTTCTGCTGCTGGAGGGGGATCTTTCCCAAAACCACCCCAAATAGAAGAGTTTCATTTCGTGCTGGGGGAGCATCCCTCCCAGATAAGCCCAGCCCCTATTCCTGCACATCTGGTAGATTGCAGGCACTTTTCCTCCGGGACTACCATGGTGGCTGCGCTCAGTGGAGGAGACCCAGTCCTTTCAGCTCAGATTTTGTGAGAGGAAAAATGCAATTCCAGCAGCCCCATGAGCAGATGTGTGTCCCTTCCCACTCCCGAGGCTGCAGGAAAACCATCTCCCTTCAAACACTGCTGAGAGTGGATAAAACGGATGGATTTTACCCTGCAGACACACACGGGCTGCTGCAATGGCTGGGTGGACTGTCAGAAGCTCACTCAGCCATTGTCATTAGTGTTTTTAAGCACTTCGATAAATTAGTGGCCCACATCTTCATTTTATCCATCAGCTTTAATGCAGTGATCTCGATTATCAACTGAATATCCAGCCTTATTTTCAGCTTATTTTGCAGGGGGAATAATAGTTTGGAGACAAGAAACAGAGTAAGACACAAGCTGCCCAGATGTTTCTCCATGGGCAGGAGAAGAGAGGTGTCCCCATGGCTCAGAGCTCCTCATGGCCAGCCTGGCTCTTGATCTGAGCTCAACACACATGGGATTTACCAAACATCTCCACACCAGGCCCCAGGAGAGACCCTGGGCCTGAGAAATACTGGTATGGAAATCAGAAATAGAGGCAGAGCCATCAGGAAAAGCCCATGGCCACATCCCAGGCAGCCCCGGGGAGGGCTGTCCTCCAGGGATACTCAAATCTTCCCGAGCCCCTCCTGCAGAGGCGTTTCTCAATGCTTTTTTTTTTAAACTCCTGGACATGTTTTTTCCTCCTTGTTGCATGAGCACCAGGAGAAATGACCCCCCGGCAGCATGGGAAGGAAAGCTCCCCCTGAAAAACCCGGCTCACATGTCCCCAGGCAGCTCACCTCCGCAGCTGGCAGCATCCTCAGAGTTTAAAGCTGTAACATAAGAAACAGCCATAAGAGCTCTGTAGACCATAAATATGATCCTACAGAGCCACCATTAAGCGTACGGCCGATCAGAAAATATTTAATGCTTGCAACAGGTTTTCCTTCTCAGCCCCATTAGATAAAGAGATACTGGTGGGAAAATCCAGGGAGGCTGTTACCGGAGTTCAGCAAAAGGGCTAATGAGACGGCAAACAATGTTCCTTTTAGGCCCTGGGCTTCGGGAGTCCCAAATTCCCAACATTAGAGCTAACACATTTTAAATTACTTCCCAAGTCCCAGCCCTGAAGTATGTTTACATTCTGGAGAGGAGCCAAGAGGTAGCTTAACGCCGGGTAAGGAATCCGTGCTGAAACCGGACGCCTTCCCCACGGGGCTGCCCCCCGGGTTATCGCTGGGGCTCCAGCCCCTACCTCATAGCTATCGAGGGGACACCCTCAGCTCTTCCAACACCCAAACCCAGCCGGCTCTTCATTCCCAGCAGTGACAAACACACACACAGCCACACAGCCCCCCCACCAAAACCACCAAGTGTGGTGGTGGGACGGATGCTGGGCACAAGGAAGCAATGCAGCAGGACCTTCAGATCAAACCATGGACTGGGGCAAGTAAGGGTTGACTGATGTCAAAATACAGCTGGGATCCTTGGAAGTCCCTGCCTCTGTAAGGGAAAATTAGGACAAGCTTTGGGTTGGGTTGGTTGGGTCTTTTTCTGTGAAGGTGGTGAAATCTGAATGCATTGAGAGCTAAGTTAGATGGCCTTCACAATCACATCTTCTACCTGAAAGCAGGTTGTAGTGAGGTAGGGGTCGGTCTCTTCTCCAAAATGACAGGTAATAGGACAAGAGGAAACGCCCTCAAGTTGCACCAGGGGAGGTTTAGGATGGATAGTAGGAAAAAATTCTTCACTGAAAGGTTTGTCAAGCGTTGGAACAGGCTGCTCAGGGAAGTGGTGGAGTCACCATCCCTGGAGAGAGTTAAAAGATGTGTAGACATGATGCTGAGGGGCATGGTTTAGTAGTGGATTTGGAAGTGTTAGGTTTATGGTTGTACTCAATGATCTTAAAGGTCTTTTTCAACCTAAGCAATTCTATGATTCTCTTACAAGGAAGAGGATGGAGATACTTCAGAAACAGAGGACGGGAAAATCTGTTTTTTTAAAAAAAAACAAAACAAAACAGCAGAAAAGAGCTTCACTCACCTCATAGTTCAAGCTGATGGAGTTCCTTCTAGTGTTAGAGGGAGGAGAGCTGTTTCCCATTAATCTTGTCAGACCCCCCAGACTTAAATAACGGTCACAGCCAATGTTGTTTTTTAAATAGGTCTTGCTGCCTCTTCAATTCATATTTCCTTCTGGTATATGGAAGTTTAAATGTTTTCAACAAAAAAAATGATGCGTTATCTTTGTGCAGAAGCTGTGCTCCAGCATTTATATACTGTGGCAAATATTATTACTATTGCTATGTATTAAATAAGATATTTATTTGCTTTTGTCAGATGCTTTTGTCTTGTTTTCCGTCAATGCTGCTCTGAGCGTTTTCAGCTGTTCATAAATGAGACGACTAAAAGGCTTACACATTTGCTGCTCGAGGGTCTCATCAAGGATGACAAGGTATCTTCTCAGATGTATTTTTAAAAAATTCAGTAATCAGGAAGAATATAGGTACATTTCCAGAGTCTCAGGTGGAACTTGGACAGGAAAAGGCATGTGTTGGCAGCCAAACACTGCGCTGGGGCTGGACAACTCAGAGTATGCCAAGATGCAGCATGAAATACTTACCCCAGGACACGGAGCTGATACAGCAGTCTGAAATCTCATACTTTGGAGAATTAGGTCATCTAATTCATCCCTGCTGTCAGCGCAGAATTGCTCCTTGTCTATTTGAGTGCATCCTCCAGTGTACCATTAAATAACACAATTAATTGGGGCTGTACGCAAAGATATCATGGTGGCTGCTTTGGGACATCCAGAAGCAAGAATGACTTCTGCCTTCCCTCATATTTATTGACACGAGACCAGTTTCTAACCAGTGGATCGAGGGGCGCTACCTGTCCCACCAGCTCACAACCAACAGAGATGGGGACCTTCCAGTTTAGAGCCCAGGACTGTATTTATGCCCCAGCTCATCTCAGACGTAAGGCTTCTGTGGGGATCAAACCCTGGAAACCAGAGAAAGATTCCTGTTGTGATTCTTTCTTCCGGCATCAATTTATACCCATCTGCAATGTCTAAGATGACCTTCAGTCTCTCTGAACTTTTCCCTGGGGAGCAAGATGAAGAGGCATTTGCATGTTCGACCCTTTTTTCCCTGACATTTGCTGGCATGTAGATAGAGCTTCGTTAGTTCTACGTTATTTATTTGATCTTGCGATTTTTATCCTTGGCTTTGATTGCCCAACAACACTGGGAAATTATTTTGAAGGCTACAAGGGTGTTCTTCATAAATAAGAAGCCTGCCACCTGACCCTCATTATTCTCCGCTTCCTTCTGCACAGCGCTTCATTTTACATACGCAGAACATGAGTGAAAACATAAGGCGGGGGGGGGGGGTAGAAAAGCCAGGAGAAACGATGTCACGCAGGCAAACGCACACGCCTGCCTCGGCTTTCATGTCCGGGAACGCCAGTAGCCCTCAGATGTCTACAGCAGCTTCGCACGCCGAGTTGTTACGTGATCAATAGCACCATTAATCTTTTATGCGCTGCCTTCTTCCCTATCCGCTCCACAATTAAAAACTCAGAGCAAAAAAAAATCAAAAAACAACCTACCCCCTCCCCCCCCCCCAAAACAATCCATCAAACAACCCAGTGGGTGCATTGGGAAGGTTTGGGTGGAGCTGGAGCCTGCGACCACAGCCTGAGCTGAGGAAACGATGCATTAGTGCACTAACGGCAGCAATTACCGTATATCGCGCTCTTTAAGTATTATTACAAGTGTTATTTAAGAGACGTGCTGTCCTCAGATAGATCTCCCCGAGGACCGCTGGAAGCTGAGGGCAATGGCACCGAGTAGAAATGACTTTATTTAATAATCGTAAGATTTAATGACAAAGCACAGTATGAGGAAGAAGGAGGAAAAGGGCAGGGTCAGGACACTAAAGCAAGAAGGAGAGGAGTAAACAAGGCTGGGATCTTGCAGGAGAAACAAAGCCGAGGAAATATGGACTATTTTGACGGGAACTTTTTCCAAATAAAACAAATCAAATCCTAAGTCCTTGCTTAAATGCGAAGTTCTCATCTCTGACAACTTCCAAATCAAAATTCAATTAGAAAATAAGATAATCCTTCATGTTTTTAAGATGGGAACGGGTGTGGCACGGGCCGTATCCAGCTGGTGAGCACTCCTAGGGAGCTGAACCAGAAGGGATGCTCTAAGCGTGAGCAGCGTTTCCCACATGCAGTAACAAGAGAGAAAGGCAGGGTGAACACCCTTTAACTTCTGAGAAAGATTCACAGTCCATGAAGGCTTAAATTATAGCCACCATAAAGCTGTGTGAGGGTAACACCTCACGTGGAGGCTGTGATTTATGTTCCCTGATGGATGGACCGGAGCTTTTGGAGGGGCTGGGCTCTGGCTTTCCTGATAGTCTGAAAAGAACAGGAGGGAAAAATCATTTCAAGTTCATTCACTCCTTCATTGTCAATGTTAAATTATATTTTTTTTACATGAAAATGAAATAGTTCCATGGCGGCTCCTTGCTGGCATTTTAAGATTAAACTTGGCAAATGAAATTCTGTCTTGAACCCAAATATCAGAATAATGGAGTTGGGAAATGTTAACGTGAACTTTACAGGCTTTTTTTCAGCTCCCAAAAATATCTTGGTAAGTAACAGAAGACTGTGCAAATAACATTGATGGATCTGATTTTACATTCTCTCTGAGGAGGAGGTATTTGACCAACAAATTGCATACAGCTCCTTGGGAAGATGCAAAGACCGAGGTTCAAAGCTCGCTGAAGTACTCTGCCTTGCTGCAAAGCAGCTTCCTACACCTGCAAGGCAATAAAGTGGGAAAATAAATGCCACATACAGGGAAAAACAAGCATAAACCCCACCAAAATTCAGCCTCATTTATGGCAATGCCAGCTGAGCTGGTGTATGGATTGGCTTCAAAGCGATAGAAGATGCTCCTGTGGACCAGAGGAGGTCCCAGCCTGAGGCTGTCCCCCCCCTTCGCATCCCCACGACCCGCCCTCCTGCCAGAAACGCCTGCGGAGACATTCACTTTGCATATATGCAAAAAACAATGGGTATTTTCCCTGCTGGAAACAGCAGCTGCCTTTGCCTTTACTGCGCTCGGCGATAAACGCTTGCAAATAGCGGAAGCCGCAATAAAATAACACCGTACGCACAGCAACGCTCTGCAGCAAAGAATTACTCATTGGGACTTTGGAGAAATTTGGGTTAATTACTTTGAAACACGGTACAAAGGGACACGAAGGCAGGACGCTGCTGCTATGAACCAAGATGGGCTGTTTGGGGGGGATGGAGAAGCACCGTTTAGAGCAATAGGAGCAAGGCTGCGTGGAGGGACTTGGCTTACAAATCTAGCAAAGGTTGGGTGGATCTACGTGGAGCTGTGATTTTCTTGTCGCACTCAGGTTAAGAAAAGACTAACACAACATCCAAGGGCATCGTTCCCAGCTCAGGGCTTCAGCTGAACTGCTAAAACTGGAGCAAGAGGAGCAATTTTCGCTCCTGCTAAAATTATTATTATTTGTAATGGGCTGCATTCAGCGTGGAGCTTTTAGACCTTATTTCTGATTGTCCCATGGTCCCTGGCTGGGCTGTTTCAGATGCTGGGCTGTATCGATCTGCCCCTACCGACCCCCTCCCACGTCTCCGCCAGACAAAAAGGCTCATTTCACGCCCAGCTGGATTCGCTTTGGGGAGGATGCTCCTAAACGGGCTCCCTGGGGTCGGCCACGCATCACTCAAACTGGTATTTCTGGGAAAATAAAATAATTCACAATGTATTTAGTGATTAAACCTGGGAAATAGCTATAATCTGTCTCGGGCTTTTATTTTAAAAGGGGGAGGGGGGTGGGTAAACAGGGTTGGAAACCCTGTTGGAAAATCCTACGGCTGTATTTAACAGGAGGATGGTTGTCACCCCCAGCAAACCAGGGCAAACTGGAGGTAGGATGGCGGAAATAGGGATCCAGCTCTTTGCATGACACTTTGGACATGAGCACATAACAAAAGTGATTTAATTCACTTTCCTAGGGAAAGAAACTAGCCCAGAGCTCGCCAGCCCACACTCAGGGAGCTAGCAAGGTCCGGGTGGAGCGAGGCCACCCCCCTGTCTTCAGCCATGCTCAACACGCACTGCTGGAAATTTTAACAAATTCACAGCCCTAAGGAATGTTCTCCCATTGGGGAGCATCGTTTCTGCTCCAGCATCTGCTGCTTCACCCACAGGGCACACATTCAGCACCAAACCCACCCCTCTGTGCCCATCCCAGGGCTGAAACCCCCCCTGCTCTCTGAAACGCCTGTCCCCCGTGGGCAGGGGCTGGCAGGTACCTCCTGGTGGTCCTGCAAAACCCAGCTCCATCCCCACCGCCTTTGTGCCCCACAGCCTTCCCAGCCATCCTTGGCCATTTCTGAAACACAAAAGTCACGCAAAAGATCCTAGAGAGGCACCAGAAATAATGTTTCCCTCTTTTCCTTTTTTCCAACCCCCCCCCCCAAAAGAAACCTGGAGAGGTGACTTGGAAATATATGGGCTGGAGACAAGCCAACATCACCTTTGCCATAAAATGTATTTGTGGTAAAAACGTATCCTGGCAAACACAGGATAATGGTGCTCTCAAAAAAAAAGACTAATTTGCTTTTTTTTTTTTTGCTTCAGACACAAAACCCATCTGTTAATTAAACAAGGCTGCAAAGGACCATGGCATGCACCTACGCAGTGTCCATCCTTCGCCGCAGACCCTGTGGCTCCCACAGACCCCACCATCCAAGGGAGACTCGGGGTGTAAGGATGAGAGAGATGAAAACTCGTCCTGCAAACGTCAACAGAAAAACTGAAGTGGGAAAGACATTATCAGCACTGGCGCAAATGAGAGATTGTCGCATTTCTGCGGCAATAACCTACGGATAAAGGCAAAAATTCAAAGCAAGCTGAGAGTTTATGTTGCTGTAGGAGAAACGACGCTGAATAAATTCGTCTTTGGCAATGACACATGGGGCGAGGCATGACCTCCAGACTCTCCGAGT
This sequence comes from Calidris pygmaea, assembly GCA_003697955.1. NCBI lineage: Eukaryota > Metazoa > Chordata > Aves > Charadriiformes > Scolopacidae > Calidris > Calidris pygmaea. The sequence continues at coordinate 7,903,109 of QJSC01002385.1, read as the reverse complement.
GCTTACAACAACACAAGGACACTGATGAATTTGAAGCAGACGTCACTTTGACATATGAGAAAATCCAACGGGTTCTGATTACAATATCCCGTGAAGCCATAATTAAGGCCTTTATGGCAACAAAGAAAATTGGATTACATTATTTCAGTGCTAAACAGCCAGAAGATTGCAGGAAAGCCACGAGTATGGAGCATAACAAGCCATAGACGTCTCCGACAGAAAACAAAGACATGGGCGATTGCAGGATATTTTTAAGCAGTCTCGTGTTTTTCAAAATGATATAGGACAAAGCCATGAGTGGCAGCAGAGGAAATCATACCTTTATTTTCTCCTGGTCTCTTCATTCTCCATTTTTCTTAAGTAATGTGCGTCATGTAAATCAGAGGAACTCTAAATGCAATCCACACTTATTGTGGTCTCCATCGATGCCTCTGCAGTAAGAGTAAAATTTTCCATCACTGTTTTATTTAAATGAATATATCTTCTGTATCACAAGGCAGGTCAGCAGTGCTGAAAATCCCCGATATGCACCAAAACCACAGGAACTCTCCATCCTTTAAAACACCAAACCAACTCCATAAGAACAAGAATCACCTGAATTAAAGTAGCAAGTGAAAAGCAGGCATGGTGCAGCTCTATCAAACTTTGCATTAATTTAAAACCCTTTCCATTGTACTCATAATAAACAGAGTTAGTGTGATGGGGAGGAGCATTTGAGAACTTTCCCACATCTCCTCTTCACTGCCTTCCTCCACCAAGCACAGCAGTATCTGCTCCCTCCTCTCCATCTTTTCCAAGAAGGTGGTTCATGGTCAGCAGTTCTCACTTTTGGTTTGCCATGGCCCAAAAGACCAGTGATTTGGCTCTTGCCAAAGTGTCTTTGTCTGTGTATGTCCTTGCTCTGAACACAAACCCAAAACTCAGAGCAAAGCTCAGCCAAAACTGCTGATTTTCCTTGGTTCTTTGTCAATGCCTTGTCAAACTTCACCAAGATTTTGTCAAAAATCCCTCCCAGCCCTTGTCAAAATGTTGGTTGATTTTAGCACAAAACATTAAATTACAAAATGATCTCAAAGTAGGCAAAATGCATAAAACTGTAGCGAAGCATTCTTTTTTACAATAAACCAACAGAATAATAGTTATGTTTTGCAATACGGTGCCACCACAACTCCAACTTGGCTCTAAAAACCCCACATTTGGTCTCAGGTGACAGTCTTAAGCCCAACATGAGCTGGCAGTGCGTGCTGGTAGCCCAGAAAGCCCCCAGCATCCTGGACTGCATCAAAAGAAGTGTGGCCAGCAGGTCCAGGGAGGTGATCCCACTCCTCGGCTCCACTCTGGTGAGACCCCACCTGGAGCACTGCGTCCATCTCCGGAGTTCTCAGTACAAGAAGGACATGGACCTGTTGGAACGAGTCCAGTGGAGGGCCATGAAGATGCCTTGAGGGTTGGAGCCCCTCTGCTATGAGGACAGGCTGAGAGAGTTGCGGTTGTTCAGTCTGGAGAAGAGGAGGCTCCGGGGAGACCTACAGCAGCCTTCCAGTATCTGAAGGGGGCTACAGAAGAGATAGGGAGAGACGTTTTAGAAGGGCATGTAGTGATAGGACAAGGGGTAATGGCTTCAAGCTGAAAGAGGGGAGATTGAGATGAGATCTGGGGAAGAAGTTCTTTGGTGTGAGGGTGGTGAGAGCCTGGCCCAGGTTGCCCCGAGAAGCTGTGGCTGCCCCATCCCTGGAGGAGTTCAAGGCCAGGTTGGAGGGGGCTTGGAGCAACCTGGGCTGGTGGGAGGAGTCCCTGCCCAGGGTAGGGGGGTTGGAACTGGATGATCTTTAAGGTCCCTTCCAACCCAAACCGTTCTGCTATTGTATGATTATCTTATCTCGTGTCCCCCACGCTCTGCATCCAGCTGTGCCCATTGAGGAACATGGACTCTGGAGGCATTGTGATGTGTCCTCAGCACATTTCAGCTACAAATCTCAGATACCTAAAGTAAATAAAACTATGTATTCTCAAACCAGAGAATAAAATTCCTCTTACTCTTCAGTTATACGATAGATTTACCGTGCACTTCATAAAATATGAATATCATTTGTTTTAATAAAATGAAACCCACGGGGGAGTTGGCTTCATCTCAGTTCTCAATTCATGGTCTGCGGGTCATGTTTTGCTAGGTTTCTCAGCTGATGGTACATCAGTCACATCCCATCAGATCACAGACAAAGGTGTCAGTGTTCTGTAATATTGTTTTTCCTGGTATTCTCCATCCTCTCACACTCTTTCATAAAAAATATGAATGTGTCAAAGACTTTCCAGATCCATATTGATTTGCGACAGATCATAAACATTTCATCTCCTTCACTTGTCTTCACTGAGCAAAAGGAGCTGTGAAAAATTTCATTCCTACTGTGTTTTCTTCTCAACAGAATTTGTGAATATCCAGGCGCCCAGTGAATATCCAGGTTGGAAATAACGTCTGAAACACCTTATCAAAAATACATTAATTTTATCAGATTATTTTGGATGGCCCCATCACCATTCAGATTTCAAGACAGATTTTATGTTACTGTGTTTTTCTTCTGTTTGCTTTTCTAAACAGGACTCAGATGAAGAGAGAGGTCACATCAATGTGGGGAAGGGGGAAAAGGCGTGCAAAATCCCTCCAGGACCTCCATGGTGCCATGTCCTGTGCTCCCATGGGACCCACCAGCGTCTTGCAGCTCCTCCCCAGTGCGGCATCTCCCAAGTCTTGGCAAAAATTAATTGGAAGTCTGTTCTTCCCACTTGTTTCCTTCTGTGGAACATAAATTCAGAGATTAATTAAAAACTAGCAGAAGAACAGTGTTTTGGGAGGAATGAAATGATATATGAATTCTGGCTGAATTTAGCAAATTCAGAAACAGCAGAATGTTTCCTCCTGACACTTCATTTCAAAATGGCAAAATCAGTACCTTTGAAAAAGAGGTTAAACAGTAAAATTAACTAATCCCAAAATACCCCACCCAGATTTCCTCTAGGATATAATGAGATGTTTTGGGTTGACCTTAAAGAAAAAAAATATTTTATTTCACTAGAATCTACTTTCTCTCTTTTTGGATATTAACTTTTTTAAAAAATTCCATTATCCATCCAGCTTTACTTGGCTTTCGGTATGAGCAAACTTGAGTTGCCTGGAAATCTCATTTCTTTAAACATTCACAAGTCATGACCTTTTATGGTATAGCAAATTTTTGGGGGGATATAAGCATCCCCCAAAACCACCGATGAGAGAAGAAAAAACAAAGTATAGCCAGAGGTGCTGATTTGGAAGTCAAATAGCTTTGAGAAAATTGCACATGACATCAAATCAGAAGTAATCTCAGGATATCAAATGCCTACCTCAAGCTATACTGGAGTCAATTAAAAAAACCAACAGTCTACTCTGGGTTTACTGGATTCCTGAAAAATGTCAGAGCTGAAGTTGCTGGATACATACACGGTACGTTAGAGTACGTTGAACAAAACGGCCTTGTTTGTTGATGAGCCATAAAAATATCTTCTTTAATATCTATAAAAGGAGATAATAGGTATTTTTCTCTTTTCCTCTTCCAGTATGTACTCACTTCAGTCTTGCCCCTGTAGGAGCTCCCTGCTGTGGAGCAGGGATGCGGCATCAGCTTTGGAGGCTCATTCCCTGCACGAGGCAGGTCAGTGTTTGGGACGATGAGCAGTGACCAGCAGTGTTTATACCCTCTCAGGGCACAGCGTTGTTGCCTACTTGAAAGCACAAGAGCCTGAGGTGGGCAATAGACCCACAGCCTGCAGGAAGTCTTCTGGTCACTGGCCACCACCAGACACCAGGCACCCAGCATCTAGGAGAAAAGCTCTTCCAGGGACCTAACACCACCAGAGGTTTCTCTGACACCAACCATCTCCTCCATTTGATATTTAACCTGGCCTTTAGTCCCTAACTCAGCCCATTTCAGTTACTGGCTGATGTGTTTGCTAGTGGTCAACCTCATTAAGCACATGCCTCCCTGGCAGCCCCCTCCACAGTGGCCACATGGTGCACAGGGACCAGAAAGACCAGAGAAAAGATTCACAAACTTCTTCCACCGCTCCATGTTTTAGTTTTCCATCCAGAGCTCATCCCTCTTTTCAGAGCTCATCCCATTTTCCCTCCACCGTGTACCCCCACGCACAACGCCCACCTCTACAACCACCAGCTTCCCCCAGGAGAGCCCGCCCAGCCCCGCCGAATCCCAGATAAGGGTTTCCCAAGGAGAAGAAAGGTAATTACCATCGTTTTATGATTCATTTAATTACCTTGTGTTATGAGGATGATTATATTTGATTCACACGAAAGTGACTCAGATTACACACAAAAGTATTAACTGATAAAAAGAGAATATATTCTCTGTAATTAATTTTTTTTTTTTTTTTTTTGATTCTCAACTGATATTCTGCTCTCAGGAAGAACTGCAGCAAGCTAAATCTTAACAATAATCATTCTAGGCAGGAAAATTGAGACTGCCATTCCCTTACACATGGACCCAAAACGAAGGTCTCCAAAATCTTGAACAACCGGGCTAGGAATGATTCAAAGCAAAGAGCAGCCTTCTCCCACGTTTCCATGAAGCTGTCTCTGCAAGGGTGTTGAGGGGGTTGTGGGGAGGAGGATGCTCAGAGAGGAGGTGGTTACACTCTCTTGGCAAATTATTTCTCTTTCTATCTCAGAACCACTTTCAGGAATCCTTCTGGGTACGGCTGAAACCCTTTCAAGCTACTAAAAGATTGGTTTGACTCTTATTGCTTCAATTAATCAGTGTGGTTATTCCCCATCCCAGGCTGCTATTTCTAACCTCCACCTTTCAACACTGTACTGGAGTGTTTGCCTGCACACATGCAAGGAGCCAGCAGCCATCCCTGCCCTGACTGGCAGGAAGAGCAAGCTACAGCAATTGGCTCTTTTTCTCTCTTTTTTTTTCTTCTCTTCTCTTCTCTTCTCTTCTCTTCTCTTCTCTTCTCTTCTCTTCTCTTCTCTTCTCTTCTCTTCTCTTCTCTTCTCTTCNTGCTATTCTAATTCTATTTCCACTCCTATTCTATTCTATTCTATTCTATTCTATTCATTATATTATATTTATTATATTATATTCCCATTCCACTCCCACTCCACTCTTCTTTTCTAGTCTAGTCTAGTCTAGTCTAGTCCATTCCATTCCATTCCATTCTGAAATTTCACTAGCATTTTCTTAGTCCCCAGCCAGACATGTGAGGTACCTGCTCACACCGGTGCATCCAGGGACCGCACAAAGGCTTCACCCACAGTTTGCCAGGGGACACCCCTGAGCACCAGCGAGCCAGGAGAGCTCACAGGCACAGCTCAGCTGGGGATCTTGGCAAGAAAGGAGGGCTTTAGTATTTCACAGCTGAAGAGGCAGGTGGGGAGTGTCCCCCGGCAGCAGTTGCTGGGTGTGGAGCACCCTGCCATCTCCCACCAGCCCGAGGGATGGCTGGTGGCTCTGCAGGGCTGGCCCACGTGGTCCCCATGGCAGGGGTGCGAGAAGGGTTGGCTCCACGGCACCCCAAAAAGGGCTCTGCAGAGCACCAGCTGTGCCAGGCACCAGGTAAAAGCGTGGCCAGCCCCCCAGGTGACATGTGACGGGAGCACTCTCAGACGTCTTTCCCCCAATGAAGGACACATGAAGGATGATACCATGGTGCAAACTATATGCCAAAAAGACAGAAGATGATGCAACATCAAGGCTTTTAAGCCTCATCATAACATAGGCTGCATCTTCAGAGAAAGCCTATTTTATATTTTATATTTTATCCTCCATCCTTCTGGCAAGTGAATAATGTCCCTCTGGCAGCCAGAGCAATTGCCTCCATGGAAGAGCAATATTGGGAAAGCACTGATGCATTTTATCGACTTGCAAAAGTTTGGCCCAAATGAGAGAAGTCGACAAGAGGTGACCTGATTCGTTGCATGAGCACAGACAGCGGAAATCTCCTGGAAAATAAAGACAGGGTGATCTTTCTGGACGTATGCCTGTTACATCATGTGTCAGCACCAGCAGCGTTTGCTTGAGAATGGACCCAAAAACACGCATTACAGGCCACAACATGAAAGAGGAGAAGGGTTTGATGGAATTTGAAATGAGACAGCATACCTGTGGACACAGAAGAAAATGAAGCTAAAAATTACCTTGTAGATCTATTAAACTTCCCCGTGATTTTGGCCCACAAAAGGATTTGGATTTGATTCCAAGAGGAAGCTGCCGGTGGTACAAACAAGAGGATGGAGTTTCCCTGCTATATTCCCACCAAACACCTACCCTAAGACAGTACATTTATATTTCATCTCCAGATCCTACTCTAGAGCAGGCAGCGGTTGCTGGGCCAGGCTGCAGCAGGAGAGACAGGGCAGCAATTGCACTCCCTTAATCTGCCAAACGACAAAGGAGTCGCTCCACGAGAAAGATGAGCAGATCTTAGGCTTTCGGCAGCTACACGGGTTTAATTTGATGCGCCGTTGTGCAATCACGGTCCGGGCGTAAAAAGACATCTGCATTGTTCAGGTGTACCTCGCCGGGAAGCAAATGACATCATTTTCTCTCCCCTGCCAGCACGTGGGCTTCGCCCCGGCATCACTGCCCCCGCATACCGAGGAGAGCCACCCGCCTGCCAGCTAAAAAAGGGAAAATGGGAAAATAAAACCCGAGCAGACGTTACCTGGCGTGACACCGCCGTGTGGGACCTACACCCCAGAGAGCGGCCGTCAGACCTGCGCAGCCGAGCCGTGGCACACGGCAGCGCCCCTGAAATCCATTTCTTTCTTCCCTAAGAATTCAAACTCCGAAAGCCACTTAAACACTATTACAAACACAGCATTGGCCTGCTTACTAAAATACACAATTAATTCCACTCTCCGACGCCTCCAGGCAGGACGTCAGGCCAGAGGGCTGTGAAATTCTCCCTGAGGTACACCTAGAAAGCCAAGCCAGCCAAGCAAGGCTGTCTGCAGGACTTAAGGCTCAGAACAAATTGAAAATCACTAATGGAATACTGTGCAGTTTGTTCATATTAGGAGCAGTCAAAAATCATACATAATGTAACAACGTACACGCAACAGCAGGCTCACGCGAGATAATTTAACCATGAGGAAATGGTCTTTGAAGTGGTCCCTGATGAGATTTTGCTTGTTCCTAAGAGAATCCAGATGTATTCCAGAACAGCATTTTAAAACCACTTTCTAAAATTACACCCCCTCCCAGTCATTACGGCGCATTATGGTGACACTCTGCAGTTGGAATTTTATGGGGAAAATTACTTCCGAGTTGTATTTTTCTGTTAAATGCTCCCCCTCTGGTACCTGAACCCCCACTTTGACGACGGCAGGCATTTCATTATCCGACGTACACGTTCCCTGGGCTTTGCATTTTTGCCCAGAAGATACATCGTGGGCCAAATTCTGCCTTTTGTTATCCCTGGAAAGCTCATTAAAGGCTATTAATCTGGACTTCAGCAGGCTTACGGTACAGTAAATGAGAGTAGACGTTGGCCTGAACTGTCATGGTTTCACCCCAAATTGTTAAGTCATGGTTTTTAGAGCTGCAGAGAGGAGGAGGAGGGAGCGCTTTTAAATTGAAAGAGGGGAGATTGAGATGAGATGTGGGGAAGAAGTTCTTTGGTGTGAGGGTGGTGAGAGCCTGGCCCAGGTTGCCCCGAGAAGCTGTGGCTGCCTCATCCCTGGAGGGGTTGAAGGGCAGGTTGGAGGGGGCTTGGAGCAACCTGGTGTGGTGGGAGGTGTCCCTGCCCAGGGCAGGGAAGTTGGAACGAGATCTTTAAGGTCCCTTCCAACCCAAACCATTCTGTGATTCTGTGATATCATTTTAAGATTTGTTCTTTACATTCCTTTGTCTGAAACACAATAGAAGCGACGTGGTAGATGCACCAGCTGGCTCGGACTGCACAGGTCAAGGGTGCCACAGCTAAAACAGAGAGATACAGAGCCCAAATTACCCTGGTCCAGGCTATGATTTCATTCCTTATTGTTATTTTAAGGATGACACAGGCTCCTTGTGCATATAATTAAGACCAGCAACCTTGCCCTACCATGGCAGGACCAAGGGAGAGCTGTGCTGTCACCCCGTGACTCCATCTACCACCGAAGCAGCGGTGGCAGGTCCTTCCCATGGGATCTGCAAGGCAGGGGATCCACATTTGGCATCAGGATAGGGGTCACAAGGCCTCTTTTTCTTTCCTTTTCTTTTCTTTTTTTTTTTTTAAATTGACCTTCATAAGGAAATTCATGGGCAACCCTCACAATAACCGACTTCCCCCATCTGTGTTAAGTGCAGGAGAAAGCTATCAGGCAAAGAAAATTGATTCCCTTTCAGAGGCAGAACCAGACTCGGAGAGGGATTTTATTTCCCTGTAAGGTTATTATATTCAATGTTAACATTATTTAAAGGGCTTTGAATGGAGCTGTACTCCGCAACATCTCATTACGGAGTAAAATCATCTTAATGATTACGTTCCACCAATACCCACTGCTTTATGGGGTGGTTTCATTACCGCTAGAGATGCTCTCCGTCTGGGAGCGACGTACATCTATCACAGCAGCTTTGCAAGGACGGGAAAGAAAAGGAGACCATCCCTGTGCAACAATTGTTAGCGTTTCTGTCTGCAAAATCCCCAAAGTTGTAACGACTCAGTTCAAACACGGGGGATTTTGCATTTTCCTGCAGTGCCTTTTAGCGCTAGGTGCCTTCGGAGAGTTTCATACATTAAACATGGGTTCTGTGCTTAATCTATTTGTACGGGCTGTTTCCTCTCCATACGGAACCCGTCAGGAGTTTAGAATAATCTGGAATGCGGTCATTTATTTCCACACAGCATTACTGAGGGTATGAACAGCACTTATCACCCAGTAACACACCTGCAGTGCCAGCACCTTTGCGTTTGTGAAACTAAACACATTTATACAAGTGTAAAAGTAACATGGACTCATACAGCTTTTCTTAGGCTTAGCCAGGAAAGCTGTTTAAATAGGTTGGTGTTTTTATTTTTTTTCCCCTGAAAAAGTCTTCCAAGAAAATGGAACTTTGGGATTTATAAAAATATTTTCTGCAAATGGTAGCCTTTGCAGTGAAAACTCCAAATCCTCGGACAAAACAATGCAAATAACCAAAATGTAAGAGGCTGGGAAAAGATGCTTTGATGAAATGCAATACTCTTCATTAAATTTGACCAAAAGCACCTGCAGCAATATTCTTTCCTCGGGAGGAAGGTGTGAAAGGGTATTTACTTTTACACTTGCACTTTGGAAAACTGCTCTCCCACTTCTGGAGCCAAGAATACGAGGTGCTGGTAGACTGAAACAGCTCGTTGTTCACTCAAAGAACAACGTTAAATACATTTTTGTAGCGAAAGACGTAAACTCAATAGATTAATGTTCTCACGGAGGAAAAGATTAGGAGGTGACTTGGCCATAATGTCTACTGTATCTAATGGACGGCGCTCTGCAGTCCAACCGGAGAGTGCTCTGCAGCCTGGCAGGCGGCGTTATCAGAAGTTATCCTAGCTGGAAGTTGAAATTTAGTCTGGTACAACTTAAATTAGACGGATTCATTTCCGACCTTAAGTGCACTTAATAAAGGGAGTGATTTACCCAGGATCCTCACGCATCCTGCGCAGCACGAATCAGACATTAGGTCTGGGTCAGCCTTCCCAAGGGCTTGTCCCAGGGTCCTTTTCCTTCCCCAGCCTTTCTGAAAGCAAAGGAGTCCTGACTTCCCAAGCTTTTCCCAATTAATTGAATCCTATTAAATGCAAACACCCCTATATTGACGATGAACAGGGGAAACATTTCTGCACAGGCGTTGGTACTCGGTGGAAACACAGTTCTGCGTTGCATTGCAGCTCCCTTGCAAAGATGTTGACCCTACAGCAGCCTTGGCAGGTCCCCCCACCATAGACAGGCAGCAGTGGGGGATCCCCCATCCCCAGACCCCCAAAACTGGCACTTTCCTTCCCACCATGGGCTTTGTGTCCCTGTGGGAAAAAAATGACGCCAATTCTGACACGTTCCTACAGACAAATAGAGACTTTAAAACTCTTTTTTTTTTCCCAGTCTGCTATGAGTGTGATTAATGGAAGGAAAGAAAAGATGGGAGAGGAGAGGAGAGGAGAGGAGAGGAGAGGAGAGGAGAGGAGAGGAGATGTCCTCCTCCTCCGAGCCACAGCTGCCCGGCCAGTAGCCCACCTTGGAGATGGATGAGATTGCTGCACACCAGGAAGAGGAGCCAATGGGCCAAGCTGAAATCCCATCCCAAACCCATCCGTAATATTTATAGCTGGATTCGAGCACCAGCAGGCTAAACCACATGTGGGTTTTGAATTACTTGCGCATTTTCCCCACTCCGTCCTCTTCACCTCCATCAGCAGCAGAAGTGCCTCCACATAGAAGCATCCCAGCTATTCTCCCATTCAGCTCTGCAGACAGAAAGCAATTTGCCAGTCAACATCTGCATTAACCAGAAAATCCCCCCGGGCAAAATTCCTACGTGAGGCTCAATGAGCCGCGGATACCTTAACGGAGTCCCCGAGCCCTCCAACGACTGGATTTTAATAACTTTAATAACTCCAGTACCATGAGCTAAAGTTAAAGATTAGGCTTGTAGTTTTTATTGTACTTATTTGGGCGCAGGAGTGTTTTGAATAGCTTGTGAGCGGCTTTAGTTGTTTTCCTTGTCAGCATGTTCGATCCCCAACTCAGTGGCTTCGGTTTAACAATTCTTCCTCCTCCTAAATGCTTTAGTTTTTCAAAACAGTCCTAAACTGCAAACTGGAAGAAAGAGAAACATATGGGCATTTAAAGTTTCCAAAGAGGGAAGTCCCCTCTGACGAACATCAGCAGGTATGCCTGCAGGCATGAGCAGAAAGCTATTTGCAATGTCTCCTGCATCCAGGCACAGGGCTCTTTCCAAAACCTCAGCAGAACTCATGAACCACTGCCAGCAGCCCTCACACTTGTTGACGCCTTTTCATTTGCAAATCTAGAGCTCGAGAGGTTGGCACCTCTATGTATGGGAGGACTTTGGACCCACTGGAACAGGTTGCCCAGAGAAGCTGTGGCTGCCCCTTCCCTGGAGGGATTCAAGGCCAGGGTGGACAGGGCTTTGAGCAACCTGATCTGGTGGGAGGTGTCCCTGCCCAGGGTAGGGGGAACTAGATGGTCTTTAAGGTCTAATCATTTATGTTTTTTGACCAACTGCACCAGCACGCAGCAGCCAGCCAACTTAGTGCCGGTATTTTGTGCTGGGTTGAGTGGCATTGGCCAACTCGTCACTGTCTGCAGCGGTGCCTCCTCCGACGTAACTACACTTGTGCAAGAAACTCGTTGCTTACAAAAGACCTTTTCCTTCCCAGCTTGTTTCTAGCATACCAGTACTGCCATTACCACTAGAAATAGAATCATAGAAAGGTTTGGATTGGAAGGGACCTTAAAGACTACCTAGACTGTTAAAGACCGTTCCAACCCCATGCCGTGAGCAGGGACACCTTCCACTAGACCAGGTTGCTTGGTTGCTCAAAGACCCACCCAGCCTGGCCTTGAATATTTCCACAATGGGGCATCTACACCTTAAAGACCATTCCAATCCCCCTGCCATGGGCAGGGACACCTCCTACTAGACCAAATTGCTCAAAACCCCATGCAACCTGGCCTTGAATGTTTCCACAGATGGGGCTTCTACAACCTCATCTAACCTACAAATGTTACCAGCTTCAGAGGAATTATATCACACATCCATGCTGTTTGCAGAAACAGGCAAAGCAGAAGTAAAACTGTAAATTATCTCTTCTCTAATGTGAACATGTTGAGTCACAAGTTAATTAACGGTGTTACATGAGAAAACTCCATAATGAGCCTCCAAAACTCTCCGAGTCAGATGCCCACAGGTTGGTGGAGGGATGAAAGAGGGGGAGAACAGTTTGCTAAAGAATGTCCCCAGGAGCAAGACCAGGAGTAAGTGGCCATCCACTCATCATGTAATTCCCAAGAAAGCATTATATAGAACATGATGAGAGATGTCAATGCTTAAAAAAAAAAAAAAAAAGAAATAAAAAAAGTGCCAGAACTCTGAAAGCAACAATTTGCCAGAAAAAGCAAAACAGCTGAGGAGTAATCTGATCCATATTTTTTTCTCATTTTCTTCATTAATTTTAAATATCAAAACTTACATGAGGGTAAGTTAAAAAAAAAAAGTATTAACTCTTTCTTTTCTAGATGAATAAAGCAGCATTGATTTTTCTAGTGATGTCTTCCTTTCATTTGAGAGGATTGGCCCAGAAGCAGCAGGCTGATGAAGAAGCAGACAACCATGACAAGGTGGCTCAATCTGTGAGCTATGCCAGTTTAGATCCCATCAGAGGCTCTAGCCCAACACAGGCACATGCCTCTGGATAGAGAAACTTGGGAAAAGCCTCAAAATCATCTGAGCATTCTGCTTTTCGTCCATAGGATGGCTGGGAGGGCAACGGATAGCCTTCCCTCCCACCACAGAGATCAGGACCAGATGTTCTTCTGGAGATCTGTTCTTTGCCTCTGAATGCCACAGAAATGAGTAATCTTCTAAAAAGTGATTTATTCACATGAAAACCCATGGTGCAATTGGCCTCTGGTTGGGTTTTGGATTGAGCGCAGAACCTGCCCTTCATCTGCTGGCCACCCTCCTTTCCTTTTCCCTGTATCTTCTCTATACGTAGCCAGAAGGTCATCACAGTTTGTTTAGCAGCTTCCTAAATTATTGGGGCTTATTCCCTTCTGCATTTCCAACAGGTGATGGAATACCTGGTCCTGAAGGAACTGCCATCTTTCTCAGCAAGACTGGTATGAAACAAGGGTGTCATCCATTACTGGAAACACCTGGCAATAAAGACAAGGACACTTGGACCACAGTGGAACCTGTCACTCTGCTGTGGCACTGAGCAACAGTCTTCAGGAGTAGCAGAAAAGCCTCAAAAGCACTAAATCCACTGGGTTCACCAAGTTCTACAGTCTCCACACGGGACAGCAGCCCCAGGTCCCTCTCCAGCTAAGCAGACATGCAACATCCAGTCTTATAAGTGCATCATCAAAGGAAAAAAAAAAGTAAAGCACCTCCTGAAAGTTTTATTGCCAAAAATCTGCTTCATTTGCAACCTGCAGAGGCATTTCTCTTCCCAGCTTTGACTCCAACACACACCTCCTTACCCTCTACTTCCTTTGTAGGAGGATCATCATGAAGACAAGCCCCAAATGTCTCCAGATGGTAGAAGCAGCTGGCTTCCATCTCCCCAACAAGCACCGGCCAGCCCCTGTGTCCCCAAGCTGATTTCACCAAAATTCTCTTTGACCTGAGTGACCGTTTTATTTCTGTGAAGGTACAGTTGCTCAGACTGTAAATTTAAATAAATCTGAATTTCCATTCCAGCTGAAACCCAAACCAGAGGTGCTGCAGGTCTGGTTGGTCAGGAGAGGTCTGGGAAACCACTCTCCTCACCCTGTAGCCTCCTTCCCTTCCAGTTGGCGGCAAAGCTCTGACCAAAGCCATGGTCACACAAGTCACTTTTGGGCTTAAAATTCAGAAATAATTTTCTAGATAGGAAATGAATCTTTTTGAGTCTCTATTTTCCACGTCCCTTGATCTGAAAGTGAAGAGGGGGGTAAGCAGTGAGGACCTGGTCCTTCTGTCATGGAAACCCCTGGGAAACTCCTGGGTGCTCTGGCTTTCCCCTAAATGTCACTTTTTCCCACCAATGACGAGAAAGAGAAAAAGGCAGGGAAGAACAATTCCTGTTCAGGATCTGTTTCCATAGAAACACCGAAATTAAGAGAGAGAGGGGAGACTTTTAACGTCACCCTATCCACAGACCTGCCAGCACAGCCCCGGAGTTTCCAGACCCGCTCACACCTGAGCTGACAAAACACACCTCCGTGGAAATTTTTACAAACTTACTGCCACCACCGACTCGAGACCTCTCCCAAACGGAGTGACACGTCGCTGTGATCTACTCAGGCGGCAAATATTTGATGTGATCATCTCCCAGGGGTGCTCCCCCGGCTGGGAGGAAGCGGTGACGGGCACGAGACACCCTCACACTCAGCTCTTGCCTGAGGAGCTCACATATATATTTAACTGACAAGATGCATAAAAATCACTCACCGAGCAAGGCGGACATGGGAGATATTTGGACAGGGTTAGCAGGTTTGCAGCATCCAGATGGAACACACAACTCCTCCAAGAATGTGAATACCATCTTTTTTTTTCTTTCTTTTTTTCTCTTTTTTTTTTTTTTTTATTTTTGAGCAAATTAATATGGGCCACGAGCCAGGCTGTGTCAAGAGGAATGCTCACATAAGGGAAGCAATCCCACTCTGGCCCTTTGTCCAAATAAACCATCACCATTTTCCCCCATTGCTGCTGGTTTTTGAGCTAGAGGAAACAGCAAAAGCAGGTCACAGCCTGCTACCTGCCACCAAGGTCCAGGGACCCCCCCCTGGTTAGGACAAGATGGAGGGATCTTGTCATCCATCGATGGCCAGGGAGGAGGAATTTCATCTTCTTCTCTGCCTCTCATGTGAAGGCTTGGAAATGAAAACACATGTGCCAAGAATTCCCCGAAGCATTAATGAAAACTGGATGCTACTTCTTGTTACTTTCTAAATCTGATATATAACAGGAACACTGAAAAATGTGCAAAGGAATGTTCTTCCCCCCGTCCACCAAACGACAAACAAGCTTTTCCCTGGTAGTTTGCAACGCCGCCTCTGTTCCATAAAAACACAATAAAAATCACAGTGAGAAACCCTAGAAGAGATTGACAGAGTAAAACAGGAACAAAGTATAAAACTGAAAGCATCAAAAGTAAGCTCTTAAGTCTCTTTTTCCTAATCTTCCCAATGATCTTCTCCGCTGCTCTGTTTTATTACCTCTCAGAAGGGTTTTAGCTTTAATATATATTGGAATTACTGGGGAAAGGAAGCATTTTAAACATTTAGGCATCCTAACTCTTTCAAAGAGAGGTTTCTTAACCTTTAATCCTCCTTCCTCCGCCCGCGGGCCACGCAATAGGCAAGGCAAAAAGGTCAGCAACGTGGACAAAGGCGGTAGTCTGAGTCTAACCCACTTTTCTCCTACCCCAGCCCTCTGTAGTCAGAGCACAGCCACACATCACTGACTTTTATTACCGCTCAGGGCTGCTGTGCTCAGGTTAAATACCGGCAAGTATTTAAAACTTCTCGACAACCATGCACGGCCAAGCGGGAGAGCGTGCGGGCTTACCTGGGAGGGAGAGGGGCTCATCAGCCCTCCCCAAGAGCTCACTGTGGGCCAACCAGGTCCTCAGCTGATGCAAACGGGGTTCTGCTCCCTCTACCTGCACCCTAGGGTCTTTCTGGGGGTGATGGGTCTCCCTATGGTCAGCTCTGCCTTGCCAACTCGACCCCCAGAGCTGTTGGCCAAGCTCATTAGGGGCAACAACCATCACCAACGTTAACGATGGATGCATGGTCTTTGCTGAGATGTCTGTTGTAGCCCCCTGTCACTGCTGTGGATAGACGTATTCCAGGTCTGTTTGGGGGTCATTCTGGGGGTGATGGGTCTCTCTATGGTCAGCTCTGTCCTGCCATCTCCACCCCCGGAGCTGTTGGCCAAGCTCATTAGGGGCAACAACCATCATGAACGTTAACGATGGATGCACGGTCTTTGCTGAGATGCCTGTCACGGCTGTGGACTGACACATTTCATCTGTGTTTGGGGACGGTTCCTGGCACGCATTTCCTAAAGTAAACATCAGCAGCAAAATCAGCTCCAGGCCCCTAAAGGCTGGGCAGCTTGATAGAAATGCTTAGTGTTACCACCATAAATATTCACGAGGGGCTCCAGGGAGAAGGGCTTTCATCTCCTCTGCCCTCTCACTGACTGGGTGAAAATCCGGCCCCTCACCAGCTACAGACACTTCGCCTACATCATCGGGAAGAGCAGAGGGACAGGCAAGCTCCAAATGAGACTGCCAGGCAGTAACATGCTACAAAAGAGATGTACAGCCACCCTGCCTCTGACCTTTCAAAACACATCGCTTTATCAGTTCCATAACGTCATCCCCTCGAGCCCGTTCTTAGAAGGAATTCTATTTTCTCCACAAGTCACTTCACTCCCGGAAAGCTCTCAAAGGGATGGCACCAGCGTGTGGGCACAGGGACAGAGCGGCACGACCCACCGGCTGAAGGCAGCTTGCCAAAAAGCCTCTTCCTGGTGAAAAAGTGAATACAACAGAAAAGGATAAATATCTCTTTAAAAGAGATTCAGCCATTCTGCTGGTTTTCTGCACCAAACTGATCTACCCAACTAAATATTTGGCCCCAAAGCATTCTTCCCTCAAACTGATTCCCTCTAAAACTTGTTTATTTGAGGCAGAAAGGATGGGCAAAGCCTGGCAAATGGGAGCACAAGTCTCTCTCCTCCTGTCTCTCGAGCTCTACGTCGCTGTATAGGTTGATCAGAACAGGCTGCCAGCAGCTGAGCTGGGTTTGCTCCCAAGGGGATGCCGCAGATGAGTTTCAGCATGATGAAATGATGATCTTACCATGACCTAATGGGGCTTCTTTGTCCCTCTATGGAGAAGCCTTCAGTGAGCTCACAGCTCATACAGTTTATCACCATAGTTGGTGCTGAGCAACTTTGGAAGCGTCGTAGGGAAATGAATAAAGATGCAAGTTTGAATATTCAAGTGCCTAGAGATACACTTGATGCTGCCTTTTGTTAGACACCCCAGCCACTGATTTATACTTGCTGTTAAAAGGAAGCTAAAGATAGCGCTTGGAAGACAGCATCAAATGTTGGGTCTGCTGTACGGAGCTTAAATAAAACTAGATGTCCAAGAAAATTGTGTGCACGTTGCTGCATCTCTGGATCTCATGTAGCTTGTCTACAGGTTTGCTCAGGTTGGACAGGGCTCTGAGCAACCTGATCCAGTTGAAGATGTCCCTGCTCACGGCAGGGGGGTTGGACTAGGAGACCTTTAAAGGTCTCATCCAACCCAAACCATTCTAGGATACTATGAATCAGTGATACGCAGAAGGAATGACACTTCCAAAGTAGCACCGCAGTTTGTCCCCGCTAGACCCATTTCTTCTCATCAGTATTAATCCAAGAAGAAAATAGGATCAACTGATCATTTACACCAGTGACACCCTTTTTTTTTTTTTTGCAGTAGTTTTAAAGATACTGACAAATAAAAATGCAAAATGATCCATATTAAGAAAGCTTTCGGCTGTTTAAATTTGCAGGTTTAAATTTGAAATGCAGCACATGAACTCATAGCATTTTATGGTTTTATCATACGAGCAGGGCATTTCAGCTCACTTTAGTCTTCCTTTGATCGTCTTACATGTCTCATCTGTTCATATCATAACTTTTGAAAGGGATGTCTGATGTTTTCTTGTGAAGTTCACGTAAAGAAAGCGAAGAGCCTTTATTTTAGGTTACCCATAGAAAGGAGGAGGTTGACACATGCAAAATGTAGTTTTCAGTCATTTGTTTCAGTCATTTCAACACGAGAAAAGGAATCTGTCAGTGACAAATTAGTAGGTTGGTTGTTATTCCTAAACTGGTAAAAGAGAATATTAAAGCTACCAGGAATGTGTTCTGGAAATTAGACTATTTCTTATGCTTTCTAAAGCATAATTAGATGCCGTGCTATGGAATTAGGCCAAAAATGCATTAGCAAAATAGCAGAGTAGGAACCAGAGTTTGGTGACAGAAATACGTAATGGCACCTAACCAGATTTGTCAGCAGAAGCATTTTGCTCTCGACAATAAAGATGCTCTCCCAGTTAATAGGTTTAGCTCTAGATATATTACAAGGCAAAATGCAATAACTCTCATGATTATTAGTTCATCTCATTGTCTCTACCCAAGGCTGCTCTGCAGTAACAGTTTTACCCCTGAAGTACCAGACCGATGCTGGGGAGTCTGGACAGAGAGAGTTCACACGTGGATTCTGTCTCACTCAGTGACTCATTATACGAAATATTTATGGAATTACTAATATGCACCGTATCTTAACGCCTATTTTTTATTCCAGTTTTCACTAAAGGCACCAGAAGGTTTTCTATTGACTTTATTGGGCTCTAAATGTGGGTGACAAAAATCCCAATGAGGCTTTGCAAGAAGGTTTTCTGGACTGATCCCTGAAATTCTGGGCACCGCTCACCTCCCTCTCCCCAGAACCGAGCCGTGGATTTTTTCCTAAAGCAGAGGACAAAAGAGGGCAGGATTTTAAGTGTTCCCACTATCGCAAGGCAGCGGCATCCTTCCCAGTGACTGGAATCCCTTAAGCTTCCAGCCGGGAGGTTTGGTTCAGCTCTGTAAATTTTTATAGAAAGGGCCTCCAACTGTCCTGACTCACACGTTCAGAAGAGATTCTTTATCACAGCATCCATCACCCATCCCCTCTCCTCAAAGTGGGAAGTTTTGCGATATCTGGTTTTACGTACTGCCAGATGCCGGGCTCTTTCATTCACTGCCAGACAGGAACGCAGCCTCATAACTCACAGGCAACACACGACGCCATAAACCTTTTTGCGAGACATACTTCATAACCATGGGGGTTAAAAAGTATGACCCCATATATTTAAAAAACAATAAATGAGGAATTTAGTGGAGTAAGTAGCCCATTAGGCATGGCACTACGTTTAAGCATGAATTTTCACTTCTCAGATTTTCTAAGAGAACACTTTCCAGATGGAAAAATAAAGATCTTCCAAAATAGAAATGCCCTATAAAAACCCTGATTTTGATACAGTTCTGATGGGAACCTGCCTCCTTACCTGCCACCTAGCACATCTGGCACACAGAACTGGAGCCAAGCGCCTGGAAGACCACGTTTCGGAGCAGATGTAGGGCTGAGGGCCACCATGGCCAAGAGCCAGGACTCTGAAAGCTTCCAGCCTGCTGAGCCCACTGTCTTTCCCACCAGGAGATCAAGGGGGAGAACTCCATCTCCTTCTACTCTTCCTCTTCCTTGCAGATCCCTCCATCCAAGACCTGGGATGGGTGGACCTCAGTTGAGCAGAACAGCAGCACTGGTGTAGTTCTGAACCAAAGTTCCCTTTTCAAGTTCAAGTTCAATGTGGAACAAATTCAGGTCACACTGAGGTTAGTCCAGACTCCTTCTGGCCTCCAGCTTTGGTGACGGTCTCAGCATTGGACATTTGGTACATAAATTCCCTATTTGCACTCAGAAGGAGGCAGATTAATGGCAAAAGCAACAACTCACAGTTGTAAATGTAAATAAAACCTGAAAAACCCAACCTGTAAACACTCTCCTTTCCACTTTCCGGCCAGTCTGGCCACATTGGATGTGGCACCATCCCAAAGGTGCTGGCAGAAGTGATGCTTGGGGAGAAAGGAGATGGGAATCCTTCCACTCCCCCCATGAGAGTGGGGAGGGCTGAAGGCAGGTGCTGCCACCCCAGGAAAAAATACACCTGTTTAACCTCTATTTAGGAAAATAAAGCTTTTAAAGCTCAACCTCCCCTTCTTCAACTGAACATTAAAAGCTACAATAAGAATTGGGATGAAATGAGTGGGAGGTGTCCCCACCCAGGGCAGGGGGTTGGAACTAGATGGTGTTTAAGGTCCCTTCCAACCCAAACCATGCTATGATTCTATGAATTAAGGTCTGCCTTACAGCCTGACATCCATGTGGGCAACCACGCATCAGGGCTCCTATTCCAAGGACGTCGCTGCATCTGGAAACGGCCCATCCCAGTTTGATGGGTTTGATAAATTTCTCTCTGCGGTAAAAATATAAACTGGTAGTTTACAGACACAGGGGAAGTTGTGCTGGTAAAGGATTTCCAGGAAAGCTCCCAAAGCTCTGGCAGAGTTAGACCCAGCCTGTTATCGGGGAAATGCTCGCTTCCTCCGCCAGTTCATCCGGATGCACCTTCAAACGGGCAGGGGGAGCTGAACCAGACACAGAGCAACGCCCCGAGATAAAGGAGATAAATCCCTTTCAGGTTGGCAGAAACAGAGCTGGGGGGAGATGTCTTTCCAAAAAGAAAACAAACTGTGGTAAGACTTATCTTGTGCCTTTGCACCGCCTACTAAAAAGCCTCTTTTCCCCGCGGCAGCGAACAAATCTCCCGGCCCAGTATCTGGAAATGCCAGAAGAAAGAGATTGTTCGTATAAACACATACGTTTCCAGGGGAAGTTTACTCTTCCTATAGCCAGAGGATGTTTACTTTTCCAGAAAAAAAAGAGTATGCTAAAAACCTTTCTTCCCTTCTGCTTCATCAGCCTTTCACTGGCACTTAGGAACAGACATTCCTCAATCCAAACGAGGTTTAGTGGGTCAAGTGAAGGGGGAGCCGGGGTTGTATATGCAAGAAAAAAATAAATACAGGGAATGAAATGAATAAACAAAGAGGCTGAGTTAAAGCTGGGAGACCAGAAGTTACCCAACCGGGGCAGTGACACAGGCAGGTGACAAAAAGCATGAGCCCAGGGCTCAGGTCTGTAGGTCAGACCCCATGGACCTCAGGTTGGACTGAGAGCAGCCCTGAGGATAAGGACTTGGGGGTGTTGGTGCATGAGAAGCTGGACATGAGCCGGCAACATGTGCTGGAAGCCCAGAAACCCCCCACATCATGGGCTGCATCGAAAGAAGTGTGGCCAGCAGGGCAAGGGGGGGATTCTGCCCCTCTGCTCCTCTCTGGGGAGACACCCTCCTTCCCCCAAGTGCTGCCTCCAGCTCTGGGGCCACCAACATCAGAAGGACGTGGAGCTGTTGGAGTGCGGATGATGGGAGGAGATGCTGGGAGGGCTGGAGCCCCTCTGCTGGGAGAAGGACAGGCTGAGAGAATTGGGGGGGTTCAGCCTGGAGAAGAGAAGGCTCTGGGCAGACCTTGGAGCCCCTTCCAGTCCCTCAAGGGGCTCCAGGAAAGCTGGGGAGGGACTCTGGATGAGGGAGGCGAGCCCTAGGAGGAGGGGGAAGGGTTTGACCCTGAAAGAGGGGAGATGGAGCTGAGATGTGGGGAAGAAGTTCTTTGGTGTGAGGGTGGTGAGAGCCTGGCCCAGGTTGCCCCGAGAAGCTGTGGCTGCCCCATCCCTGGAGGGGTTCAAGGCCAGGTTGGAGGGGGCTTGGAGCAACCTGGTCTGGTGGGAGGTGTCCCTGCCCAGGGCAGGGGGTGGCACTGGATGATTTTTAAGGTCCCTTCCAATAAAAAACATTCCATGATTCTATGATTCCTCCTAAATGTCACAGGGACCAGTCCCACTCTGGGAGGAGGGTGGGAGACGGCACCGAGTGCTTCCCGAAAACTTGGCCCCCCTTCCGCCGGACGTACGATGCTCTCGGCCGACCGAAACCCATACGAGGCGATGAAGTAAACGACGGTCGTCCCAAAATCTCTAGTTTTTAGTTACAGTTGCTAGAATTGAACCCAAATTGTTTCAGGATTACTTCAAATATGGATGCCATTAGGTAAATTGCAAGCGCCAGCACCATCCATCATTGCACAGAAACGGAGATACTTTAAAATGCATTTTACAGTTTCTTATATAAGTGGAATGAGAATAAAGAATATCTCAGTATTTTTACAACCACTTAACAAGCTCCTGCAGTATTCAGATAAGCACCTACAAATGAAAAAAAAAACCCAACACTGCTCATAATCAGGTACAATTCCGCTGCCCTCGGATGAATCACACCTGATTAACTGCAGGGTGAACTGAGCCACATAAACAGCAAAGACCCACATTAGGGATGAAACCCTGGCTTTGGGAAAACAGGCGAAAACCGCAACTCCAATGCCAAGGGAAAAAAATTCCAAAAGCCTCTATTTGGACGGGCTTCAAAATTTGTACCTTTCAGCTAATGAATAAAGATGAAGACAAAGAGGTTTTGATTAAGGCGTTGTTCCTACAACAGGTGAAGAGGACAGGAGAACCCTCTCAGGGATGAGCTTTATATCACAGCAAACGTGCTCCAGGAACAGTATGTGGTTCTCTGCAGAAAGATAGAAAAGCTTCCTCTGCACTGAAGAGGACAGGAATCCAGGTCCATCACTCACAACCCAAGCAAACAGGTTGCAACAGCGGTGCCATGGCGCTGAGCAGATATAGAGGATGCCATGTCTACCTGTACCAGTGCAGGAACTGGCTGACACTGAACTCTCCAGGAGCATCTGATGTTTGTGTGAGAAGAAACCTGATTTTCACAGGCACAGAAGCACCTGATCACGGGAGAAGCCACATTTCCACCCTGAATCTCTGGAAGTCTCCAGTCCAATTCCAGGACCTCATCCCATTGAGTTTTGAGGACCTCCAAGATGGAAGAGTGGAGTTTTTGCTTTGTCTTAGACACCAAAAAAGCTCCTCAGAGGCACCTCTGACTCCTCTGCTTGCAGACCAAGGAATCCAGCAGGTCTGGGGGTGGTGAAGGAGAACATCAACAAGGGCTTGGAGTTCGGTTTTCAGGCAGAAGGTGGTGGTGAGAGGGAGGGTTCCTCTCGCTCTGGTGTTGCAGCAGCTGCTGAGACTCTTCCCCGTTCAAGCTGCCAGGAAGAAGCCATTGTCACCAAATAAAAAGACCTGATCAGGAAAAAGGTCATCCCAGTAACACAACAGGAAAAGCTGGTGGGGAACTTCAGGTTTCACTTTTACAATTGCTGCAGGTTCCCAGACACAGACTGTTTCTTCCATCTTCATGGAAAGGGGTGCCCTGTTAACTGAACGTACGTGCAATTTTCAGAAAAGACTTTAAAATGAGGAATTAGGTATCATCTTGAGTGCGTTCCTTCCTCTCCCCCAAATGGAGAAAAGTAATCTCTGAGGGAAGAATTTAATCAAAGCCAGCTGCTAATTACTTTCCTGACACCAGGGGAGAAGAATGTTGGCATCAGAAAGATATGGAAGATTCTCATGATTAATATTTGATAAATTTGTAATTGGATCGTTTGATTTTGCAGTCTCCTTTGAATAGAGGTAGAAACTTTATTGAAATTAATCTTTATGAATTCAGGCCACAAACTTCAGGGGATGATAACTCATTGATTGATTTGAGTATCTTGAAGTGCTAACCCTGGAGAGAAGATAAATTGGGATTGCCTAAGGACAAGTCAATACAGCCTGAATGTAATCCACAGCTCTTTCCTATTAGAGGAAATAAATTACATTCTCTAAAGAGTTAAAGTTGAATTTCTCCAGCTTTTTTTTTTTTTTTTGCTGAAGTTCAGAGATTCAACATGAATATTTAATTTAAAAGCAAACGAGAATTAAGTGTGCTAACATTGAATTAATAAAATAGTTGAGCAGCGTGCAATAGTGAGCAAACGTTCTCATGAAAAAATATGAAAGTCAAAATCGCAACGTTATGGTTATATATCATATTGTTGAGAATTGGGTATAAGAATTTTCTCTTGATACTAATAAAACAAAGCAGAAATTCAGATCATTGTAGGGCTGAATATTATTACTACGAACAACAAAACCAGTTTCTTGCTCTGACTTTTAGCTATTGGGTTGTGTATTGAAACCTTTTGAGCTGGTTTATGCTAATAACCCAGCAGCAAAGCAAAAAAAATATGTCCAGAGATATCCGGTTTATAACTAAAGTAAATTAAAGGCCATGTGCACATTCACTGAGGGATCTGAACGCCCAGTCTTTTATTTTGAAGGCAAGAGATTAAAGTTCCCTTTGCTTTACCAGCATTGCTGCTTTGAACAGACAGCAAAGAAATGGCAAAAAATAGGAAAAAAGAAGAGTTTTAATCTTAGTGTACCAATGTGGCTCGTTTGCGTTTCCCCTCTATTGCAGAAGCAAACAGAAATCCAGCTCTTTTATATTAGCTTTAAAGAAGATTCAGGTTTGGGCACCTCTCCCCTGATATTTTTAATTCAGCATTTAAATAGTTGCATTAGTATTCACAGCACTTTCCACGTACGCAAGCAGGGAGGCTTTTGCCTCAAAGAACCCACGATCTAAATTAAATCACAATATTGAAAAAAAAAAAAAAAAAGCTACCTGGAAACAACACCGAGCCTTAAGCTGGCTACAAAGCTTTCTCCCTTCCCCTTTCCACTGATGGCAGGATTTATGAGAAGGCAAGATACAGAGGGTGATCGCCTGCGCTTAAGCAAACAGAAAAGACTGAAGACAAAGATGACAAGGTGGTTCAGCGCAGCGCCTGTGGAAGGCTATTCCCGACTCAGAATTAGGGATCTGATAAAGACAGCTTTGTTAGAAAAGCTGGAAAGAGGCAGCACACGAGAAGTCATGGATTTGGTAGATACGGCATGATAACTACGGTGTTTGAAGTGGAGGGGGAAAAAGGCAACTACAGAGATGATAAAGAAGGAGCTAAGATGATCCTTCCTACAAATACACTTCAGGCCACAGGGGGACAAATGTGTCATGTTCCAGGTGACACTAAGAAAAAAAAAAAAGAGGGTGGCAATTTGAACCCAAGTTACGTACTGGGAAACCAGTGCAGTTCTGCAAACAAAGAGGGAGCACGTGCAGGAACCCTACACACGCACAGAGACATGGTTTTGAGACTCCAGCTAAGCCTCAGTGACTTGGTGTATACATTCAACATACATTCTGCGGGCAGCGATCTGTCTGTTCAGCAGAACCCATAGAGTCAGTAGGGCTCAATATCAAATATAAACTATCTTAGTATTGCCCATTTTTTTCCTGGAGGACCAAAGACTGGCCCCCAAACGCAGCTTGGAGCACCTTCAACCACAGACAATGAGTAGAGTGGAGCAAAACCATGACCCCTTCTCTTTGCCATGGAGCAGAGAGTCCTTTGGAGGAGAGAGTCCTTCTGCACCGAGTTTCCAGCCAACTCCTGCCACCGAGCTGCTCCCTTGCCACACAATGGAGAATGCTTTGCTGGAGAGCACCTCTGAGGAGAAAGACCTAGGAGTCCTGGTGGACAATAGGATGACCAC
The DNA here is from genome assembly GCA_003697955.1 of Calidris pygmaea. NCBI lineage: Eukaryota > Metazoa > Chordata > Aves > Charadriiformes > Scolopacidae > Calidris > Calidris pygmaea. The sequence continues at coordinate 7,878,119 of QJSC01002385.1, read as the reverse complement.
GAACCAGCAATGTGCCCTTGTGGCCAAGGCGGCCAATGGCATCTTGGAGGGCATCAAGAAGAGTGTGGTCAGCAGGTGGAGGGAGGTCATTCTCCCCCTCTGCTCTGCCCTGAGGAGGCCCCATCTGGAGCACTGGGTCCAGTTCCGGGCTCCCCAGTTCCAGAAGGACAGGGAACTGCTGGAGATGGTACAGCAGAGGGCTACAAGGATGACGAGGGGCCTGGAGCATCCCTCTTACGAGGAAAGGCTGAGGGACTTGGGGCTTTTAAGCCTGGAGAAAAGAAGACTGAGGGGGAATCTGATCAACACCTATAAATACTTTAAGGGTGGGTGTCAGGAGGATGGGGCCAGTCTTGTTTCAGTGACAGGACAAGAGGAAATGGGCACAAACTTGAATATAAGAAGTTCCACCTAAACATGAGGAGGAACTTCTTTCCTGTGAGGGTGGCAGAGCCCTGGAAGAGGTTGCCCAGAGAGGTGGTGGAGTCTCCTTCTCCGGAGACATTCAAACCCACCTGGACACGTTCCTGTGGGACCTGCTCTGGGTGGACCTGCTCTGGCAGAGGGTTGGAGGAGATGATCTCCAGAGGTCCCTTCCAACCCCATATCACTCTGTGATTCTGTAATGCTTTCAATGGTAAATATGTGTTTGCATTAATAAATGCTGCAGTTAATTAACTTAATGTAGCAGAAACTAACAGGCATTTAAGAGCGTTGCCCACGGAATTACCGCAAGCCGGCTCATAACGCTGAACTTTATTTGAAACCAAATCCGGCTTTGTAAGCAAACCTCACCCCAGACCCCAATAAATTGGCCCAAGGAGAAAAGGTGGAAAAACGAAGCTTTTCCACAACGAAGTGGGGAAAAAAACCTTTGGTCCATTGAAAAAAAATAGGTTTTATTCTTATTTTGTGAAACAGTTATTTGAGGGAGCTCCATACCGCCCTGGGAGGAGCAGCTTTGTTAGCAGAAGTGCCACTTGTGCTCATTAACTGCCCGGAAACCCCCGGGCCTAGCTGAGAACCTGGCTGAGAACCCCCTCCCCACGTTTCTTTCCATAAAGACACACCTTCTTTTATTCATTTTCGATTTCATCGCACCCCCCGGCCCCACAGAGCCCCGGTTGGGGGGGGGGGGGGGGTGCCGGCAGCCCGGCGGACGTGACATGACTGACTCCTGGCGCACCCGACGGGTACTGCACCGCCGGTGAGGGGCGAGCCGGTGCGGACCCCGCGACCCCGAGGAGACACGGTACCGAGACGAGGAGAAATCCCCGCCCCGGGTGCGACCGCCCGCCCTGAGGCGCCGCCGCCACCGCCGGCCCCGCCGCAACACACCGCCCGCCGGCCCCCGCCGCTCCTCTCCGGGCCTTCCCGCCGACCCAACCAATCGACGGCCGAACGACTCGCCCCGCCACTCTCTCTGCCTGCTCCCTCGGCCCCGCTAATCGAGGTGTCGGTGGATCGGCTCGCTCGGCTTGGCCACGGGCGGGGCGCACGCCCGTCGCGAGGGTGCGTCGTGCCGGGGAGGGCGGCCGGCGCCATTTTGCAGGAAGAGGTGAGAGGGGCTGGCGGGGCGGCGGCTCCGGTGCCCCCGGTGTTTCTCACTCCCCTGCCGTCGCTGGCAGCCGTGGCCGCGGGTGGCCGGGCCTGTAACGAGCGGGCAGCGCGGCGGTGGTTTGCGGGGCCGTTGTCGGGGAAGCGGGGGGCGGCCGTGAGGGGCGGGCAGGAGGCGAGGCCTCTGTGGGGCCCGGGGGGTGAGGGGGCAGCGCCTGTCCGGCCGGTGCCTCGGAGGCCAGTGCGTTCGCTTCTCTTTCAGGGGCCTGTCGGAGAGAGGAGTCCGCCGTCGGCAATGGCCAATGTGAGTAACTGAGGATTGAGTGGGATCCGGTTGGTTTTGGTTCCGTTTATTTATTTATTTTTGATATGTCATGAGTTAAGAACTTTGTGAGCTCAAGTGGTTCGACAAAAGTCTGTCTTCTTATTTTACGGGAAATAACTAAGTCAAAACGATACCTCTGTACTTATTACATAACTAAAGTCGCCACAAAAAAAGCGAACCCATTACGCGCCGCACATTTATAAACGCATTCCCTCGCGTCAGTTGTACGGACATTAATTGCGACTGTAGAGGTGTAGTTATGATGCTGATTATAAGGAAGAATGCTCTTTTCTTGTAATTACGTGTCAGCTGTAATTGTTTACATCTGTTTTACCTGCAATGCAATCATTATGCAAAAACTAATTTCAATAGTGCTTTTACATAATAGAGGAAGAAGCGTTTAAGTGGAGTCAGCAGACTTTTGTTGTTGTTACAGGAACTTCTTAAACCTAGCAGTATTTTAGAACTAGGCAGCTTCAGGCCTTAACTTGTAAATACCTGATTTAAGTCCTAAAATCAAACGTGCCTTTATGCATTTGAGTCTTCACAATGTTGACAGAACTTATTAGACGTATGTTTATGCAGAAGGGGTATGTAAGAAACATGCTTATTGGCTTAGGTCTGAATAGAGTTATTTTAAACGTACAAATAGTACCATTATTTCACTCTTTCTGAAGTAACCTTGTTGCATATATGTTTAGTGGCAAACACACACATAAACTTTTATAGAATCGAGAATACAGCACAGAATAAATCCCTTGATGTCAGTTTCTCGAAAGAATTTCTTTCTCTCACCTGGAAAATAAAGTTTTACAAAAGCACACGTGCAGTGGTAGGTGGGATGTATATTTTCCACCGATGCATGTTTTTGTGCAACTGTAGTCAAGAGCATTGGTAGTTTTTTACTAGAATTAAGCATTCTTTAATTATTTTCTTAATTGCCCTTTCAACTTTCTGCTTTGAGTGTATGAGTTGCTATTTTTCTGTTGTGTCTTTGTAAATGCATCATGACAGTTGTCAATCTATTTTTAAAGTATAAAAAATAGATCAGATGTTTCAGTTTAATCGCATCACCTGGCAAAAAAAANAGTAACAGTTGCTCAATACATCAATATTACTACATAAGATAATATTATTTGGCCTCAGAGTTAATCTCTCTGGTGAGGAGCTACAAGCTCTGTGGAGCCCTGTTGTTAAGACCATTTGCATCCTCGGGGGGACAGCGTTGCATCATTTTCTGTTTGCAGTGTGGCTGAATAAGCTTCCAATGGAATCATCTTCAGCAGTTGAAAGTTAGGTTGACAGTAGAACTCTGTGGTGGGAAGCAAATTTTCTGGTGCATTCCAAGACCACAGAATTCATAAAGGTTTTATGGCTTATTGGCATCTTCCCCACGATGCTGGTCCAATTGCAGTAACGCTTGTTTATAAATAAGTGAATGTACCAAGTTTGTGAATCTAAATGACATTGGCCACACTAACTTCAGTTTTGCACATCTTAAATGTTTATGGATTTTGAGAGCAAAGGAAAGAAGCTGAAATTAGCATACCTACCTATTTTCATATGCATATCTCCCTCTATATTTCAGAGCTCTTGGTATGGATAGTTTGCTTCTAGCTGAAAGCTACAAGATGTATCTACAGTGATACTATATTAACAGAGAGAGGTCAGAAAATTCTTCATCCTCATATTCGACCGATTGTAAACTCGATCGGAAGTTCAATTTGTAGAAGTCATAGTGATAAATGAATTAATTGTTATAAAGATCAATAAAGACTATTAGTCAGGGTGTTGACTTTACACTATTAGTACCTTTGTTACCGTACGTACCTTTATTAGTACCTTTAATAGGGATTCCAAAATGTAGTTTAGGTTGTGGAGTTTCCATGGTGCTATTTAAATTTTTCAGGTTTTTTTTTCCTCGCATGTGAAGGCCTTTCAATAAGTATTTTCAAGGCTTTTCCTTTATTTAGAATGCTATTACTAGTAAAATAGAAAAGTAATAATAAAATGCTCTTAAAACTTGATTTTACAAAAACACAGTTCATCATAATTAAAACTGTAATTTGATTACTGAGTGAGGTTTTCTCTTGTGATCCACAAAGCTGTACTTAAACTAGTATTTTTGCTAGCAGTGTGTAATACTTATTTTGTTTTTGTCTTCTCAGGTGCTCTGTAACAGAGCAAGATTGGTCACCTACCTACCAGGGTTTTATTCCTTAGTCAAAAGAATTGTAAATCCCAAGGCTTTTTCTACAGCAGGTTCCTCTGGCTCAGATGAGCCTCATGTTGCTGCTACACCTCCTGATTTATGTAAGAAAAAGCAAATTCATTTTCTTTGAATTTGTGTGCTATCAGAAATTTGTACCCTAAATAAATTTGGGAATTCTGAAGTGTGCTTTTTGTGTCAGGGGCCTTACTTCTACTTGTGCATTGTGACTACTTTGGTTATATGTGATTGTGATCAAATACAGATATATGTATGGGAGTGGATTTTTCTTCTCTTTGTTTTTGTTTTTGTTTTTTTTTCCTTTTAGATGTGATGACTAAAGCAAGGGCTTGACTTTTTCAGGTCCAAGAACTGTATGGCCAGATGAAGTAATGGGTCCATTTGGTCCTCAGGACCAGAGATTCCAGTTGCCTGGTAATATTGGGTTTGACTGTCACCTAAATGGCACTGCTTCTCAGAAGAAAAACCAAGTTTCAAAAAGTTTGCCTGATATATTAGCAGAGCCTTCAGCAAGTGAAAGGCATGAATTTGTAATGGCACAATACATAAATGAATTTCAGGTAAGAACAGGCTTCATCTATGTGAAACTGGTATTTCTTGTCTAAGAGAAACATAACTAATCTGTCTTCCTCCTGAAAAAAGATATTGTTGATTTTCTAGATGGTTTTGAAAGGTGAACTTTGACTGGGATGAATAGATACTGCATAGAACCTAGCTGAAGTTTTCTCTCTTAGGACAAGGAAATATTTCAGGGTGTGGCTTTTTGACTAAGCAGTGCTTGGTGAGGTAGCATTTTATTAGTGGCTTAATTTATGGGTATGGGAAAAGAAAACTTCTGTTTCAAAACTTGCTGTTTACCAAGTCTCTCCCCACCTTTTATCAAATGGAATTGGTAGTTTCTTCAGTATTTCATTGAATAGATCTGAGCTTAGATAGTTTGGACAGTGTTTAAGATCTGCCTGCTTAGTTCTGACAGCCATCGAGTTCACGCAGGAGCAGCAGATCAAGGTACTTCAGGCCTCACAATGAGACTGCATTTTGGCGATGACAGAGATTGCAGCGAGTCAGATGCATTATTAACAACAAGCAGCTTGATAATTGCTAGTGCGATAGCAGCATTTTGACAGATGTTTAGTGCTGCTGGCTGCTGACTCAGCTTTCCAGGCTCTCTGAATTTGTGACATGCTCAGACTCTGGAAGTCAGCTCGCAAATCTCCATTGTAAAAATGCTGGATAGTGGTGGGTTTTGGTTTTGTTTCTTTTTTTAAATGTAGCATTGTAGTGCAAAATGTTCAGAAAGCACAGCTTCTAGTGAGCTCCCCAGGTTCTGTTTTCAGCTTGTGTGGATCTCACTTTCTGTTAAAAGCCCAAGAGAAAATTCTAGTCTTCTGTTTGTTTAGTGCAAACCAGGTGCACTGAATGCACATTCACTTTCCATCAATATTTGTTGTACAGTAAAATGCCTGGGGCAACTTGTCTGAAAGGAAAGGGAGAAACTGGAAAGAGCGGAGACAGGTTTTGCAACTGGTGTTCAGGAAGCAGTCAACAAGAGTCAGCTTGTCAGCTTATCACTATGAGAAGGTGCTGTCGATCTTTGGAAAATGGTCACAGTCTCTTGATGACAGCGTGTCTACTGGGCATATGGGCTATGGAAGTGGTGTTTAGCTGGATAGAACGGGAGCAGTAGGCAAGAAATCACAATGAACTGCCATTCTTGGTAAGAACAGCACCCTATAGTTAGGAAGAAAAGGGATTTACCAGCATCACTGCATGGTTTGTCTGCCTTAAAGTACCAACTGATTTGTCCCAAGGACTTTGCAATCATAGTACAAGAAAGATGTAGAAAAACATGTATTGAAACTGCACTTCGTGTCTTTTGTTTGTCTGTTGTTGTGTTGGTTTTTTGGGATTATTTTTTTCCCTATTCTTTAATATTAACTTCTAGAATAAAAATGCTCGCCACACTGTTTTCAATGCAATAGTTTCCTCTAGGGAGAAGTTTTGGACAAAGGCAGGCATTAGGTAGGACTTAATTACAATGTTGAGTTGTTCATTTCAGTTGTAGAGAAACTTACTGAAATTCCTTGTAAGTTATGTCATAGTTAGAGCTAGAAAAACTGTATTAAGGCATTCTACACCTATTACATAGTAATTGGTATCCCAAAGGAGGCAACTGCTGTTAATACCTTCTTAAGGGCTTTTTAAGCTTAAATGCTATATATCTAACTTACAGGTGCCCCATTTATAACTTAACCACAAGAATCTAGAGGTTGGGGGGGGTTGTTTATTTTGCGTTGGTTTTTTTTTTATTTTTAGAAACTGTAGAACTAAAAAGCTATAAAGACTAAAAATGGTATTACTGGAAAACGGTTCTGCTTCTCCCAGTTAGCATTTTTTTCTGCTTTTAGCTTTTCAAGCTAAAGCTGAAAATACTGGTAGTTCAGAGCTCTAGAACTTGTGTAACTTTAAAATAAAGTTTTATTCTAGTTGGGTAATGTGTGGGTGTCTGAAATCTGTCAGTTGCAGTTGTATTGAATACTTGAGGCCATTGTTTCAAATTTTTTCAAAAATTTCTCTATTGGTTAAGGCGTTGAGGTAATACAGTGACAATAATACATAAAGCTTAAAATTTTTGTATAGGTTTAAACAACAGATTATACCTATATCTGTTCCGCTTCTAATACTTGAGAAACAAATTTTAAGTCTTATCATCTGCAAATGATCTTTCTGTGAAACTGTTTGGGTGCATCAGTGGACATTTGGTCATGGAAACAGTCTGGTGTATAAAGTTATTCCTGGTACACAGTAACCAATGTGAAAGTCACGGTTTTTGTTTTTCTCAGGGTGCTGATGTTCCTCAGAAACAGCAAATAAATAGCGCTGAAACTTACTTTGAAAATGCAAAGGTAGAATGTGCGGTACAAGCTTGTCCTGAGCTGTTACGAAAAGGTATGTTTCCACTTTTTTTGGATAGCTAAGAAATTATAACTTTTTAAAATGTGAAAATATGTACATAAATGCTCTGATATAAATGATGCAACAGAATGGGTCAGAGAAAAGGGTAATCCAGAGTTAATATTTCACGAAAGAAAAATGCATGCTATAAAATGAAAACCGAAACTGAATTCAGGGGCATTTAAATTCAAGATCAGCTGGGGTGGGGACTAACTTTCGCCTGTTTTCTTACTATCTGGTAGATTCTGGAGTCAATTCATTGCCCAAAAAAACAGTTTGTCACAAAATCAAATCTTTTAGCACTGCTTTTCAGTAAAATAGCAAATTGAAATTATTAAGCTACTGAAAGAATTTCTTTTCTATCTTTCTTTAATTTGTTCAAGAAGGAAATGATTGAAATAAAATTGGGATAAAATCTTCTCATTTTAAAAGTGATATACTGAAATCTGGCTGAAATCTTGGTCTAGATGCTGAAGAGAGCAGACTTTGCAGAGAGTAAGAAAGAGTGAACTTTGGACTTTTAATATTGGAAAGTGTTTTTTCCTTCCATGCTGAAAATAAAGGTCCATGAAGCCTGTTGTCCAGTCGATGATGTAAAGAGAGAATCATGATGGCTTGGGCCTTCTCCTTCACAGGGGAAGAACTGTCACAACTCATGCCTACAGTACACTACTGCCTATGAAGCAGATCTGAGGCATTTCAACAAAAAGATTTAATGTAAAAATCAGTGTATATCATGCCACGTGGCTTAGTCAGAAAATAAAGAGAGTTCACATCTTAATGTGTGTGGAGAACTGTGGAGGTGTTCAATTAAAAATACTAAAACATTACTATACTTGTTATATCTTTGCAAGAGAAGACACTTGTTTGCATGTCCCGAAATGTGCAGAGTAGCAGGGCTTTTATCATCTTGCAATTAAACGAGATCCTGAAATAGCAAACTCCATTGCTTGAGTTGCTTTTAACAGGACCTTACTGAGGTGCTTTAGTTTCCACAAAAGCAAAGTCAGCATTTCAAACCAGCATGCTGTTTGCTGGTTGTGACATTAAAAACACACATATATCTTGGATTTAAATGAAAGGAAGGCTCTAAAGTAGGGTCAATAATTTGTCAAAACCTGAAAAATCATAAGTAAAATATAAGAGCAGGCCATAACATGCCGGTTTCAATTTTTTTTTTTTTTTTTTTTTTTTAGACTTTGAATCAATGTTTCCAGAAGTGAATGCCAACCGTTTAACAGTATTAACTGTCACCCAGAAGACTAAAAATGATATGACTGTATGGAGTCAGGAAGTGGAGGATGAGAGAGAAATGCTGGTAGAAAATGTAAGTAGCTGACAGTAGCATCAGCTTACTTTTGTTTGTAGATGAATCTTCTGTGAACTACTTATTTTGCTCCATTTGTAGCTCTGGTAGGAGTATACCATTTTACTTTTTAAAGTGTTTTTCAGCTACTATGTACTTTTACTGACAAAATGGGGATAACGTCCAGCTTTGTAGCTTTTTGACTACTCTACACGTGTCTCATACAACTATTAAATTCTTTATAGTCGGGTGAGTCAAAAGTAAGCTAAAATGTTGTAAAATGCTACAGTAAATTATTAAAGACCCTTGATTGTTGTCCTGTTGCAGTTAAAGGGCAGCAACTATATTCTCAACTTATTTCAGCTTTAGTACAACTAATTGTTCTCTTCCCTCTTTATTTTTCTGTGGCTTAACTGAGATTCCAGTACGGAGTCTGTCCATGAGCATGTCCTTACTTGTAAGAAGTGGTTACTCTGGATTTTCCATTCTGATAATGGATCTAGCTAATGCTTTTAGCTTGGGTATGAGTTATATTTCTTGCATCTTAGCCATCCTCATGAACTTTGTCGTCTTGTTCTGTTGCCACTAGAGGTCTCTCTGACAATCACTTTATTTCACATTCTTCAAACTTATTTTTCTGTGTGTACGCCAGCAGGTGTCAGTGTTCACCACCTGACGATCTTAGCACCTCAAAATACAACGTTTCTATATATTATCCGTTAAAATTTTTCTAAAACTAATAAAAATCATCCTGTGGAATTGTCATCTGTATATTGAGGGTCATATGAATTGGAAAATAGTCCGGTAATGTCCTTTTCACTACTGTAAACTGCAAGCGTGGCCTGTGTAAAGCAGTGTAAGGGTTACCACAGAAAAAGGAAGAAGCAATCTAAAGGATCAACGTAAAGATTACACACAAATTAAAATTCCCTTCATTTTAGTGTGTTCTTCTCTTTGAATTATTTCTGGTCTGTTGGTCTTTGGCCTTGTAATCTGGTCTAATTATATGTTAATTGGCATCTTTCTTCCTTGTGCCCCTCCCTGTCAAGTCTAATATAGTCATTGTAGGGGTGTTAGGATGTTGGATGTAACCTCCTGGCCTAAAGGTTACTAACAGCAAATTCACAAGAAAATGGTCTGTTTGTTTGCTTCAGAGATGGTTAGAAGTAACCTTAAAAATACTAATTTAATGTGAGAGGCTTGTGCTAAAGTAATGAGGGTTATTTACAGCCAAATCTCAGTGTTTACAGTAGTGAATCTCAAGTGTTTATTAACCTCACTTGAAGTGATTGCCGAGGGGTTGTTACAGCACTGGATCAAAAGATGTACTGCATCAGAAATGCCTAAAATACTGTCTTCAGGTGGCTTGCTTACACTAGTGACTTAATTTACAGTTGAAGCATAGTTAATCATCAGAGCCATCAAATTTCAAAATACAGAACAGGTTGCTCTAAAGGATAAACATCCCATATTTTGGACCATTGAGGAACTGAAGCTGGGTAACTGTAATATTTCTATAAACTTGAAACCTTGTGCTACCAAGGGCACTAAGGTATTCATTTATTCTGAAGTTAAAATATTTTTTTAAATGAGATTAGGAAATTTTTTTCACGTTTTGAGGAAGCTGTGTGAGTTCTATTTGTGCTTTACTCTAGACCAGTATATTCAGCTGTTTAGATTTTTGCACTTGGACATGTTTTTCTCAGAGTGTATGGATGGTTTTAGAACCATCACATATCTTGACTTTTTTTTTTCCTGTTGTGTTTTTTTTTTTTCCCACTCACCTTGGCAGGCTTCTTCAGATGTTTTCTGTGGGGCCCTGCTGGCCCTCATAACACAGGTTGAAAACTGCTGGTCTAAGTGATTAAAAGCACATCACTGAGGTCTCCTGTTCTTGCTGATTTACCTGTGGAAAAAATGTGCTGTGTAATCTGTAGGTCGTGTAATTATTTTATGGCCTGTGTTGTGATGTCAGAGCACAGTGTTAAATCTACCTGGTTGAATTTTCTTCCCGTATCTGACAAACAAATAACTGCAACTGAACACCAAAGATTTTTTTAAAAAAAAGGTTATCAAAGTAGCTGATGTGAGAAGTTTGCTAAAAAAAAAAAAAGTTAGATTCTTTTAACTGTCTCTTCAGAGAAGGGAGTTTTTTGACACATTACAGAACAGGAAACTTCTTGGCGTGTTGCTTAATGGAAAATGCTATTTTCAGGAACATCAGCTGGTGTAACTGAAACATGACCTACAACTTTGATTGTTAAATAGTGGGAGAGTTTGAAATCGTCGTTCATCCTGACCACTGGTTAATTACAACAAGAAAATTCATGTAGATTGGTATAACAGTCAAGTGCTTATGGAAGTGTTTGCTGCCATGATGCAGAACTAAAACTTTATTTAGTGCAGGAAGAACTACATAATACTGTTCTGTTGGCTGAGATAAGACCTTACAGCAAAACTGTATTTTTCATATATTTATAAAAATATATTTAATGCTACATCTAGTGTTGAATTTGTGGAGTTTAGGTGAGATCTGTAAACTCGTGGAAATAACGCAGAAATACCTGCAGTAATGGTTGACTTCTTAAAGAGGATAACAGGTATGATTGCAATCTGCATGAATAATCAAAGCAATTATATTATTCCTTGTAGAAGCTGTTAATCCATTACTGACTGGCACAAGGAGCACTTTTAAATCTCACATGATTGGAGTAGCCTAATGTATGCCATTCTAATCCTCTTAATATTATTAATATTTTTATTGCAAGTATGCTGAATTTCTCATTTATTAGTGGAGGCCAAAAGAAATCTATGCTTCTTTATTTTCGAGTATTTTATATGTGTTCTGATGTGTACGTAATAGAAGTCCCATTTGATATCCTTCTTTTTCTTTATTTTCTTTTAAGTTCATTAATGGTGCCAAGGAAATTTGCTATGCAATTTGTTCTGAAGGCTATTGGGCTGACTTCATTGATCCAACCTCAGGACTGGCAGTAAGTTATGTGCTGTGTGGAATACGCAATGGATGCTGCTGTGTTCCTAATTAGCAGTGGTATTTGTATTCTTTATGGGTTAAATCCAACTTTTCCATGTTGCCCAAAAGCTGTTAAGATAAATTAAGGTATGATATGGGCCAGTTCCCACATTGTGTCAGCTGTCGTTGCAGTTGACATTTTGGAGAACACTGTTCAGCAAAGAAGCTGAATTTTGGGATAACTGTAGAAATTTTATGCCCAAAAGCTCCTGGTCAGTGTACAACAGGCTGGTTTTGCCCTGTCAAGGTGACCTGGTTGTCCTGACACCTGTTTGTGTAGATGGAGGGTTTGAAAAGGTCTCTTTGCGCTCGTTAATGATACCTTTGTTACGCAGAGAAAATGAATAGCTTGTTGCTATTAAACAGCCTTGGCTTTTGTTATCAGATGACACCAGTTCTCTGGAGGAGCTGACAGTTTCTTACCAAGACATCTGCAAAACATTACAGAGTCTTAAAACTTATGAGAGAGAATTGAGAAAGTTCTCAGACAAAAATACATATATGCTCAAGCTTTGATAGAAGCTGACTGTTAAAACCGTATCATAAACATAACCATGGCAAAGCTGTTTAGTGCATTTTTATTTAAAAACACTGTGAAAGGCAGTGATTTATTGTGTCAGTAGAGGCAACAGCGTTTAACAGGGGGTGTTTACAAGGTGAACAGGCAGTTGAAGGTGTGCATAATGCTTAAAAGCTTCCCAAAAGTTCCATGCATTTAAGAAATAGTTACGGATTGATGAAAGAAGGGTTCTGTCTCTGGGCTCCAATTCAGTGGTAACAACCTGACCAATAACCTGTTCATCAGGAGTAGGCTTTTGGTCAGAAGCTTCCTTCTGAGATAAAGCAACTGAAATACCTGTTTCCAATTTACACACATTTTTGCTCCTCAAAGCATCTTTCATAAAAGATCCTTTGAGGAGCTCATTGATAAGGGGGCTCATTGATAAGGTACTTGTCTGGTTTTTTTGCTGTTTTCACAGAGGAGTTCTATCCTTAATGCTTGTAGAAGTAGAAATCTTTAAATATGGGCTACCAGTATAACCAGAAGTGCTCCGCTTAGTTTCCTGTGTAGATTTCATGAATAAAACTGTACATAAAATTTCCTCCAACAGTCGTAACTGGTACTTCTGGGCTTGGGTTTGGTTTTAAAAAGGGATAGTTCTGACACTTTAAATGCTTTTGGAAACGGTCACAGGAAAAACTATCTTTTTTTTTTTTTCCCCACCTAGTTTTTTGGACCTTACACAAACAACACTCTGTTTGAAACAGATGAACGCTACCGCCACTTGGGATTTTCCGTTGATGATCTCGGCTGCTGCAAAGTTATTCGTCACAACATCTGGGGCACTCATGTGGTTGTAGGAAGTATTTTCACTAACGCTGAACCCGACAGCCCCATCATGAGAAAACTAAGTGGAAACTAGGAGTCATCAGGGTTTCACAAGTTCTTACGACCTTTGCGTTCTTTTACTTGGTGATTCTCTCTAAGCATTGTCAGGAAATACCACACTTTAAAGTATTCTTAGGTAATAAAGTAGCTGTTATTTATTTTAGTCTTTGTGAATATGTGTTCACCACATGTGACTTAGAAAATTAATTGACAGCATTCAACCGGATACCTTAACGTGCCACATGAATTTTAAGCTGTGAGTTTCCTTCATCTTGAATGAGTTTAAACATACATGTACATAGCTATCTGCATATCTTTTTTTTTTAATATTATCTTCCAAGCCACGCTTCTTAACCATTTTTGTCTTCTGGTGTCTTAACAAATCTGTGCTCTTGGTATTAAAAATCCCAATGCCACTGAAGTTTCTAGGAATTTTGCTGCTTACTGAAATAAGTGGCCAAAAAAAAGTGGAGTAAGTAATAAAATTGTTCTCCCAGAATATAGATCTTAATAAAAACTGCAGAAGTTAATGCCAGACTAATTGCTTATTCACTGTTCTAAAATGAGAATAATAAGATAAGCTTTCGGTGGTGCTCTAACTACAAGTAATACTTCAGTAGGGGAGTGTTCACTCGATTGCTACATCCAGAGACGATAAAAAGTCTTAAATTATTCTAGAATCAGTCATCTCATTATGTTTTTTGTCTTTATATTGCTTGGGATTTTATTTTCTCAGTGTTAGCTAAATATATTTAATTAGTTTATATATGTAAATGTAATTTAAAGTTGCTTTTGTAACTTTCTTAGGTCATTAAATACATTGTGGTAAAGAAAAAAGAGATAATAGGACAATGCTTGGATGTCATAATTGTTTTCCTGTACTTGGGTGCAATTTAGACTTGTCTCTGTGCAATTTTGAAATGCCTGCGCAAAGAGCAATTATGATCAATTACTGCAATTATGATCAATTATAAAAATATTTCAACAGGAAGGTTTTGAGTAAACTAGTCTGTCTCTTCAGGTATCGTAAAAACAATCGGGTCAGTTGAAGTTACTGGTGGTGGAAGAATAGCGAAGAACATTCAAGGCACCTGAAATTCCGAAGCTCTGTTGGCAGCCTCACTCCAGAGACCAAGTAATAAACGAGATTTTAATCTCATCGCAGTCAGTTATGGGGGCCGTTTGTTAATGTTTGTTAATACAGCAGTAGCTGTGCCCGTTCAGGCAACAGTGGGAATCCTTCAGGCTTGACTCCCTCAAAATGTAGTGAACTTTTTTCTGCATAATGGATGCACAAGATGATCTTGAGAGGTTTAGCCTCCTGTCAGGGAGATAGGGTTTTAATCATTGTGTCTTTTTCCAATGTAAACTAACATTTATGGATTTAAAACTTGTCCTAGGTTTGTGTACTGCTTCTATTCCCTACTCAGGGTCTAAGCCAGTTACCACCAAAGTCTTTTTATTGGCTTTAATGGGTTTAGAACCAGCTCCTTTACCAAGTGCCTGTACCCGTCCTTGTTAATGATTGCTGCAAGCCCTTAACTGCTGGATCACGGAGGTGGAAGTGAGGAAGACTTTCTGCTGAAGAAGTGAGTGCTGTTTACTCTAAACTCACTCGCTAAGCCAGCAGTTGGGAGGTTGTCTTGCTCCCCTACCACCGTTGTCATCGCTCTTGGCTCTAGGCTGCACACGTTCCGAGGTTGAAGTGTTTGGCTGTTGAGGCAGGGACTATTTATGGCTTTGTCGGGGAATTTGTGCTGTTGTTTCAAGAGCCCAGGTTCTTGACCTCCTCTCTACTGTCCAAGAAAGCTGTGTTACTTCAAAGTCTTTTATTGATATTTTTTTTTCTCTCGTTCTCATCAAAAGGATTAAAAAAGCTTGAGAAGCTGCAATGTGTCTTGTCTGTTTGCAAAATACAATTATTTTGCAGAACACAAATTAGCTCATTTGATACAAGAGGGTTAGTGTCTCGCTGGACTGTAGAGTGCAGTCTTGTGGAGAGCTTTGTTGGACAAGTATTGGAAAAATAAATTCTGTGAATGGTTCACATATATTTTAACTATATTGAAGAGACTTGATGCTGTTTTTTCTTTTGGTGACTGTGCTGTTCTTGCCTTTCTGTGTTTTATAAGGGGTGGGAGCTGTCGGGCAGCTCTCCAAATTTAGCTTGGGCCACTAGTTTTTGAATTTGTGTCCTTTACAGTTTCACCCTGGAAAGGGTTTTTATAGTGACTTTTCAAATGGCTTCAACCCGAGGCAAAAAATCTCACTGAAGAGAAGTGGGAGTTTTGCCTTGATTTCGCTAATACTAATGTTTCGTGCCAGATTTTGAGAGGAGATGTGGCCTCCCCATATTTTTCTAAATAAAATTTTCTCATGCGTTTTGATTCTCAAAAGAGACTAGAACTGTGCCAGTTCTGTTTCCCTCCCATCCAAAGAGCTACACTGTGCCTTAATGAACTTGCGACTATGAAATAAAAGTTTGGACTACAGTGTGATGAACCGTACTTCTGATAATAAAAAACAAAGCAACTTTTGGTGTTACACAGTTAATTCCTTTCTGGAGTAAAGAAGCAGAACACCTGAGATGAGCTGTTGTATGTAAGGTCACGTATCTTTACTTAGCAACATGCTTGAAATAGGAATGACTCTGCTCAAAATCATGCAAGTCTAGAAGTTATTTATCGTAGTCAAAAAGCTAAAGAAATGTTATAGGTGAAATATTTGTCATTTAGGTGCCCTGAGATTTGAGGAATGGAGCTAAAAGTCTTTCCACAGAATTCCTATTAAAGGAAAAAAAAAAATAGAGTTGTCTTTTTCTCTCCTAATACTTAAAGATACTTAAGTGTCTTGAGGTCTTCAGTGCAGTGATTGGGATCTTCTCTTTCCACCTGAAGGCTCCTGAAGTTTCCACTCAGAGATAGCTTTTCCCTGGTAGAAATGTCGAAGTAGCAAGTACCAAAAATGTTTTTGCTTGCAGTAAGTGAGAAGTTTACACAGTTGTCAGTGCCATGAATGTTCATGTTTAGGCTGTGCCACAGTACGAGGTAATTGTAAGAGTGGTGGTGGTGATTTAGTGGTGGGTAGGACAAAAGTACAGTATTTTAACAGATTGAGGATTGTGTGTGGAGGAGTCTGTTCCAAATCCTCAACGACTTTGGTTCAGGTCAGTGAAATTGTTGTTTTAGTTATGATCCATCCTCATGTAAGAGTGCAGGTTTTAGAATATGGCTTTATATTGGTCACAGTGGTGGTCCTCAGGGCTCGGTACTGGGGCCAGTTCTCTTTAATGTCTTTACCAATGATCTGGATGATGGGATCGAGTGCACCCTCAGTAAGTTTTCAGGTGACACCAAGTCGGGTGGGAGTGTTGATCTAATGGAGGGTAGGAAGGCTCTGCAGAGGGCTCTGGACAGTCCCACCCCTGCCCTGGGCAGGGACACCTCCCACCACACCAGGTTGCTCCAAGCCCCCTCCAACCTGCCCTTCAACCCCTCCAGGGATGGGGCAGCCACAGCTTCTCTGGGCAACCTGGGCCAGGCTCTCACCACCCTCACACCAAAGAACTTCTTCCCCACATCTCAGATCCATCTCCCCTCTTTCAGGGTCCACCCCTTCCCCCTCCTCCTCGGGCTCCCCTCCCTCATCCAGAGTCCCTCCCCATCTCTCCTGGAGCCCCTTGAGGGACTGGCAGGGGCTCCAAGGTCTCTCCGGAGCCTTCTCTTCTCCAGGCTGAACCCCCCCAACTCTCTCAGCCCCCCCTCCCAGCAGAGGGGCTCCAGCCCTCCCAGCGTCTCTGTGGCCTCCTCTGGCCCCGCTCCAACAGCTCCATGTCCTTCCTGTGCTGGAAGAACTTGAGCCATCAAGACCATCAGCTACACCTGAGTGCTAATTGCTGCCTCTGATAGGACCTGGTTTTCTTTTTTTTTTTTAAAAAAAAAAAAACATACTTTTGGGGGCAGTTGGTCAGCTGCTTTAAATCACGTCGTTGGAGCCAGCAGACCTGCTGTAATTTCCACCAAAGAAAGGTACAGCTCACGGCACTTTAATCTGTGGAGGGAGGTTGAACGCTGCCGTGGGTGCGTGATGTTGCTGTTCCAAGGGGGTCACTTGGAGCCCGTTGTGCCCTGGAGTTTCCGTGCAGGCTGGCACTTGCGTAGGGGGACTTTTCCATAAATCTGGAAGTTACCCAGGAGCTACATGCCCGTCGGCACACACGCGACACCCGCAGCTCGCAGCAGCTGCCCCGTGACGACAGTATCTTCCATCAGCTGCGAGAATAGGTTATGTGTTGGCTTTTTCATGGGGGGCTGTGCCCTTATAATTCTCTTTGTTTCCAGGGGACTGGCGGTGGCTGACAGCCCTCTTTGTCAGGAGCAGCTCCTTGCCAGGGGACGCATGCAGCGCTGGTGATTTATATACTGCTTAGGCTCGTTTTAGAGGGGAAAAGTTGATTTTTGCCGTGTTTTCTGTGTCCTGTCAATACACATGGTTTAACCTTGGGGTACGTACACCAGCGTGTGCCTTAGCTGAGACTGAATTGCGTTCTCGTCATCACATCCTAAACATTGCACTCCAACACAAAAAAAACCCACTTAAGAGTACAGTAATAGAGAGCAAAGCTGGATTTGCTGCAAGACACCGAAAAAAGCTGAATTTTCTTATTAAACAGATGCCCCTCCCTTTTTCCACTGGTTACTGGGGAGGCAGGTTTTCCCCAGGTGGGTAATGGGGACTCAACGGCCTGCAGGTGGGTTCCCCCCAGCCCAACCTCTCCTCCTGCAGCACAGAAGGTGGGACCTCTCTTGCTCAACTGCCGCACTAATCCTGCGTCTTCTGAGAGGGTTTGGTAGATGTTGTGTCACCTCGATGGGGGTAAGTTATGTCTGGGAGATGTTCTTGGCTCTGAATATTGTGAAAATAATTTAAATTGCTGTATGAGTACTTGGGTCTCGAGACAGGGAAGACCCTATAAATGTCCTGCAGGTTTTGGAGGGGCTTTTTCTGGTGGGGGAGGACAGGGCTCAGGAGGAGGGCAGCCCGATGTGGTCGCATGAATTCCGGCTCTCCCTCTGAGGAGACCCAAGCGTGACACCCGACGTGGTCTTTGCCGAGAAGCTGATGTGGTGACAGGAGGAAAAAGAAAGAAAGACATTCAGTGAGATCAAGTGTTGCTAAAATACGTGGGTGGTTTTGTACCGGTCTGGGGTTTCCCCAGGGCTGGCTTTGCTGCAGAGACCACACGGCTGCTGCTCGGCCCCAGAAAACCCGAAGCTGAAAAATCTTGACCCAAATATTTTACTAATTTGAACAGAACTGAAACACTGGTGTGGAACTGACGAGCTCATGTTAAATGTATTTATTTTCAGGACTGCTTTGTTTACTTACAGGAGTTAGATATATTTCTCTCTTTATTTTGTCCAGTGATCTTTGCTCCTTTTAGGGGAGAGTGTTGTGTGATAAATATGCTTTAAATCCAGAAGTGCATGAAGTTTCAAGAATATTGAAAAATAGAGGTTGGTGGTAAATAATGAGATGAGAAGACCCAGAGGTGCAGGAGTGAGGTCCATTTGTGTGGAGGCATGGAAAAGGAAATCTGTGTGCGAGGGGAGAGGGCAGGGTCATTGCTGACTTGGTGCTTTGGAGTCTGGGAGAGAGGAGAGAGAGAGACTGGAAAAGCTCAGAATTCAGAGCAAAAGCATAGACAATAACATTAGTAATTCTTACAGGCAGGAATCAGAGCGGGAATCAAAGGAAACGCGGGTATTTAACGCCATCCTGTTATTTATGAAAGTTGTCCAGAGCAATGTGTGATGTTCAGCTCGGGGTTTGGGAGGATGTCGGTACAAGCCGGCAGAGTTTGGGTGATGGGACCCCCAGTTCCTGCCCCTTCTCCTCCTCCTGCTCCTCTGATCCCCACCATCAACACAAAACATGACTGTGGGGTTCCTAAACCGGCTCCCGGGAGTACTGCTTGTGCTAGCGTGCCTCCCTGCCACCATCTCGTCCCTTCCCAAGGGAAAATGTCCAGTTTAATGACCCCAATATTCCACAGAAACAGGGACAGATGTGGGGCTGGCCCACCAGTGCCTGGGGTTTGATCTTTGAGGCCTGCAAAGCCACTGCTCCTCCAGCTAATCTCGTTAAAGACACGAGAGCCACACACCTCCTACTGCTTTTACCAGTTTTCTTTTTTTTTTTCCTTTTTTCTTAACTAAAACCTCAGTAATATGGAGTTAGTTGTTCTATTTGGAAAACTATTTATCAGGCACTATGGTGTGGACTGTAGACTTGCCCTACAGACTCTGCATGTTCAGCAATGGTCCGTGACCAACTCCTCCTTCTCCACACGTGTGTCCTGCCCTCATTTTTCTGAAGAGCTGTATATATGTGGCATTTAATATATATAAATAAGTGTGGTACTTACAGGCAAGTGGCTAGTAGTGTGCCTGCCTGGCTCGTACATAAGTCGAGGTTTTCCATTCGTGCACAGGGTCAGAGACTGAAACATCCGTCTTTGAACATAGAAATCCTTTATAAAGGAGGATTTTTGCAAATATTTCCACAAACAACACTGGTAGGTCGGGTTAACTGGTATGACACATACTGGCAAATTTTGGATATTTCCTCTCTGCCAGCCGTTCGTTACTGTTTAGGTTTCTGCTGGGTCTGATGCAGAAGAATTGCTGCAGACTAGCTGGATATTTGGTGGTGGAAGCAGCCTCGGGAGGCCATCAGGCCCATCCCCTGCTCTGGGAGTCTGCAAAGACGCCCGATGTTGATGTCTTTGAGTCATTGATGTCATTTTGATGTCATTTGATGATGATTCTGTGATTTCATCGAGGAGCAAAATGTCAGTGAAATTACCCCCTTCCATCCCTGCTCCCTCCTACTCCTCGGAAAAAAAAAACAACAAACGGTTCTGAAAACCTGTTGAAAGTAATGAAAACTTCACTGAAAAAGCATCTATTATTCCCAAATTTCTAGTGTAATCAGAGAATCACATGGGGTTGGAAGGAACCTCTGGAGATTATCTCCTTCAACCCCCCTGCCAGAGCAGGTCCCACAGGAACGTGTCCAGGCGGGTTTGAATGTCTCCAGAGAAGGAGACTCCACCACCTCTCTGGGCAGCCTCTGCCAGGGCCCTGCCACCCTCACAGCAAACAAGTTCCTCCTCATGTCTAGGTGGAACTTCCTATGGTCGGGTTTGTGCCCATTGCCTCTTGCCCTGAATGAAGGAGGTATTCTGCTACACGCTAATGCCCATGGTGAGGATGAGAAAGAAATACCCAGTTGGTTCTTTCTCTTCTTGAGAAGTATCCCACCATAGTCCATTAAGGAATGAAAGCATGGTCTTAACTGGAGAAAAGCCAAAAGCTGGTGGTGGAGCGTTGAGGCCAGCACCTAAATCTGCCAATCCACAAAAAAACCTGCGATTAAATAATAGTTGCGAACAGACTGTGGCTTTCATCTTCCACGGGCTGCCATGGTGTCTTTAAAATAGTAGCCCTTCACCTTGGTAATGGCAATTCTGGCTTTAGGGCTGGGGTTGGTTATTTTTCGGGAGAGCTCAGGCCGCGATTTCGGGAGCTGCACAAACACAAAGGTCTCCTCGGTGCGGAGGCTGAGGAGGGGGGGAAACCCTAACAGGATTAGGAGTCTGAAATTTCATGCAGCTGGGTGTTATGCTTCACCGGGAAAGTAATCTCCACCGCTAAAACCGCAGCGTCTGGCAGATTGGGAAAGCTTTGAGAAAAGCAAACGCAGGGTGAGGGCTGGGCTTTGGGGAGGGTTTTA
This sequence comes from Calidris pygmaea, assembly GCA_003697955.1. Classification (NCBI taxonomy): domain Eukaryota; kingdom Metazoa; phylum Chordata; class Aves; order Charadriiformes; family Scolopacidae; genus Calidris; species Calidris pygmaea. Next base: position 7,857,525 of record QJSC01002385.1, on the reverse strand, counting down.
TGTCTAAGAGAGAGACAGTGATATTCCGTAGAGATGAATTGGTGACTGGTAGAAAATGTTCAGAAATGAACTTCTTGGAATATATTTTCCCTGGGGAAAACACAGAATCATAAAACGGTTTGGGTTGGAAGGATCTTAAAGAGCATCGACTTCCACCTCCCACCACACCAGGTTGCTCCAAGCTCCTATGGCTCCCCTCCCTCATCCAGAGTCCCTCCCCATCTCTCCTGGAGCCCCTTGAGGGACTGGAAGGGGCTCCAAGGTCTCCCCAGAGCCTTCTCTTCTCCAGGCTGAACCCCCCCAACTCTCTCAGCCTATCAGAATTTTGGTTAGTAGGATGTTTTTGGGTGACAAACCATCATTTCGATTGTAAAAAAGTGATGTATGGCCACGTGTGTTGTCCCCTACTGTGTGCTCAGGTTGCTAAGACATTAGTTGAGGTTGAGCAGTAAAAAACACCCATCCCAGGTGGTTCTCTACGGCATCAGGAACATCACCCACATGTTCTTCTGTTCTTCTGACACCTGCCATGGGCTTTAGGTGCCGCTTTTTTCTTTGGTTTTGTCAGGATACAGCGCTGCGTGGCTCACAGCCTCACAGCAGGAGGGTTATTTACATTTTTAAAGGAAAGAACTGAGTTACCCCTTTAAAATAGTTACCTACTTCAAATATTGGCCTGCAGCCCCTTGCCATGGTCCCAAATCAACACTTTTTGGGTAGGAAGGTGGGGTTAGTAATTTCTAACACACACGGACTGACAAGTTGTTGAGGTTTAGCCTGTCTTCAGTAGAGCTTGACAGACACAGCTGCAGCCCAACTAAAAGCTGTCTCAGTTTTACATTGGAGAGTAGTGAAGTGTTTATAAACATCAGTAAATCTGGCTCTTTCAGGCTGCTTTTCTCAGCGAAGGTTGTTTTTTTTGACAGCTTGATATCACTTTCTTTGTTTTTCCAGTGTCCTCAGCCCCACGTCGGGTTTGTTTGCCTTTCTTTTGAATAGGCTCCATCACCTTGAAGATACCCTGCTATTTTTTTTTTTTTAGTCTAAGACTTGTAGGGTTGAGCTCCGTGTGATGAAATGTGTAAATGGTAGCTGTCTAAAAGCTGATGAAATCTTAAAAAAGGGATAAGAAACCTTAAACCCTCTATATACATGTGAGTTGAAAGAGATATATTTAAAATGCTTTCAAATATATAATGTCAATACTAATGGTATGACATTATTGGATGAACCTGGGCAATGGGTGGCTGATAGGTTAGGAATCCAGGTGGACTTTGGGATTCATGTCAAGGCGAATCCCACTCAGAGAGGAGCAAAGAGACATCGGTACAAGAACCAATCAAATGGTCTGATGAGGTTGGCAACAAAAATTGGAAGCCCATTTTGACCTTGCACCTAGGGTGGACCAGGATTGAGAGGGATGGTTCCCATCTTGGTTTTTAATTCTGAATTGATACCACTTTGGGCATTGCCATTGCCAAGAGTTGCACCTTCAGATCATGAGAGTTAACTCACGCTTGCCGTTGATTATGCATATTTTAAATACGTTTTCCATTTCTTTTCCCACTAGCTACATGTAGGTATGTCATGTCAGAGTCATTTACCAGAGTCAGAGGTCAACTTGTTGGCGGTTTCTTAGTGGAAGGAGCAAGTTGTGATGCAGAGTCCTCTCCCCAGCTTGGAAAGGGAACGTATGGGAACCTCCAGGTGTCAATGAGACTCTTTGGGGCATACCCTTTACTGGTTTGTTGAGCCTTTTTAAGGGGGAAGGAGGAGGAAATGCTCTCAGAAGCTTTGCTGTGCCAGTTAGTCCAAACTGGGGTTGTTTTTGGTGGGTTTTTTTGGGACTGTGTTGGATTCTGGCTGGCAATGGAGAAGAGGTTCCTGGGTCTCAAAAAATTGTTGGTGATTACAGGAGGTTCAGCATCACTTTAGGTGCTGCAGGGCAGAGGTTTTGCGTGAAGTGGGTTGCTGAAAGCCGTGCTGGGCTGCTTGATGCCCCCAAAAGCAGGCAAAGGCTGTGTCTGGCGGTGTTTAAGGGGAGGAAAAGAGCTACTTAATCAAGCTGCATTGTCTTTACTGACAATTAATTCAACTGTGTTGTGGAAATGAAGGCAAAGTGTTTGTCAGCCACCATCTGACATCTGACCATTCTGCTCACGGTGCTGTAACGCCGAAAATCAGTGATTGCGGCACTGAGCTCGAGAAGTGCTGCTTGCCTAGGGACTATTGTGTCCCTGGCCCTGAGCAGGGACTGGTGTTTCCAGAGACACCTCTTGAAGTGGGGTGACATAGATAGTCTCATCCCCCAAGGCACATTTGTAAGCCAAAGGTGCACCAAATGCTGAACTTCCAGAGAGAAACCTATTTTGGGACTACATTTTTGCATGTTTTACTCCCCATCAATACTGTTTTCCTGTTATTATACCCTTGCAAACATCAATTTATTATTTTTTTGCCTTTGCTGTATCTTCACCTCCTGGGGTCAGGAGGGCCTAGCCTCAGTCTTTCCCACTGCTGAAGAGGTTACTGGGATGGAACAACCTTTATCAGAACTCAGGAAAAACAAGTAAATTCCCTTCTGTACACTTAGCATAAGGGGAAAAAGAGTCAACTGTCAGAATGTCCCATAATACAGCTATAGTTCTTATATCTTTAGCTTATGTATCTCCTGATAATTATTTTTTTTTAAACTTTGGCTTATACCTTCTTCATGTTACCCATAAATATCTCTGTCCAAAGCCTTTCATTAGCTAAATGAAGTTGTTGACATCCAAATGAGTGTTGCTTTCAGGAGTGGAAATTAGAAATGACTGCAGAATGCACTGGGAGCAAGTTAGTGTGGCAGCACAGTTATGGAAAACGTAAAGCTTTCCCAGAGCAGAGGAGGGAAAGGAAGATCTGGGTGTCACAAACTAAACAGGAGCATCCTCAGGCTTATTTTATTTGAACGCCCAATATAAACCAATTTGCAACAAATAACCATAGGAGCTCGATAGGAGGAAACCATGGGAAAGATCCATTAGCTATGGGGGGAGTTAAAGCAAAATGCTCTAAATACAGCTCTTTTCAGGGAGCTTTTTGGTTGTTTGGGTTTTTTTTTTTGCTAGTAGGGCACCGGAGAAAGGAGAAGGGGGGCAGGGGAGCAGACAGCAGTGTCCCAGCACAGGGGGTGGCACCGCACCAAAGAGCGGGGCTGGTGATGGCAATTGTACGTGGTTGTCAGACACCTCACGCCATCTGAATATTTAAAGCATTTATTGATACAAATGTACAGCATTTACAATAGTTTAAAAAAAAAATTTAGAGATTTAAAACAAATATCACATATATATTTATAAATACGGTGCAGCTCAGCATCTATGTGCTTTTAAAAAAACCCCAGCAGCTCCACGGGCAGCCCAGGCACAGGGGGGATGCTGTGCTGGTTCCTCTCTTAGGCTGTCACCTTAATTTGCTCTTTCAAGCTCTGTGTCCACGTTCCTCGTACCGGAGGCAGCAGCCCAGTTGGCCAGGGCTCAGGTCCCTTTTGAAGGGCACAGTGTTGGGGGAGAGGGACCAGCACAGCTCAAGAACTGGGACTTTCACCATCTGCACCAACATCATGGTCAGAGCGAAGCTGGTGCTGGGCAGAATTTAACCATCCACCTCAGCATACAATGAATCAGCCCCTGAAATAGCACTTTTTCCTTCTGCTGGATACAAAGGGAATAGAAGTAACCAGCTTGGCTTAATGGAACATCGATAACTAAATTTGAGCAGTAGCATCCAGGTCTCCCTGGGTGGGGAGCGCTACCAGATACCCAAAAAAGGCCCAGGTTGCCCAGAGAAGCTGTGGCTGCCCCATCCCTGGAGGGGTTCAAGGCCAGGCTGGATGGGGCTTGGAGCAACCTGGTGTGGTGGGAGGTGTCCCTGCCCAGGGCAGGGGTTGGAAGTCTATGGTCTTTAAGGTCCCTTCCAACTCTAACCATTCCAGGATTCTATGACTCCTAAATGCACATGTTCACATCCCATTAGCTTTCCAACGCAGGTTCTCAACACACATGTCCTGCATCTAGCCCTGCTCAGCCATTGCAGAAAACCTATTTAACCCCCAGCCCAGGAGAGGAGCTAAACCACTCGGCGAGGTCCGTCCAGACTTAAACCCTTCCATTTCACAGGATAATAATAATAATAAATATTTAAATTGCTGCTGGAGAAGCCATAACCCCCTCCACCTCATTGCCTTCCAAACCATACAGAGCGAGTACCTCGCACAGCTCTGCTGGAGCGAGGTAGCAGAGGAGGAGGGACAGGCTAAGACCCCAAGGTTGATTTTTTTCCCTGAGGTCTCCAGAGATAGGTCTGACTTGCATAAAATAACAGATTGCAACTACCCTCTTAACACCAGCCATCTGTGAGCAAGTCACAGGAGAGCTGAAAGGACATCAAAATGCAAGGTTTGGGCGTGAGTTCAGCTAGCCTGTCCTCAAAAATGTTAGTTTTTATATAAAAAGTTTAAAAAAAAAAAAAGGAAAGAAACAGTGTTTGAAGTCCAGTTTTCACAGTGAAAAAAATATATATAGAGAAAAAAACATCACTGAGCACAGCACAGTGAGGCTTCCAGTGTGTTTTCCTTCCCCAGAGAAGTCACCTGAAACTGAGTCGTGAGTGAGCGTTGCTCTCGGTCCTCCTCTGCTGCCAGTAAAACTCCAAAGCAGAGTTCACTCCAAAGGCCCCAAAACTCAAGACGGCACCTTGTGTGCTCAAGATCTGTGATTTTTCCGGCTCTTAACGGTATCCAACACGGATGCTGCCAGATGGGAGCTTGATGGGACCTTCCAGGAGCCCTCTCGAAGCACCGCGGACCATAACCATGCTGTTAACTCCATAAGGCGCAGGTTCCCTTGGAGCCAAAAATTAACTCATGAAAGAACAAATTATGACTCTAATGTTTTGGGTTTTTTTTTAAAAAAAAAAACAACCTAAAATTATAAAAAAGGGTTGGTTTAACTTGAAAACAAGTCCATGGAGAGCCTGCTTTTATTACTGACCTTGCAAAACAAAGCTGATGCTTTTTCAATAGCGATGCAAACCATTATATATATATATATTTATGATAATTTATATATTACAGACTTACCTATTTGCAAAACAACCATTTTGCCCAGCAATATCAGTTTTAAGAATCTTTAGGTCCTACTCAATGTACAAAAATAAATATTGCATATGTGATTTCCGAGCAAAACAAGCAACACAGGTCACCAAAGTCAGCTGTAGCTGGCAACGGTCCATACTCCGAACAGCCCATATGTAAGGGAAGTGCATTAAATAAAATAAGAGAAGCTATTTGGGATCAAATCACCCTCATGCTGTAGGACTGGGTGCCAAAAATGTAAAAATAAGTAAAGCCTCCAAAACACCAGGAACCTGTTGGCTTGGGAGGCACCAAGATCCCCACCTGGACACCCACCAGTTCTCCTCCTGGGACAGGGTCAGGGAGCACACACCCAGCTCCTCCTCTAAACACGCATCAGGAACAGAGTTTTTAGAGTTCTTCTGGTTCAGTTGATAAACCAAAGTGTTTTTTCTGCCCATTCCAGTGTGTGTTGTCATGGGGGTGGCTCTTCATGCTGCTGGTGGGCAACCTCGGAGGAAGCATCTGGGCACGATGCTGGCCTGGTCTGAGCTTCTGCTGCTCCTTTGACCTCATCCCTTCCAGCTGCCTTGCTGCAAACTACTGCACTCTCCGGGAGGAGGAGATGTGGGGAGGCTGCGAAGACTTACCGACTACATATTATTTACCCTGTGGTCTCCAAAGAGGTTAACGAGACACCGGCGTTAGTGCTGTGACAAATTATAATAAGAAAATGTCAGAAGCGTAAGCGATGATAATAGCAGCTGGCAGCGATATAGTACTTTTAAATAACATTTCTTCACGGAGAAAAGAGAGGAATTAAGAAAAGTGTGTGTATCAGTCTCAGCAGAGGATTCTGGGAACACTTTGCATGGGTTTCTTCAGAAAACAGTTGAGAAACCACATGGTGGTCTTACCCCCTTCGAATGAGTCTACATCCCAGATTCACTAGTTCATCGCTAACAAAAAATAAGGTGGAAAACCAGTCTTTTGGAGACAACTCCAAAGCGCAGGCTCCGCACGGGGATGTTGAAGGTGTTCTCAGCCACCTCAGCTCTCCGGAGCCACCACACGTGGCAGCGTCACCCAGTGCTGGGACACCAGCCCCAGCCAGAGGCAGGCGGTGGTGAGCAGAGCAGGATGCGGGAGCCTCTGCGTTTTGTTGAGGGGAGAGAGGGTTGTGAAGATGGCATCTGTCGTGTTCCTTGGCAGGGGCAAGTTGCAGATGCTTCCTTCGCAGCAAGAGGTGCAGATCTGAAAGAAACGGGGTTATTTATAACTTGGTTATTGCCCAGAGAAGCTGTGGCTGCCCCATCCCTGGAGGGGTTCAAGGCCAGGTTGGAGGGGGCTTGGAGCAACCTGGTGTGGTGGGAGGTGTCCCTGCCCAGGGCAGGGGTTGGAAGTCTATGGTCTTTAAGGTTCCTTCCAACCCAAACCATTCTATGATTCTATTTGAAAAACACCAATACCACTGAATAAAGAGGTAGGAAAATAATAAGACATTTGCAAAGAGGTACAGTGGCCAGTCTGATTTTTTTTCCTCCCCTTTTTTTTCCTCCTCCTTTTGTTTTTTTTAAAATCCATCTACTTGGAGAACAATTTCACACGTACAGGAACAGTACGTTGGCGAGCGCTAAGAAGACACATCTATTTTGAAGAGGTTATTACATTTAGGACAAGAGAAAATGACCTCAAGTTGCACCAGGGGAGGTTTAGGATGGATATTGGGAAAAATTTTTACACGGAAAGGGTTTTCAAGCCTTGGAAGAGGCTGCCCAGGGAAGTGGTGGAGTCACCATCCCTGGAGGAATTTAAAAGAAGGGCAGATGTGGTGCTTGGAGATATGGTTTAGTGGTGGTTTTTTTGGGTTGATGTTGGACTCGATGATCTGAAAGGTCCCTTCCAACCATGTCAATTCAATGGTTCTACGATTCTATCTTTTTACCCCAAATAAGTAAACCGATGAAAACCACTGTTGTTTGGTTGAAGCAGAGCTCACAGTTCAACTCCAACAAATTAGTATTTATTCATATAGGGGTCTTTGGGTGCCTGTCACATAGTGTGGAGTGATAAGACAATCAGTGTGTCAGCCCAAAGGACATTCTTGGGGTGAGGAAGAGCGTGTGACAGTGCCCTGCCAGAGCACACAGGTTTAGATAAGTGCCCGAGGCCAGGAGAGCAAAAAATTCTGTGAAAAACCCAGATGGGGCTGCGGCAAGCTCTTTGGTTTTAACCTGTTGGAGAAGTTCAAAAAGGCCAACTATTAACCTTCAGAAAAAAAATCTTATTTAAAAATAACTGTTGGATTCAGATATCAAACGTTTGCTTCAAAGGTTTTGGGGCTTTCCCCCATCCTGCTTTGGTAAAAAAACCACGAGTCAGTGGGCGAGCATCCACTGCAGAGCTGAGGGGACCAAGCCTGGAGAAGTTCTGCAGGAAAAAGGAGAAGGGAGTGGTTTGCTCCCCTGAGCTTCTGGCAGGAAGGTTATTTAAAGAGATTCTTCTTTTGTTCTGGGAAAGGTTATGCCTTTTTTTCTGTAACAAATGGAAATGAGCTGGAACTCGTTAAGAAGAGAAACTTGATTTTTTGACGATGCTGATTTACCCACTGAACCAGTCAGACTTCTGGTGGAGGCCAGAAGGTTTCTGCCCAGTTTTCATATTCCAAAAAAAGGGGGAAATTGTAATGCTATACCTTGTATTCTTCATGCTTTACGTATGTGCATCCTGTAGACAGACAGTCCTCTAATGGTACACAGCGTTTGGTGACGGACACGCTCTCTCCAGTAGCTTTCATCATGTGTTGGCTAAAGCAGTATCTTGTACCTAGAAAGACAGAAAAATGTGTTTACCTATCAAATTCGAATTTTGTGATAGTCTAACAAATAGGAAGGAATAGGAAAGGGGTCTTAGATATTTTTTTTAAAATCTTGGGCTTTAAAAAAAAGAGAATTCTAATGTTATTTATTGCAATACATAAACGTCACACACCCCCCGAGCTCTGGTTTCAGAGCACTCTGGAACGTGGAGATTTATTTCTGATCCTGATGTGGATCTCTGTGTTACAGCTAAATTTTACAAGAATGGTCTTTAAAAAAGAAAACATTTGCAATACCTGCTTATGTCCGAAGCTAACCTTTGTTTCTATAGGTTTAATTTTTTTCCTAGCTTTATGCACAACCATTAATTCAGTAGAATTACCTAAATCACTACACATTGGAGACGTCTTTCCCTCTATCCTAACAGTGTGCACAAGCTGTTCTCACTGCTCGTGCTCCGACCCCAGCTCTCCCAAAGCTCCTGCTGAGCCCAGGGAAGATCCTTCACCTTCCCTGTCCCTCAGTTTTATAATCTATAAAAACATGCCAAAAACACCATCAGAATGGTTGGGCTGATTTATGTATTTCTCAGTTTCTCAGTCTTTGGGAAAATGCACCATGAAATGTGTCCCCGATATTCCCATCGCATCTTCTGCACACTCCTCCTGTGGGCTTCCTCCTCCCCAAAGGAGACCATCCTCACCCTCATCCTCCTCCTTTTTTAAGCTACTCCTCTAGTGACACCTGCAAAAAGCACAGAAAATTCAAAGCAGAGCGACTGACAAACACTGCGGTTACTCTCAGCCTTGAAGGAATTTGGGTTTATTTCATGCTTTAGTCATCAGGGGGAAGCTGAAGGCGCTTCCTACCACTCCAAGGTGAAAACACTGGATTTTCAACACAGGAAACATGCCATTAGGTATTTCTTCTCTAAATTATACCTTGCTTCTCATTAAACAACCATATTATTAATAAAATTGTTGCTTTCATGGGGAGGAAAAAAAAAAAGAAAAGGAGTGTAATTAATTTAAAGTGAATGTTCCTGTTCAGCCCTCGTCTCCGATGGGCAAAGCCCCACATACTTCTCATGTTTTAGGCGTTCGGCAGCAGCTGAGCGAGACTGACGACTGAAGACGTTATTTATTAGGCAATAAATCCCCTCAGACATCAGCCGTATCTTTGACCCGCTCTTAAGTGCGATATCCACAGCAAACAGACTCAACTTATCACCAGAGGCTGGAGACCCTGGGTGTGCTGTCTTCCTTCAGACCAACTTGGGGCTGCCACATGGGGCTTTTGATGGCTTTTCCAGGCTCTCCTGCCCCAGGGGGTGAAGATCTCGCAGTTGTACCCCAAGGGGAGCACTCTCTGCACGATGATCATGAGCTTCTCCGGGCACCTTCCCTGGAAGTGCCGTTCTCCAGCAAATCCAGGCGCTCATTGCTTCATTTCTCCTGCGATGGATCTGCCTATGCAGGGGAGCTCTCCCCTGACAGGTCCCAGATGGAACAAGTAAAGCTTCTACCACCCCATAGCTCTTTTGAGGCTGTTTCATTCTTTCTTCCAAGTGTGTTTTTAGAAAATATTGTGCAATCACCTTGGAAATATGTATTTTGCCCTGCACAGAGGGACCTAGCACACCTTTTCTCGTACAGCCATCACTGATGGCTATCATCTTCTGCAAGGCAGGGCTGCAGCTAGGGAGTAAGTCCACAATAAGCAATAAAATCCACTCACTCAGATTAATATTAACTTTTACACTGCATTCTGGTCTGCCCCTCTTCTCAGAGAAGGCCAAGCTCAATCTCTTCTCCCAAGGAACAGGCGACAGGACAAGAGGAAATTGCCTCAAGTTGCACCAGAGGAGGTTTAGGATGGATATTAAGAAAAAGTTTTACACTGAAAGGATTATCAAGCCCTGGAAGAGGCTGCCCAGGGCAGTGGTGGAGTCACCATCCCTGGAGGTATTTAAAAGCTGGGCGGATGTGGTGCTTGGAGATATGGTTTAGTGGTGGTTTTGTCGGTGTTGGGTTGATGGTTAGACTCAACGGTCTTAAAGGTCCTTTCCAACCAAGGCAATTCTGTGATTCTAGGACAACAGGCTCTATGAAAAGTGCTAGAAAAGCTCAGAGCAAAGCAGAGGTGAGGAAAACCACCACAGCGGGGGACATTAACTGCTCTGCAGACATGGAGGCTACTAGCCAGAGGGATGTAAGAGGGACTCTAAGCTGACCCCATGAAGAACACAGGCCCAACGCTATAAAAAAATTTACCGAAAATAACAGAGAGATTTAGAGTGATTCAAGTAAGACTTAGAAGCTGGTGCTTCTAAGCACGGTGGTGCCCAAGCCAGGCAGCAAGCTGTATGGCCACAGGATAAGGAAGGCTCTCGGTGGTATTGTATCAAAAACATATGGATTTATGCTTCCTAAATTTTTCATTTCCAGAGTGTCCCTGTCTTTTACATTTTTTTTTCCTCTGGTGGAACTGTCGTGCAAAGACTGCACGATGTGCTTCAGCTATGAGTTATCTCCAAATACCTGTATACAATAGACAGCCCCAGTCTCGACCTGCTGACCTACAGCAGCATCACTCAACAGCTGAAACGCACGTTCTCTATGAGGTCCACCTCAAGGGGACCATCCTATAGCCTTAAAAGGAGCACAAATGAAGACACCAGCTATTGAAACCAGAAGTCATGGAGCAGACAGACAGCCAGGCTCAGTGTAAGCAAACCAGCCCTGCACACTGAGACCCAGCAAGGCTGCTCTCCAGAAGGAAAAAGTTCTCCTCTCTGTTTTAAACTGGGTAAGGAAACACTGAGCCTGGTATTTCAAAGGGCCCAGAGTCACACATTGACTTTTGAGGGCCCACTTCCCAACCTGCAGCCTCTAATGGTGCTTTTGGGGGCCACCTGCAGTGTCTGGAACATCACCATGGTGGTGGTGGCCATCATGGAGATGTCAGCCTGCCCACAGGCTGTACTTAAATGGAGTACTGGGAGCATTTTGAGTGCAGTATTTCCATACAAATTAGATCACTAACACAGTTTCTGCTTCAGCTGAAGTTAATAAATAACAGAAAACAAGGTTAATGCACAGCAGGAGGCCTGCCTTCTAGGAAATGCTTTTTCTAATCTCTGTTCAATACCAGGAATTGTGTTTTTAGTCTCCCTCATAATGAATTTTGTTATACACAAAAGGTAGTTCCCTTTAAGTCCTGCATTACGGTTAATGAAAATACTTTGGTTTGCTTGGTTTTAATGGCATCCTGTTTTAAAAAAAAGAAATGAGGCCAATACCAGGCTGGAGTATTCTTGGTTTTCTTTCATCGCTTAACCCAAGGGAAACAGCAAGGGTTCAGATTCGGATCGCTGCAGGGAGGGAGGCAACGCCACAAGTATATCCCTCTGTCTCCCAGAGATAAGGTAATTAACCAGCAGATAACCCCAGCCCCCAGAGCACGCCTGGGGTCACGCCTCAAACCTGAGGCTGCGTTTCTGCGGCTTCCTTACCCGAACTCAAAAAAAAAAAAAAAAAAAATAAATAAAAATCACATTTGAAAGTTAAAGCAACAAAGGGAAAAAAAAAAAAAGCCAGTTTAACAAACACTTTCCCATGTGGAAGCGTGTTGGAGGCACAGCTGAGAGATGCCAACCGAAGGCGTGGGTGAGGAGGCACCCCGAAGCAACGGCTGAGTTCTACAGAGCGGGGAGAAATAACTTTATCAGCTTTGTTTCCTCTGCAACAGGGTAAGGATGGAGCTTTTAAGCCACAGTGCCCGTCCCCCTTCCCCAGGTCCCTGCTCCTCTGAAGCACAGCGACCGCTGGCTCAGCAGTTACTCCTTCCTGGTGTCAGGGCAGCCTGGGCACTAACGCGTCCTGCCTGGGGTAAAACATTATCAGATGCCACCAGTTTCAGGAGATGAGAAGTCCTCTGGGCTGAAGATTAAGGGCAGACTCAGATTTCCAGCCAGCCCCTTCTCATGGCTAAAACCCCATCCTTACTTCATGGACAGTGGGTGCTTGTACCAGCTGTCACCAGGAGGGCTGGTGACCATAACGAGCAGCTCTGGTCTGGATGGACACAGGCACACCAAAGCAGTTTCCCCTCCCCAAAACAGCCATTACGTGCTAACTTTCCAGACAGACACATCTTTTTTTTGGCCAGGTCATTTCTGCTGGCTGTTACTGAAGGCAGATGGTGGAGTCACGCCTGGCTCCCTGCACAGGAATCTACAGGTAACAATGCCCTTAGTCATTTAAATGCCACCTATTCCTGTCAAAACAGGGAGCGTCCACAAACATTGGTCTCATCTGATGCCAACCAGCCTGATCCCTTTTATCGTTGCTGATGTTGTGCTGATTTGAGCTCAAAGCAAATAAATTCTCGGACAGATAACACGCTCTGACACAGGCTGCGCACACAGCTGGTTCCTCCCTGCAGCGCAGGTTATGGTCCTTCTCTTTCCAAAATAAATATTTTCTGAGGGCACTTGTCCCACAACAGACCACAGACATTCCGGATAGCTGCTTCACAAGCGCTGCTGAGCCTACAGAAAGCACCAGGGGAGTGGTGAGTCCTGGCAGCATCCCTCTGCCTCTTCAGCATCCCTCTGTCCTTCAGCCCCAGCAACATCCCTCTGCCCCCACAGCCCCAGCAGCATCTCTTGGCTCCAGAAGCATCCCTCTGCCCTGATCCCTTCAGCATCCCTTGGCACTGGGAGTGTCCCTCCACCCCACATGGCCCCAGCAACATCCCTGTGCCCCCACAGCATCCCTCTGACCCCTCAGCATCCCTCCTTCTCCACGGCCCCAGCAGCCACGATGGCTGCCTCCTGCCCACACGTGGTTTCCACACTGGTGAGGATACAGTCCACATCCAACCCATGTCCACGGCTTCATCAGGGGCTGTGGACATCTTAATGCTTCTAAGTGTCTCAAAAAGAGAAGCAGTAAGGGAGGGGGAGATCTGAGGATCTCACTGGTACCTGGGTCTGATATTTGGGTGCCTGTATCCCAAAGCCTTTTCTGAGTTGTTCCCAACTTCAGACTCCAATGGGAGATAGGAGCCCCAAAATACTGAAAATATCTCGATGCCAGCCAAAAAGAGAGCAGCCTCAGCTGCATGTGGCATGGGGGAGGGAAGCTAACGAAGCAAGAACCGGTCCTGTACCCACCAGTAAGAGAAACACAACCCTTAAATAAATGTCAGCCTGATTTAATTACCAGCCGAGCAAGAGGGGTGCGGGGAGTAGATGAAAGCCCTAAACTTCATCCACCCCAAAGAGACAGAAAAGCTTAAAGGATTACTCGTATCGCTTACATATCTCTCTCTGGTTGAGGAGGCTTACAAGCGGGAGCAGCAAGCGCCAGTATCCGAGTAGGAATTCCATAAGGAATAATGGGGGCTCAGTGCTGGCCCCGCGGTGGGGGCAGCGAGCGGTTGCCATAAGGTGGGTTTAAATTAAACGCTAGCGTGCGGCTGGTTACCTCTGGGACAATAGACATCCGGAGCCCACCGGTTGCATTCGTAATTATCTGCTGCCCTTTCGCAGGTGAAACATTTAAATCCGTGCGGATACGGTGTGGCTGAAAGGAATAGACAGCGTTCAGTTAAAATGAGCCGATTAATCCGGTTCTGCTACGCTTTTCAGGGGCACACAGCAGCATTTGTTCTCTTTAGACGTGTCTTTCCACAAGTAAGCCTGCCCACTTCATCGAGTTGGGCCTGATTTGTAAAAATTCCCATCACCAAAAGCAACGTGGGAAAGGCACAGATACAATTAGGACTCAGTTCAGCCCAGTTTACCAGGCAAAAGCGCCCGCTGCTGCCTTCAAAGGGAGTTAATGTGAGCAAGGAGAGCTTTTTCTCTCCATATCAGAGCTCACATCCAATACTCCTACTTTATCAGGGCTGATAACAAAATATCAGATGGATTAAAGTACTTCTGGAAACCGTCCCACCGAGGAAAGGAGCTACCCCTTTTGAAGGCAGGCTGATGTCCCCAAAGGAAAGAAAAATCAATTTGCTGAACCTCCAGTTTTTAACAGCAGACTCCGTCCTAATTTATCTCGCCAAATGAAGTGCGTGACTTCTTAAGTGGTCTCCTGGCAGGGCTTCTGTAGCACATTCAATACATCTCCAAGATGCTGCCACCTTCTCAGAAGCCAAACAGGTCACATTTATCTCTGTGGGGTCAAGTAAGCTGAACCTCCACAGACTCACAGACCATGTCTCGCCTCTCCCTCCTCTTCCCCTCCTCCCCTTGCCCGCCAGCTCTGGGCCAGACCCTGTGCGGGCAGGAGAGCTGAAGCAAGAGGCATTCAGTGCTTGTTTCCCCAAGTTCTTCTGGTTAAGGACCAGTGAGTAACCTGGGAGCATCTCTGGTGGGGCTGGTGCTGCCCTCAAGGAACAATTTGGGGTGGGACAACACAACAGCCCTAATAAATTCATAGAATCGCAGAATGGTTTGGGTTGGAAGGGACCTCAAAGAACATCTAGTTCCAACCCCCCGCCCTGGGCAGGGACACCTCCCACCACACCAGGTTGCTCCAAGCCCCATCCAACCTGCCCTTCAACCCCTCCAGGGATGGGGCAGCCACAGCTTCTCTGGGCAACCTGGGCCAGGCTCTCACCACCCTCACAACAAAGAATTTCTTACTAATATCTATATTTCTTCCTAATACCTATATTTACCCCAGACCACTTGCAGATTGTGGTTACAGCATAAACCAGGAATTTGATCTTGCTTGTAACAAACATAAATTTTTCAGCCAAATTTGGAAAGGTGGGGAGTTTTCACTGGGAACACATGGCAGGCACAGCTCCCTCCCTCTAGAATTAAATGTTTGTATCTGACAAAGCAAATGGACTAGTGAAAGTCCAGGGGAGATCTGAAGAGGCTATAGGGTTGCTTCAGGGAGTTACTGAAATAAAGTCAGGAGCAGTTGGTGCCACGGCTGCAAATGGCCCTTGCTCACAGGTATCAATGTGCTTGGGCACATCGTGCATGGCCACGGGACTTGGTCGTATGGCCACAGAAATCACCGAGGAGGAAAAAATAGTGAACGAAACAACCCTGACGTACTCAGCTACCGTCTGTAACCCTATCTGCCCTTTAATCCCTTTGGGAAGCAGCATCATGAGGTGATCTCATCATGAGATCATCTCCAGAGGTCCCCTCCAACCCCTATCATTCCGTACTGGGAATATTTATTAAACCTTTGCTCGGCTCCGAGCTCAGCCCCCATGTTTCCACAGCCTTAACACACGTTCACCCCCCGTCCTTACCCCCACGCAAAGGTAGCTTACTGGAAGGGTGGAGGTAGACGATGTCCTTGACGGTGAAGTCCCGGGGCTGGGTGGCTGGCAGGAGGGTGGCCAGCAGGCAGAGTGGCAGCACCCACGCCGGCGTGGGCTGTGAGGCCATCACCCGGTGAGGATGTACTCATGCAGCGGCCAAAAAACCCCACCTGGGTGAGAACAGAGAACAAGGGTGAGAAGAGGAAACCCACCAGAAGCCCAGCCACCACCTCTGCCCACAGCAACCCAACCTCACCAGGAGCCCAGCCACCACCTCCACCCAACCCCACCAAAGCCATGATGATCCCATGAACCTTTGGCATCCCTCCCATGGGAAGCGGCAACTGTGTGGCTACTTTGTCTTGGCTTCAGTGACATCCCTGGCACCGGCAGGGAAAAGGACTGAGGCAAACCCTCTCCAAGTCAAACGGGAGCCAAGGGGAAGGGCGGTTGGGTTCATCACCACGTACAACTTAACCGGTGGACGATATGTTTGCACAAACCTCAGTAAGACATTGATAAAGTCCTTGGAGACCACACCACAACAGGATTTAATATCTTCTTTTAAAAAATATTGGAAAAGTGCAGAAATTAGACTGGGAAGAAAGGAAATGGGATAGCTGGAGACCCATTGGGATGTCTGGGGGAGCAGCAATGTGTCTCCCATCCCCACGCACCAACACATGGTCAGATCCTTCAAAAATACATCTTTTTGGCAAACCAGAAGCTCCACTTTACTTTCCACATATCTTAGGAAAGCCAAGGAGCTGCAGGTTCTCTCTGCTTTCAGCTGTTAATAACATAAAGTGACTATTGCATTTTCCTCATCCATGCTCCAAAGGGTCTAATTCCCCCTGTGACACTGTTGACAAATGATGCAGCATATTTTTCCCCCGTACCTGCATGAAGGGAGCTAATTTAAGAAATTAAGAAATAATACCCACTGTGGTACCACTTGTGAAGCCATCCCAAAACCAGCAGCTTCCAGTAGCATCCCCAATCCCAGCTCTGGAGCCCCCCAGGAACAGACAAGGCTAATGAGTCATTAAATACACAACTCGTATTAGTATAATTCCTTAAAAAATGATGAAAACGCGTATCAAAACCAAGCGGGACAGGAAAGCCCTGCGAGGAGGCGGCTGCCGAGGCAGGCAGGAGCCACCAGCTTCCCCTGGCCGCTGGCATCCCTCCAGCACACACAGGGTTGGGGCTTATTTTTCCACTCAGACTGACCAAGAGACCTGCAATACCCAGATATTTCCCTAAGCAACTTTGAAAGCGTGGTAGCTATTATTTAATAAATCAATTTTTTTTGTTGTTGTTTTTCTCAGGAAAGATGTTCCAGGGGCAGGGATATAACCTTCCACCTCTGGCTCCAAATGTTTTTTCTTGTAATGGAGACCCACACAGGACCAGGAGCCTGATGGCCATCAGGGGGGCTGTCGTTATCCTTGGCTCTTATCTGAAGACACCTCTTTTAATTAAAATACTGTGAAATCCATAAAAATAGTGAGGTTAACAGATAACACGTAGTGTGGTGCATTAAGCTTTGTTGTTTTAACCTTACAAAGAGGGAAATGCCAGTTTCCATTGGGTTTAGTCCACAAATGCAACCAGGGGAAAATGAAATCCTGATTAGAAGCAGAAAGGAAATAAACCAAGCCTCTCCCAGCCACAGGAAAGATGAAAGACATGGGACCAGTGGCTCTCTGTGGGGTCTGGAGGAGAAGCCCCCAGCAAAGCCAGCTGGAGTCCACCTCAGTGTGTTTGACACTGAAAGAGGGGAGATGGAGCTGAGATGTGGGGAAGAAGTTCTTTGCTGTGAGGGTGGTGAGAGCCTGGCCCAGGTTTCCCCAAGAAGCTGTGGCTGCCCCATCCCTGGAGGGGTTCAAGGGCAGGTTGGAGGGGGCTTGGAGCAACCTGGTGTGGTGGGAGGTGTCCCTGCCCAGGGCAGGGGGTTGGAACTAGATGTTCTTTAAGATCCTTCCAACCCAAACCATTCTATGGTTCAGGTTGGAAAAGACCCTTAAAATCATCAAGACCCTAACACTGCCAGGTCCACCACTAAACCGTGTCCCTAGGAATAATACGTGTCCCAAGTATAATAAGAAAAGAATTTGTTGGGTTTTCTCATTATATTCACAAAAAGCACTTTACAGCACTGATCGAAGGCTTCCAGCCAAGGACACCAGTTTTTCTTCTATCGTACACGCTCCCTTTTATGGAGCTTACTCAGCTTACTCAGCCCATCTCCAAAGGCCTGCGTGCGGCTGTCAGTACTTGCCGAGTCGTCAGATTCAGAAGACAAGTGGCTGTTAGTCCTGCCTGCGAGGGTGGCAGGAACCCTCCAGCTGCACGCTAAAAATACTCACATCCTGCCTCTTGGAATTCAGCAGCTTAATCGCCAGCACCACTTAAAATGAGTCGCGAGAACCACAAACGAATATATGGAATTCACTTCCCCACCTCTCTTTCGTATGTGTTTGAAACAGGTTTAATTACAGGCAAGGAATTAAAATTTTAAAACCCCTCTGTGCTCAGAACAATCCTGAGGAAGAGGAGCGAGGCCAGCCTGGCCACTGTGTTGAACTGTGGAAGTTACTGATGTAGAAAGTCCTTGTTGAACAAACCACCTGCTCCCATTATAGTCACTGATTTTCACACCAAGCATGTTCTACCCATCCATTTCATACACCTATAGCCAGCATAAAAATAGATACTTCTGCATTGATAGAAATCCCTACTGTCAGAAACCCAAATACTCAATATTTCACAAATATTTTGAGTTACGTTCACATGGGTACGCACAGTGCTGCCTTTCACAGGGGGCAAAATACGCGCACAAATATCCTGCATCCTATTGAGAAAATATTCGCTGAGGTTTAAGGTAATACTGGTATTTCACAGAGAGCGGGGTATCCAAAACTATTTTGAATAAAACCAGATGTGTTCAATAATTACTGTTCATCACAATCATTCTCTCTGTTTTTACACCCGTGCATAAAAATAAAATGTAATTGCTTTTTTTGTTTTTAAAGGAAGTGGATATATATATATGGATGCACTGCCTGAAAACCTGCAGATATTTAACAAAAAACTGGTTTCAGTTCACTTTTTTTCCCCAAGATCATGCAAAATGGTATTTTTCTGCAAACGCGGCTTCTCTTCATGAAGCCTGTAAGCCCCAAGAAGCTTCATGAAGGGCATGAAGACTTTTTATTTTGCTCACAAGCCCCTTTCAGCCCAAGCCACCAAACATTGTACAAAAACATTTTTTTTGAGGAGTTATTGATGACGTTTTGGCTGCTGCAGCGATGAACTCTGCTGGCAGAAGAGCCTAGGTCTCCAGCGTATGGGGCACCTATTTTTTCCTTCTGAATTATCTTTTTCAGATGTAGTAGCCTCCCCTGCATAGCTGGGTGCACTCACCAGCCTAATAGAAAATGGCATGGCCCGCTCTGAATCCGATAGGGGACCGCAGTTGGGGGAAATAGTCACATGGTATTTAGATCATACAGTCTGTTTATAAAAGGTCTGGGGCGCTGACACAGAAATCCTCGTTAACTCAATCTTTCCAGCTTCACCAGCACCTTTCAGACGGAAAGGCATGCCCCCATCCCCGCTCTGCAGCAGGATTACTTCTTCCTGCCCTTTGCCCTGACACGGCGCTATGGAAATTAACCATTAAGTTCCCCAAGCAGCAGCCCAGTTGCCCATTTGTCAGGTCTCATTAGGGCGGCGACATCTCCTCCGCGCTGTCACCAGCACTGGGGACAATGGAAGGTCCCCATCCTCCAAGGAAGGTACGAGGGAGCCCTTGAGCAGAGGGGCTACAAAATGTCAGACCTCTGGTTCTGGGGGATACACGTTGTTGGAGAGGACAGTTACTTGTAAGGACGCATTTGTCCCTCTCACAAGCTCAGTAGATACCTGCTAGCTGGTCTTCACTGACAGCCATAAGCTGGGCTGCAAGGTTGAGGTAAACGTTGCAGCATTTCAGGAGAAAAAAAGGTCAGACACCACACCACCATTTGGCCAAAGCCAGGCATGAAGGAATTCCTGGTTTGTAGGCATTTCTGTGGTTCTCCTCCCTGTGTGAGTACAGCACAAGGTGCGGCGTTCAGTGGCCTCCACCTCCCTCCTACAGGAGCTGAAGTATTGCCCTGCTCTCCCTGGACATCTGGTGGAGATGAAGGTTGCCCAGTCCCACAGGAGGCTGATGCTTGGGATAACTTCTGCTGGTATCTCGGCTCCACCTTCCTCCTCACTGTCTCAGCCCCATCTCCAAGTTTTATAGCTTACTGCCTTCATTTTGCCTTGAAAACATCATCTTATCTCTTCACTTGGAAGAGCCTCCATCTCAGAACAACCTAAAACAACAATTCTCTCAGACAGATAACATAGTAAAAGCAAACAAAAGCTCCCTATCAGCCAGCAGTAGATGTATCAGCCCTAGAGTATCAAGCACAGGATGCCAAAGCAGCAACATCTGTGAGAAACTGCAGAAACCACAGCAGGAGTAATTTGCTCTACCAAATTCCGCTGTACAAGGTCAGCTGGACCTTCCCTCTACTACATTATGAAGATTATCCATCAGTGATAAGCCCCATCAAAGGAGCTACAGCCAGCATGACAAGGCTGGAAGGTCTGTTCCTGGATGGAAAGTCTACCCAAGAGTAGTTCCTCCATATGGACATCAGCAATGTGACTTTTCTAACAACTGCAAGAGTTAATTCACCATTCTTTACGTATCCTCCTGTTTCTGCCAGTCCACATAGGTTCCAATACTGAATCTACAATCCATGTATTCATCTGCATTTCTCTACAGCTTCAAAAACTAAACCCCAACTCTCTCTCTGTGTCATGTCATCACTGTCCCAAGACAAATCTGAACTGCAATGGAAGGTTTCCCACCTACCAGCGGTGCGGAATCCCAGACAGCATTCCCAGAGACTATGTCCAACTTCACCAGCTCTAATTGCAATTTTTCCCCTCCACCTGTATCCTGCTCAATCTTTTTTACCTCTTTTGGGGGTGGGGGTGGGGGGGTCTCTTCTGTTTATTTCTTGCCTTTTGGTTCCTACCACACACGTCAGAAAGGTTTTGAAGAGAATTGGGAAATCATTTGAATTGCCTTCAAATCCAGCTTCTTTCCAGTTGCTGTTTAGAGAGTTCTCTTCCCAGTTTGGCCCTGGGAATGGTTAAAAACGTATTACTCTCCTGGTAATATGGGATGTAGTGAAACACATGCAACTTCTAGCTAAGGAACCTATAGGAACTGGTCCAAAGGGGTTTGCTACTTCTCCTCAATCACAGTAAGCAAGAGTAATTAAACAATCAAACACAATTAGTGCACGAATTACTCTCAGAAATGTGGGCAATCTAATCGCCTTGCTGCTAATTACAAAGTCTGTAGTTCATTGAGCTAAAAGCCCACGTCCTGGGGAAGTGAAGCGGGGTGCGATATGTTCCCTCTCACACCCTCGGACGCGATTTAATCTTTAACAAAAGGTGTTTTCAAGATTATTTTAGGAGTAGCAAATTGCTTCTATTTTCAACCTGTATTATATTTTCAGTCAGACTAGTGAAACCTTAAGTTTTCCTAGGTCCTGTACAAACCCCTCATCTTTTAATGAGTTGTAGTAAAATGTCACTTGTATTCATTCATTCCCAGAGGATGGTCTGGCTTCAGATAAAAACAGAGGAGAGATAAAACAGGTGTATTTCACTCAAGTATTTCAGATACTCAGGATTTGGTATAAATGACAGGGGAAAAAAAAGTTAGCTTAAAAATCAGACAGGCCATGATGTCCATATAAGAAAATACAATTTATGCAAATTAATTGTCAAACTGAGAAGGTGAGATATTCAAAGTCAGACATAATTCGTTCCCATAGTAATATTTAAGACTCTGAACCCTGCTCAATTAGCAGCAAGATGGATATGGATGACCTAATAAATCATTATTTCAAGACCTATTCCCCAGGTTTTTGCATGGCAGCAGGGGCAGCGAGCCCTGAACTCCGAGGGGTGCTCAAGTCCAAGATTTGGCTGAGTTTGGGAAGTCTGGAAGCTGGCGCTCGCCCCTGCCGTGTCCCACGGCACATGGGGCTGACCTCAATGTGTGGGGAGCCCCCAGACAGCCCGGCTCCACGCAGACAGAGGATAAGGAAACCATGCGTGAGCACAGAAATCCTGGGATTTTCCTGCTAATAAAAAGCAAAAAAAACCCATTCATTGAGTTCCAGCAGCCAAACCCCTCTGCAAAGAGGAAGAGGGGGTGTAAATTATTTCCTAAATAAACATTTAAGTTCGCTGGGGCTACTGAAAGGGCTCCTTTCTCCAAGGCAGGGATGCTGTTTGAGTGAACCATGAGTTGCGTGCGGCTCCTTTCTGCTCCTCATTGAAAGTCTTGTGGAAAAAGGAGGTTCAAGGCTCCCAGGGTGGGGAAGGGTATTTTGGGGCAGGGAGGGTGCCACAGCTGGCCCAGGGTTGGTGGCCACACCATGAAATGCTGCTGGCAGCGGGCAGGGTGGTGGTGCTCTTCTGGTGAAAGGTAAAACAAGGACCTGAGCCTATGAGGTAAGTTAAATTTGGATGAGGCTTGGTATGACAACAGCAACTGGGATCGTCCTGGACCATCTTTCCTACTTATATTTAACCCAATAAGCAAGAGCATCCCAGTTAAAACATGGGGAAGCACTGACCATACAACTGTGTAATGCACCTGCTGGGGAAAAAGGGGAAAAATTTGCAGCATGTTACCAAATAAAATATAGCCAAAGAGTAAGAAATGCCAACAACACAAGCAAAATCAAACAAAACAGGAGAACGCATCCCATGCTTACGAAGAGACAGCTGGCAAACGATCTAATCTGCAGCCAAGACATGAAACTCTTCAATAAAATAGTTTTTTAGTCCGTGTACCAGGCTAGAAGACACATATACACAGTAGTTCTAAAAGAATGAGATGATTCCACTGAGCTTTTAAGGTCACATTTTCATGAAGCCTAGAAAATTGGGACAGTCTAGAGACCAGGAAGATCATCAGCACAAACTCTGCTTTTTTAAATGCTCAAAGGAACGACTGCTTAGCCTTAGGTCAGCCCTGGCTAAAATCACAGAACAGTCTTATTTGTGCTACAGCAACAAACATTTTATCTTGTAAAAAAAAATTGCGAGAGAGGGTTGGTTGGATTTTATGGAAAATAGGTCTCCGAACAAACCCATCATTTTCCAACAGGCGGGATTACAGCTCTGGCTGTGAAAGGAGACTGTTACACAGAATAATTGGGGAGAGACCAAAGCAAAGAGCCAAAGCACCAAACCCTTCTGATTACAAAAATGAGTTCTACCCAATTAACCAAGCATGCTCGGGCCAAATTAAAAAAAAAAAACCACCAGCTTAGTGACATCTCAAAATCTAATTGGTGAAAGGGGAATCTTGAAGCGAAAATAGTTATTTTTTTTCCACTTTCCTGCAAGGCTAGGTTCAGCCTTTTGTCCCACAAGTACTGACAACAAGAAACTTCTTGTATTAAACACCCCAGAAGACGTTAAAGAGGGAGACGAAACGCTTGTCCGTCGTGCAACAAACTGTGCTTTAATAAAACCATACATCAATCTGCACCATTGTGTCCTCGCTCCGCCGGTGCCTTCCCCCTCGGCTCTCCAGCGCGATTTGTGACAGTTCTCCTCGGACATCACCCCACACATTTGACATGCTAGATTAGGCACCGAGTCACAGGCTGCTCGGCATCGACCCAAAGCCAGCTTTGTGGAAGTTCAGGGAGCAGCCCCGAAAACACCGTATTGGGGAAAAGGAGATTTTGTTGTTACAGACTAATTCAAAACTTGAGCTTTTCACCCACAGAAGAGAAACGAGAGCTTTCTCACCAAAATCATTGTAAACATCGGGCCATTACTATTCCTTGCAACGGACAAGATATTAACTCTCTTGCTTCATCCATTCACGTTGTAGTGCCTTGGTTTTTTTCCCCAAAACAATTTAACGTATTTACGTAGTAATTAATGAACCGGGTGGCATTGTTCCAGCCCCGGACCCACACAGACCCGGAGGCAGAAGGACTCTCTTCCCCTGGAGGTTCACCCAGAGTTCATGCCATTTTTTTATTTATTTCCCCGACCCCCACCTGAATTCCCGTTGGCGCGAGGCATCAAGAATACCAGCAAGCCACAAAGGGAAGGGGACACTTTTGAGGACAAAATGGCCGGTTTTGCTCATTTCCAAAGAGCACCGCTCTCAAACTGGGGCTGCAGAAGACGTCGCACCGATGTCGGCAGCAAAACCTCAGGGAAATAATTAGGCATGGGATCACCCTCCCCAGCTACACGTTTTTGGCACCAACATAAAGCTTAATGAACAAGGAACTGAGCCTCACACAACAGTCCTTTGGTTAAGTACATCATTCTCATTTTCCTCTTGATGATAGAAAAAAGTAGCTCGTCTTTGTGTGTGTCCACATCTAGCCGGGTCAGAGGTGGCATCCACAACCTGGTCCGTGCATCAAAATAAATAAGACCTTTCTGCTTGCACTATTATATTATTTATATTCCCACCCTTTGCTCCACCGGGACTACAACAGACTTTGTAGGAAATCTCCCTTTGCAGAAATTTCCATAATTAGGTACAATAAAAGACCAAACTTAATCCGATTTCATATTTTATATCATGTGGTGCTGAAACTCAAATACTTCTCCCGTTAAGCTTCACTCAAAGTTATTCCACTGCCATCCCTTTGATTTTTATGCATATTTTATTTGGTATAAACATTAGAAAAGCTACATATCATTAAAGTCATGTAAAAGAAACCCAAATTAGAACTGACCAATTAGTGTTCTTTCAGCTGTCTAGTTAATCCATGGAGTAAACAAACACTAACATCATTAATTCACTCAGATTTTCAGTAGCTTTTCCAGAAAAACAAAACCTAACATAACCCAAAACAAACAACCCCCCCCGTTCTGCTTTACAAGACTTTCAAGTGTTGTTTGAATTCAATGACCAATTAATCATTTGGCGCTTGTCCTCCCAGAAAAAATCCATTTGACTCCTTTATTTTTCTAACTTGTTGGTGGGGGGGGGGGGAAAAAAGCTGATTAAAAGAAAATTATCATCTCCACTGTGACAGGAAGCTATAAAATGCCATCCTCATTTTAGCCACCACTCTCGTGATGGTGTGTCAAACTTCCAACATCACACCATGGGTTTAGGTAGATGTTTCAGAGATGGAGATCTCAGCGTGATCCCTGGTACTTGCCTGCACATATGAGGCCTGGGATGATGAGCAACAGTAAATACTTGCATTCCTACAGAAAGTTTTATACCCTTTTCTTCCTCTGCAATAGTCACCCACCCTTGTTAATGGCAGTGCAAGTTACAATCAGACACAAAGTCTTCCAGAGCAGTACAGTCTGCTGCACTGTGGCATATGCTACTCATAACGCAAGTCAAATTAACGCTAGTTTTAATTCATCTTTCCGAACTCCCCACAAGCTCTGTACCCTGCCCTGCATTTCACTTCTTGCAAATCACTGTCAATCACTCCTCCATTTCACTGCCCACAAATCACACGAGCAATAGTACGGGTATAATGCAACGTTCCCATCAAAAATACTGTTGTTGTATGACACAGTTAAACAGGAAAATGTTCCCATCATCGTTAATTATCTGCTAACGTGTCTGCTAATGCATTTATATATGTTTGTTCTTTTTCAATGACAGTAAACCAAGATACGGCACTGAGGTAAACACCGTTGCACTAGAATCACCACAAGCACAAAACCAGCCTCTTATCCTCCTGGATTTCTCACAGAAACAGACCTAGGCATCTGTAAGTTGTGCCAGAAAAGATGTCTTTTGTTGGTTTTGATGTTGCTTGGAGATTTTTTGGTTTGTTTTGTGCTTGTTTGGGTTTGGGTTTTTTTTCCCAATTGTTACTGTAACCCACCAGAAATAGTTACCTGGAGCTTGGAAGTTATTTATTATGTTGATTCATGGTTGGCTTCAAATGATAGCAGTGCACAAAGATAGAAAAAGTGAATCTCCTTGAAACTTTGATGTCTGTCTGGCTGATATTGTCTGAAAATAACAAAATTATATTTGTACGATCGTTTTGTTTCATGGCAGAAATAATGCATACATGAAAAAAGCTACCTAAAAAATGGCTAAGAGGAAGAGGGAGCAGAAAGATATGAAAACTCCATGGACTAGATCCTGAGAGTCATGGGACCACCAGTCAGTGCCCATCCTAACAGGTAAACCCTCTTTCTGTTAATAGAGTCATAGAATAGTTTGGGTTGGAAGGGACCCCTTCAAGACCATCTTGTTCCAACCCCCCTGCCCTGGGCAGGAACACCTCCCTAGATCAGGTTGCTCAAAGCCCCATCCAACCTGGCCTTCCTCCTCCATCCTGGAAGATCCCTGCAATGTAGGAGTTGTCACCCCTTTAGTCTTGTGCCTCTGATAAGGCTAAGTGAAGCAGGCTCCATCCTGTGCAGGGTGATCAGGAAGAGCCTCTGTGGGGTTTTAACACCCTCACCCCCCACTTTGTCTTCAGCCATAACCAGCCCCACACCCTGATGTCTCATGCATTTGCCCTAACACCATCCACCCCCAATCTGATTCACCATCATCTCTGCAAGTGCCCATTTCATTCAGTTCAGGTGCTTTAATATCATCAGTTCACCACATGGCAAGTATCACATATGATATTAAATAACATATTTGATTACCAGTAACAGAGAGCTGAGGCAGACCTCCTCCTGCCCCATCTTCAACCCATTCCATCAAACCTCTGACCTCCTGGAGATCAAACTTCACTGCAGGCTCCTCTGCTCCTTCCTTTATCTCTTCATCTGCTCTGCCTTTTGCTAGATCCAAATGCCTCATCATCTTGGCATTAGAAAGTCCACTTTCCCAAGGCGTAGAGCGTTTATAGACTATCATCAGTAATTCAAGCGTCTGCCAGCTAAGAGATGTTATCTTCAACATAGTTGAAGAATACCTCAAAAATCATGCTCCAACTCATCTGCCTCAAACACTCACCTACAAAACATGCTAAAAGCGGACCTAGTTTTCAAATGTGCCCCCCTGATTTAACCAGTTGCTTAATTTTCACACATGAATCATCTGGCATTCCAGAAGCCACGATATATAGCTCTCATTATGTCACCGCTGACATTTTCACTGCTGGGAGACCATGATTTACAGGTTTTCATTAGACCCACTCTCGGTCCTTCCCCCAACTTTTTGAGGAATCCATGTCTGATCAGTGAAATGTTGATCTGACTTGAAAATACACTGCTCTTCATCTACTAATTTCTCTAAAATTGACCTCCTTCTGACAATTGCTTCCAATGTTGACGGCTATAAATAACGAGCCTGAGAGGACAACTCTTCTTCCAGCCTTGGGAGAAAATAGTGTCTTCTAGTAAAGACACTCCACCATCGTAGCCACAACATTGCTATGTTTTCACCACAAGAGATACCAATGAATGCTTAAGATTAAATAAAATTATTTTCTTTCAAACAGTTGAACTGAAAATTTGTACAGTTTTGCTTTCCAACTGAAGCACCAGGCCAGTATCGTTATATTTCATTAGAATTCTTTCCAAGCAAAGACTTCTCTAAGAACTGAGAAACCTCCTCCAAAAGGCTGAAGGCTCCTTTGCGTTAAACAAAGCATTGCCCATGGGCCACCACGGCCAGTGCAAGATCTACAGCTGATACATAACCAGGCCAGAAAACATGGCCCAGGCCCACACCATTATTTTAAAAGACAGACACACAAAAAAACAAACCCTCAAATCAGACAATAAGTCAAGCCTTAGTAAGAATTGTTCATTTGAAAGATTTTACAGATCACTGAAAACCTGGGCGGGGGGGGAGCGGGGGAAGGAAATCAGCCTAGAATAAAGTATGATAGAAGTTTAGACCCTAAAGCCAACAGAGAGGCTAAGAAGAAAATGGGCTGAAAATTCAAAAATCTTACTGGTCCAAGGGATATATGAGAAGCTGTCTGATGAGAAGAATTCCAAATTGCTTTCTATGGCGCTATTATAGTTAATTTATCTTTTATATGTAATTAATCATGACAAATTAAGTCAGGCCAAGATTCTTATAGGAATGATGGTCTTTCCAAGAATACTGTAGATAAAACAGAGATCACTCGACAACAGCTATGGTCATCCCCACCATATTTGCCAACAAATACACATTTCGGCACTGAAAGACTGATTTAATTTCCATAATGTCTAATTATGTCACCAGTCACTGGCTGTAAAACCATTTATGTACTTAAATCCATGCTGGGTTCTAACTACAGAAAAATTACATTTGTGTTCTCTTTTTAAGTAAAACATACACTAGCTGTAAATATCTCAAACTACCAATACAAGAAAGACATTCAAAAAAGAACTATAAAAAGCGAGACTGTGTTATGGAGCAAACCAGCACTATAAACAGACAGCAAGATTATCTGATAAAATTGCTGGTTGCAACGATTATCCTAATCCTGGGCAGGGACCTCAGGAGCTAGAAGCCAGTGAGGCTCCCCCTCGGTCACCCGTTCACCCCAGCACCTGCCATCTCCAAATGGATCAGAGACCCATGACCAGAGACCGTTCCCCTTCAGTACCTTCTCATACAAGTTTTGAGGAGTGATCCCACCCTGGCTCCCCTTTCCTATCTGTTTCCTTCTTTTTTTGCTATAAAAAGCAGCTCATTATCCATGATTCTGTCACTGGTAGATCCTGTTTGCAATTATTATTCTCCTCAAATAACTCAGTGGGGTTAAGAGTTCTGGGTTAATAAAAAAATAAATAAAAATAATGCTTATCTAGAGGTGTCTCTCACTTATTTCTATATCTTCAATAAATGGCCAGTAAAGTCCCTTTAAGCCTATGTGAAGCTTATGTCAAGGTATATATATAGATATATACAGACAATATATATTCAGTTTTGGGCCCTTCATGACAGGAGGGACATTGAGGTGCTGGAGCATGTCCAGAGAAGGGCAACGGAGCTGGTGAGGGGTCTGGAGCACAAGTCTTGTGAGGAGCGGCTGAGGGAGCTGGGGGTGTTCAGCCTGGAGAAAAGGAGGCTGAGGGAAGACCTTCTTGTTCTCTCCAACTCCCTGAAAGGAGGGTGTAGCCAGAGGGGGTCGGTCTCTTCTCCCAAGGAACAGGCCATGGGACAAGAGGAAACGGCCTCAAGTTGCACCGGGGGAGGTTTAGGATGGAGATTGGGGAAAAACTTCTTCACTGAAAAGGTTATCAAGCCTTGGAACAGGATAACTCCAAAAACCATGTGGAAAACAGAAATTCCCACGAGGAGGTGACACTTTACCTTGCCCCTTTTTCCTCTGGGACTGGATGCAATGACGTTTGGGTCAGCAGAAAGCCTTCCGTTGACCTCCAATACCTGCTCCATAGGGCTTTTCCAGCCTGGCGAGAGGAGCATCCTCCTGCAGAGCCTGAGCAAAGACTGGGACCGGCTCAGCTGTACTCCTACGGACAGCTGGGGCACCCACATGGACCCGGCACCTCCCGCACCCTCCACAGCTCTACACACAAGCTCATAATTGCAACTGCAATTCCGAGCCCGACAATTACGAATAGACACTTAAAAATAGCTTGCTCACACCCCGCTCATCCAGGCGCTGGATGCCAAGGCAGGGCTGCCGGGTCTCGGCACCAAGAAACCACCCCCCTCTCGCCCACCATCAGGCCAGGTCCCTCATCTGTGGTGTACCAAACCCCTCACAACACAACAAACGCCTTTAAAAATATACCTTTCCGCAGGGAAGGGACAGGTAACCGAAGAAATCTAGGCCTGGCGAGATGCGGCGGGATAAGGCCTGTGGTAACCGAGCCTCCCCAGCCAGGGGAACAGTATCTCCTCATAAAGTTATAGGGCAGCGTGAGAAGCGTGGGGGAATTAATTAGAAAACAGGTTTCCGTGTCCGATCGGGTGTCCGCTCTTTCTGCTACAGCTTTGTTTACAAGGAGTAAGGGCACCAAGGGCTGACTCCTCCAGAACAAGCTCCCACCTATTGCTGTATGTACGCTCCTGCGGAGGAAAAAAAAAAAAAAAAAAAAAACAACGCCACAACACTGCTAAAATATTGGAGAAATAAAGGAAAAAAAAGAAAATACTGGATAGAAATTTGTAGAGTCTGCTCTTGCATTTAGTCTCTGCCTCCCCCACTATGCAATAAGACTATCAGAAAAAGGTCTCGCCCCTCCACAAGTGATGTTTCCTCCAGATTTGTCCCCTATAAAAACCTAAAACTCTGCACGCTGCAGCCATGAAAATTATTCACGTGAGAAACCAAAATAATCAGTGATTTAAGTCTTCGCTTTATATTATTTCAGCTTAAAAAAATAAATAAAAAATTTAAAAATCAATTTTGCACCAGAAACAAAGTAGCTGCAACTCCTGCAAGCTGAACCCCATCATCTTCTTATCTAGCAGTATAGATTTATTAAATTAGTTAGTTTAAGTGGAAATATGTGCAACCTTCACCGTTACAATTCTGCGGTGAATTGTCAGACCCAGGGGGAGGCACCACAGTGTGAGACAAGGCTAATTTTCAGCCCCGAGAGCAGCAGAGGGGGACGGGGCAGGCACCCACCCCCAGAGCACAAAACATCCCCCAAGACTTTGCTGCTTTTTCTCCCATATCCAGCTCACTGCAACACTTCAGAAAATTCTGTCCTTTCTTCTCAAAGCGGAAGAGAAGAAATTAAAAATGTGCCATACAACTTTCTCCTGTTCTGACAGACTCGCTCAGATATTTCGGTTTTTGATGTAGGATCGGGGGGGGTGGTGGTGGTTTCTGTGAAGCTCCCAGCCGCGCTGCTGTGCCAGAGATATGATGTCATGTAGCTAAATTTCTGATTCCCCGCCAGTTTGAGCAGTCATATTAAACAAAGCCAAAATGAGCTTCCTGTGCTAAACTGGAAACAAAAGAGCACTTTTACAACGCTGCCCTGGGGGTAAATAGAAATATATATATATATATATGTCCAACTCAAGGCATAGTTACCATCTTATCGCACTATCAGCGCCTACACGCATAGAACAACGTACAGTGTGGGCTCTCACACAGTGTGGCTGTACTTAAATCAGCGCAGACAGTCACAGAGAGACTTCAAAACAACATCGGGCAGCAAGCCACCGGCTCCCATCTGCCGGCCACAGGGGACGTTCCTGCCCTGCCACCCACTCCCCAAACATGGACCACATGGCCTGGGGCAGAAGACGTCACACCTCAATCCCCAACCGGAGACAGAGGAGTTATTATTTGTTGTGAATTATGAGAAATCTGTTTGGATCTAAATTTAACACCACTGCCAACCAGTTTTGATAGCTGCAGACACCCGGGAGTTTTAACCACAATTAACTCAGAGTATGATTATGGGTCAGATCTGGAGAGAATCTGCAAAGTAGATGTTATGACTCACACCAAGGCCAGCGGCTCCTTAACTCAAACAGCATTTCACAAACACAAACACACTCCATTATCATCCAGTTGTCCCCAAGCATCGGCCGTGGAGGATGCCACCCCTGAAGGACCAGGCTTGGTAGGTGCAGCTCACGCAGCCTGAGCTGGGCTCAGCAATGGCAGTGAAAGATGGCCAAAGATCTGGTGATGGTGATGCTTTCTTTAGGCAAACTCAATGTGTCATTTTAAGCGTCAAGAGGGCCAAAAAATTTCAGATGATGCAGAAAAGTGCTGGATTATACAGCCCAGTCTCATTTCATGCAAGGTCTGTCCACGGGAGGTGACTTGTGCAATTAGGAAAAATAGGAGAATAAATAGATGTAAGAGATTTCTTCACTGAAAGGGTTATCAAGCATTGGAAGAGGCTGCCCAGGGAAGTGAAGGAATTGTCATCCCTGGAGGTATTTTAAAGCCGGGCAGATGCGGTGCTGAGCGACACGGGTAGTCATGGGTTTTGGCAGTGTTGGGTTAACGGTTGGACTTGGGGTCCCTTCCAACCTAGAGAATTCTATGATTCTAATATATCAAGGGCACCTGGGTGCTCTTCCAGCCACCCAGCAGCTGCATGCACAATCCTGCACAGACCTCAAAAATACCTCATGTTCAGTGAGTCCAACAAGACGGACCTGAACCCCAGGAGACGGGACAGCCAAGGACTGACAAAGTAAATATACCTCCCAGAGGCACCAGGAGAATTAGCGCTCCACTAGAGACCACAGTTAAAGCCTCACTCCTGAATAACGAACGAGTTTTAATGGAACTGTTGTGAGACGTGGTGCCCTGAGAAATATCGAGTCAACTGACACAGATCTGCAGGTATTTTGAATTTGAAAAGAACAAGCAGATATTAAAGTCTTACTCTTGAAACGCTTGAGAATAATGCGAAAAAATCCAACAAATGAATGGCGCTCAGACAGATCTAGCTAAGACTGTTAACTGGTGGTCCAGCCCTGCCAGATGCTGCCGACAGCTGCCAAAAGCACAGGCAATCATTCCAAGGCAAATCACCTTGAAAATAATCCTCCCTCAAGAAAGCTTATGATATCCAACAAATGTAAACAGTTTTCAGACATCTGTGAAAAGAAGGGGATTGCGAAGATCTTGGAAAAGCAATTATATACAATTGATGCTGATCAGAGAGAAAAACAGAGTGAAGACAAAGGCTGGCATCAACGAACACAATGATGAAGTATTCTAGACGAAAGGGGACAAAAGTCAATGGCTTGAAAGTGTTCTCTGCTCCTGAAGATGCTGAAAGCAAGTGAGCAGGAAGGCGTGGGGTGAGGCTTGGAAATGTCAAATCCATCAAACTGGACCACAAACACCAGCTCACCAGCCCAATTCCAGTGAATTTGGATATCCAGCCCACATCATCTCTCCATCATCTGAAGCTGCCCGAGAGCTTATGAAATGCAAGAGTCTTTCCTGCCTACTCAAAGTTACTATATATTTTAAAAATTCTACAGATAATGAGTGTGCTAGAGACACCACCAGAACTTGCCCTGTTGGGTAACAGCAACAGCTCAGTTCCTCTTCTGAACTCATTAACAGTCAACAGTTCATCAGTAAGATGCACCAGTACCCACAGAAGCTCTGCGTAGCTTCCACAGCTCTTCTGTATGACAGATGTACTGATATGTTTGTACAAAGACATTTTTCCATTCAGAATAGTGACATGGGAGCGATGCTGTGAGACTTTAACACCTCTTCCCATAAGATGTCCCATGAATTGGGTACCAGATACAAGCCTGCTAAATACACAGAGGTCCTGAATCGATATCGAAATCAGTATTATTGCAGCAATACATGTCTCTATAACAAAGCAGTGGTTATAACATTGACCCTACTTTTCGGATCCTCAACATAATTTTCACTCACTGGCATCAGACAGAGCCCTTCAGGTTTATTTTGACTCCCAACCCAGGCAAACACCCTCACAGTGTAAGAATTAAAAGGGAAAAAAAAAAAGAGTGACAGACGTAGAGTGCCACACACCTTGCAGGGCAACAATTTGGTGCATGGTCCAAAGCACCAAAACCTGTACTAATCACCTTGAGCTCATTAATTTACAAAGCTTTGGCCCAACTCTAGCGGCTGGCAGATGATCAAGCTCTTAGTTGATGTGATTCAAACTAATCCACTAAAAGGCATTTAAGAGCCAGCTAGGAAATAAGTATTTTTCTATTACTAGAAGTGCTAAAAAGTTTTAATGACATCAGACTCTCAAGGTGAGGGAAACAACATTCCTATGTGAGGACTTCCCTCCTCAAGTTCCACCACCAGTGACTGCACTGGGCCACCCAATGGTTACCCCGGCATTTCTGTACATTTTTGCTGGAGACGTGCTAAAAAGCAACCTGATGAAGCCTACGTTAATTCTTCTTTTTCCCTTTTTTCATCCTTCTTCTCTGATCCCATCTCCTAGGTTTCCTAGGAAAAGGAGGATTTTGCCATCATACCGGAGAGTGTCATTATGCTCCCTCCATCCAAAGCCAAGCTCAGACCCATCAGTAGCATTTGGCCAGGCTGGACACGGAGGTAGTGAAAATCAGTGAACACACACAGCAAACACCCTTCAAGTTCCTCAGTCAAGGCAACACTGCAGCTTGCATGAGTACCTCATTAGACACAGAAAAACCTAACTCCATAACCCCCAAACCCAACAGACAAAGAAAAGAGACACTTTTAGGTACTCCGATCATGGAAAAAATTAAATCACAAGCCACAAACCACCATTAGACATAATGCCATAAAAAAATCAGGCTTCATCAGACACGGGGCTCATGGTCTACTTGGGGCAATGCTTGCTTCTGGCTAGTTTGCTGTCAAACTGGGTCATAAACAAAGATTTTTATTTCATCAGTGCCAAAAAGCCAGAGGTTTGTTGTCTGAACACCAAACTAAATAGCACCAAATGTTATTCCCAGATGAAATATTTTCATATATATGAAATTCTCCCTTCATTAATATAATATTCATTGATATAACGATGCTCTTGGCTGCCTCAACTGAAATTTGCTCAATAAAGTAATACCTCAGAAAAACGTTCACAAGAACAAAAAACAATGAGAAAGTCTTTTTTCCTTTTCACCACTTGAATATCAGATCTAGAACCAAGATATATCGAGATAGAAGCTGCTTAAAACCTCTTCTGTCTGGGATAAAAAAAAGTAAGAAAATTACAGTATGAATATTTAAAACATTTGAAAACCAGAAAAAAACCCTTATGTACCCTATTACATGTTAAAGTAGAGTACAGTTTGGTAAATGCAAGTTAAACTTTTGTTGAAAATAACTTAATAACAATGAAATTTTCATAGTTACATAGCAGCTCACCTAATTCTGGTAAACAATTTTAAAATCTTTTCCAATCTTGAAGACCAACTAACAAATAAATAGATAGACACACACATATATATGTGTGTGTATATATATACACACACACACATACAGACACTCTCTCATCATTCAGCAGAGCTGGAAAGTAAAACGAGGAGGACAAGGACATTTAGGCTTCTCTTGGGCTGGGAGGAATCAATAAAGTCTCCACTCCCCCCAAACTCCTTCTTGTAGCTCCCCTGGATTCTGTGAGACACCATAATTATTACCCACCAAACAAACCTGTTCAGAAGCTACACAAACCTACCCAAGGCCACAGCCGCTCTCCCAACGACACAGGGTTCAAGTTCAACAGTTGCAGTTGGCTCCGCACAGGAGAGATGCCGTGACCGAAGACACTGGCCACCACCCGGGCCAGCCCCTCTTTATCTCACTGACAAGGAGCCTTGCTGGGGGCTGGAAGCTCCTTAAGAGAACGAACACATCTCAAGAGATATTAACTCTTAATATCTGCAGACTGGCATCTGCTTCCTCGGCCGTTTAGCCCCAAATGTTTGTCTGGGAAGAGCGCTCTAAAACCAGTAGGGATTTCTGTGAGATCCAGCCCTATACTGGTTTAGCTTTAGGCTCTTGTTACATTAACACAAGAATCCGAGGAAAATAAACTCCCTTGGCTAAATATTTAAGGCGAGAGAAGTCTGAGAATGCTTTTGATCATTAGCATCCACAAAAACAAAGAGCTCAATAGATGTAGTGAAAATAAAATATTTAAAAATAAGTTAAACTCCGTTAAATATTTAAACATACACACTACCACAATAACAGTATTACCCAAACTGGTCATGAAAACCCAATCACGCTCATGTCAAAACTATCTTTATCTGAAGGTTTGTCTTGTTTATGAAAATTCAGATGTTTATTTAAAGTATTTAGGCCTATAGAAGTGCCATAAACCTTAGGTGGCGACACTCAAGCAAGTGTCATGCGATGAGTGTTTACACAACATACACGAGTCAAGCCTAAATCAACCGCACGTGCCCATAAGAACCACCAAACCGATTAGCCCACCAGAACATGCTTTACCCATCCTCTCAAACAAAGCCAGCATTGCTGTAATTTAGGGAAGCCCTTCCAAAAACAAACACTAGCGTCACGTGTTTCATCCCGGACAACACAGGCAAGAAACGGTGTTCAACGTATCATGACATATCAATCAATCAATCACATCTTGTTCCTGCTTAGTGCCTTCAGATAAAGCCCACGCACTCACCAGAAAAGGTGAGCGCTGGATGAAAAGGTCCTACTTGATTTGGGATGCTCCTTGGGATTTTTGGTGGGTGAAAGCCCATGAGAGCAAATGACTTTAGCAACAAATGCACCAAGTGGGATCTTCAGACTCTAAAATTTTATCAAGGGCTTCCATTATTCTGGAGACAAGAGCTATTTGTTTCCACTCCCATCAGCGCTATTTTGGGACTCTGCGTTAATGCACACAATTGCCCAAATTATCTTTTATTCAATTATTCAAAAATAATGGCCGAAAAGTAATCTAACTGAAGCTATTTCATTGACTACAAAAATCACACGCAACAATATGAAGCAACAATCAAATTAAAATCTGCACCAGAAAGCTTGGAGCAGGCAAACAGAAATCCAGGGGTTTAAGCAAAGAATATTTTGATTTGATTGTCCTTCTCCTTCCTGCCAACCTCATTTACAGGTGACTGGAACCTTCATGGCATAGCTTTACCTTAGCTTCCAAACCACAACTGTAGATACACCCGATTTACTTTAAAAAAATCCATCCTACAGCTGATGGAATGAGAAACGAGCTTGTTGGGGCCCTCCCTCCACCAGCCAGACAAAAAACCAAGTGATTTCCATCACAGTAATGAGAATATCGTGGCATAAAAGGACAACAAGCTGCAATCATCCCAACTGCATTCCCGTACGAGCGCTGGAAAAGAGCATGGACTCTCATTGCAAAGTGATTTCATCTGAAAATCTCCGCACGAGTAAAGGAATGACAACAGTGAAAGGGAACGGGGACCGCCGTTAGCCATCTCCAACGACTTGGGGGGGGTGAGGGGGGGAATTTAAAGAAAAATAAAAAATAAATCAAACACTAACACAGCAGCAGTTCATGCAAGTTCCTGTGAAAAGCTATTTTTTTGGAAGATTTTTTTTTTTAATTGCCCTCGGGCTTTTAATAGCCATATCTAATAAGCTCAAAATTAGGCAAGGTCAATGCATATGCAGCCTTCAGAATTTCTGAATATAAGTTACCAGCAAAATACCCTGTTTGCTGGTTTTCCAGCAATCCAGTTTTCCAGAATCATTTTATTCACTGCACTATAAACCCCATAATTTGGTTTTTTTTAACCTGTTTGCACACTTTTTTTCTTTTGCACAGCATATCCCTTGGTGTGGAAAAACCCTTGTCAATACAAACCCCAGTCATTTCGTGACCTGCCCGATGCTGAAATATTTACATTAGCGTTTTACCAGCCAAATACCTTCCAGTTACACAAAGAAACCACCCGACAGCCAGTCAGTCAACTACCTACAAGTCGTAATTCCTCTGTACAACGGCTAATGAGAGGAAAGCAGATACACACAAAAGCAGGAGGTTGGCTGATACAAAGTAATTGCAGGCAGAATTCGATGACAGTAATTTGTGTAATTCCATTAAAGGAAAGGCAGTTGCATAGGAAGAGTATGAAAGGTCAGATTAAAACCCTCCAGAATTTAAACAGAATTAACAAGGAATTTTATATACTATATGAACACATAAAAGGAAAAAGGCCACAGCAAAACTTTTAAGTATAATTGGCTCTTTTCCTCCCATCCCTTCCCATCACATTTAGCATTCTATATAGCATATTCAGCTGTTTGTATAAAGCCAGGCAAAGCGACAGCTTGCTCAGAAATACACACCGAACTGAGAAGCACGCAGGATATTTTACGTCCTCACCCCAAGCACATCCCAATATTTAGCTTCCAGGTTTCCGAGGCAGAATTTTCCCAGTATCGCAGCAAAGTAAAGTCCTGGCACGAGGCGCAGCTCCTGCTGCGTGCATCCGCAGCATCCCTTCTGAGAGACACCCAGTCCCTTGGCACCGCCACGAGCCAAATAAAGAGCAATATTGTGGATTCAGACCGGATCACGCCCCGCGGCACCAAAGAAGGGTCTGAGCTGGGCATCACGTATGCGCAAAGCTGTGTGACATACAAAGGGCAGAGCCATGGATACAGAACCCGCTTCTTTCTTAAACACGTGCCAAGTGATAAACTGTGATTTTACTCAGTGTACAAACGTCAAAAATATCTAAGACATTGACAAGGAAGAGTGGCCCGTGATGAATGGTCCTGCCTTACCTATGTACCGTGAAACTCTCACAATTTCCACAGCAGCTTTATAAAAACTATATCAGGGACAATAAAGTACCGCGCACAGGCTCAACAGACCCAAATACTGGCACTTAACGGAAAATGATGATTATTGCTGCGAACATATGGCCACTGAGGGATAAGAAAGACGCTCCTCTCTCGAGTAGGTCACACCACACAACAAAGAACGCAATAAATTCACTGGGGGAAAATGTGCATCGAAGGTCTACTACGGCTACTGCAATACTTGGCAACAAGGAAAACTATGAAGAATTATTAACTTTATAAAAGAAAGGTGGCATTCCAACAAGTCTTGTTCAAACTATCCCGTCCTCCCAAAAAATCATGGAATCCAAGCCAATTTTTTAAAAAAGATGAAATAAACATGGAATATATTTGTACTCTTGTCCTTCCTCACCGATTATATCTCAAGGAGGTACTGTCTAATGTAAAGATCTATTCAGAGTGCCAAAGAAGTACCAGCAATTCTACTTTACCGCCTACTTTGTGCTGTTATCACCCGGTAAATATCCTTTTACAACAGGAAGATACCCATCAGCCATCGAGATACGCAGGCTTTACCCAGGGACCACATCAGCCACCCTAGGATTAAAATAAAGAGTTTGTTTTCAGGCAAATGAGTTCATTTTAACCCAATATGTCTTGCTGAGCTTTATCGAACCGAACCATCGGCCGCACCAACACACGCCTCAGCCTCTTCTGCGGGGTTCACCGTGGCCCAAGCTCGGCTGTTGTATCACTTGACCCCTGCCAGTTGCTCTGTCTGTCCCATCACATCAATGTGACAGACACTAAGTGTGATGTGGGGGCCAGGAAAAGGAGGGGTGGGGTGGTTATAGCTTACTGCGGTCAGGTTCATACACGGCTAAATAACATCTTGAAGGATGTACAGCAATTAATTTAGCACTCCTTAAGTCATCAGCGTGCCCATCGACCCTGTTTCTAACAGTAGCGGGAAGCCCGGACAAATCAAAGGCTTTAGACTCGGGTTTCCATTGGAAAACTCCAACCCACTCATGAGCAAAAACTGGAAAGAAACCCAAATTATTCTATTTCCAAACTACTTGTAACTTATACTTTGCCGTTTACACCAGAGAGTCGGAGGAAATCAGACTCAAGATCAGACACGCGAATGCCAGACAATTAAACAAGCGGATCACTGACGCATAAATAAAGTTTTAGATTTACGGCGAACAAGTCTTCTACTGTAATACAACCAGGATGGCTTTTCAGATGTTTTTTATGTCAGCACTGACCTAAAAAAACAAATCCAGTGGAAACCCAGAGGGTCAGATTCCCTCCCCGCTGGCACCTCCCGGGCCACGCAGGAGGAACAGGGTGAGACCCCAGGACCTGCCTGATTAAAAGCCTGTCCTCAGCGTTTGCATAACTCCTCAGTTGGGTGTTGGGAATCATTTTATCTGAGCCCTACTAATGAGCCAAATCACTGTTATTATTGCAGCGATCACCCACCCGTAAGCGCCTCTCCAAGGCTTTATTTTCACCTTGTTCCGCAGCAAAGCAGACGCGGATCTGGTGAAGAAACCTCGTCCCGACACCTTCTCTCCACCAACACATGGAGCCTGCGAGCTCCTCGCTCACTAAAGGCAGAAATGTCTACTTCTTCATTTCAGAGCTCGCTATGGATGGCACTGTTACATTTCCACGCCAGGAATCCAAATATGTTGGTCTGAAACCCTCGGGGCTCCGCAGCCACGATGCCGGAGCAGGACGCTGGGGCCAGCCTGACCTCCTGACACCCCCGTCCAGCAGCCGCCCTGAGCTCTGATGCGTCCAGATAGCCGTATCTCTGTGCAAAACGGGGTTTCCACAGCAATAAAAGCATTAAAAAAAATTCAGCAAAGATCATTCTGAAGGTATGTTAATGGCCACAATGGGGATCTCCACCCTGTTCACACTGAGATATTTATTTAACTTTTTTTAAAACCATATTTCCACAGAACAAGCTCTCTGAGGCAACACCATTTTTTAGTTATTACTATTTTTTAGAGTGGATACATATATTGTGTTCACAGTCCATGATAACCATCATCCCTCTGCTCTGGCGTGGCCTTACAATGAATCCCATATAAGTAAAAAGACGAACCACAGCCCTTCTGCGCAGCCTGGATGTCCCAAGCTATAAAAATCAACAAGTACACACCTAATAATACACTGTATTAAACAGATACTCCTGCAGAGGGTCCCACAATTTGGGCAGGTTTTCCTACCTGTCAATATCCATTACTAATTAAGTTTCCAAGGTATAAAAGAAATCCCATGGACGCATGAAAAAATTATATAGAAGCATAGAAACTTGCCTGTTATATTAACAAGTGATGTAATTTACTGTTTTCTATCTCACTAGCTATAGAATGCAATTATCATTAAGAAGCTGCCAATATTGTCTCCAAACAAAGTAGATTTTAGCAGAAAAAGAGCATGTGCACTGGCTACAATTGGGAAGAAAGCTATTTATCTAAGAAAGCAATATATATTTTTTTTAGAA
Source organism: Calidris pygmaea (assembly GCA_003697955.1). NCBI lineage: Eukaryota > Metazoa > Chordata > Aves > Charadriiformes > Scolopacidae > Calidris > Calidris pygmaea. The sequence continues at coordinate 7,817,496 of QJSC01002385.1, read as the reverse complement.
TCATAGAATCATAATAGCTTGCCGATTATATTGGCAGCTATTAGTTACAATTGGAAACTCAAATATTTGTCTAAGAATCACAGAATCTTCTAGGTTGGAAGGGACCTTAAAGATCATCTTGTCCAACCGTCAACCTAACTGACAAAAATAGACACCCGCACAACAAACAAGGAGCATCACCATCACTAAACCATACCTCCCAGCACTACATCAACCCGTCTTTTGAACACCTCCAGGGATGGTGCCTCAACCACCTCCCTGGGAGAAATCAACTTAATTTTTTTTGCAGTGATTTTTTTTTTAAATAACAAGGATGAATGAGAAGTTCTTTTACACAGAGATGCGCTTCTCTTTTGCAGGCTCACAGCATATATAACTTTTTCATTCCCTTTTACTCGGAAAACAATTTGGAAGGAACTACATTTTCATAAGCAGTCTCTCAAAAAAAAAAAAAAAAAAATCAAAAACCACCACCCAAAACCACCCAAAAACTTGCACCCAGGTCCAAAGCACCGCGCTGGGGTTGGGGCAGAACCAGCCCTACCTATCCTTGCCCCCGGGCTCACCCTGCTGGCCCTGGGGCAAGTACCGCTCCGGGGCTGCTCCCTGCATGGGACGACTAATTCTCATGTTGGGGCTTTAATAATCGTCAGAGAGTGGAATAAACAGAAAATATTCAGGTTTACCTTTCACTTTGCACAACGCACAGTATGGTTTTTTTAAAGTATATGTCAAGCAAAGTGACTTTTAGACTAAGATCATCACTTTTTTTTGCTGCAATAAGGGGAAAAAAAGGGTTAAAAAAATAAGAGAATTCATGCAGTATATAGAGGTGTACCTTTGCAGCACGTGTGTTCTGGCGGGGTGGCTCAGGGGGTTTCCATCGTGCCCTCAGCAGCGCCGGGGGACCCCGGGACGGTCCCCCCCCCGGGGTCCGGCAGCGGTTGCCATGTCCCGGGGGTGTCAGGACCGGGATGTGCAGGGCTCCCCGCCGGGACCAGCGGCTCCTCCGCCGACCCAACGCGCTCCCCGCCGCTGGAAAAGGGAAGATTAGGATCTTCGCCCTGGCGCGGATCCTGCTGAGCTCTAGCTTTCTTTCATGCTTCGTTAAAAAATTAGATGCCGCATTATTTCAAGCATACATCGGCGTATCAAACAATTATGCTGTTATTCTACTCTTACACAAGCCGTCTTTGTTTCAGCGGGAAAAAATAAATAATAAACTATGGGACAATAAAGTGTAAATAAAGCAGGGGAGGTGGGGGGAGCAGCTCTCGCCGGAGAGGGGGAGCAGCCAAAAGGGGAGCGGAATCGCAGCACCCGGGCTCCGAGCCAGCACTACCCAAAATATGAAATATAAACTCGCCCGGCTGCGGGGTTACCTTCTTCCCGGTGGTTTTTCCGCTCGGAGGGGCCGATGCCAGGGTGAGCGGCGAGTGATTTCTAACTATCTGCTCCGGCTGGGAGTGCCTTCCCAGCGATGAATCACCCCGGCTTTATCCCAGCGTAATGTTACAGAAGGCTTTACTCCAGCAAAAACTCCCCGTGCGAGGAGGCTGCGGGTTTTCATCTCTCGCCAACCTCAAGCGGGTTCTGTTATCATTAAAAGAATGTAATTACGTGTATCGCCCTATATTCATGTCTGTTTCCCAACGGACCGAACATAAATGCCTACACGTACTCAGCGGAGCATGACATCACATTTTAGCTCAGTTAAGTGGCTTTTAGATAACAAGCCATACCCCCCCTCGTCCCCGAGAATGCGAAGATTAGATAAAATATGGAAGAAGAAGAAGAGCTGTGACTTCCAGCCGTTTGTTTGCACACACCAGCGTGAAGTTTAACACCACCATTTAATTCATTTGGGTACATTAATTAGTCATGCAGGAAGTATGCAAAACGAGACTAAGCAACAATTCATCCAAAAAAAAAAAAAAAAAAGCATTAGTATTAAATCAGCATTGGCTGGCAGTTGAAAGCTGCTAATAAAGGCAGGAATGCTCTGGCTGATGGGAGAAGCTACACAACCTGTCCCCCCGCTCTTTCCTGCTCCCCTTTTCCCCTCGCGACGTTTATGGGAACATCATCTGCAAAACACAACCTCTCTCAAGCAGTGCCCTGGCACGGCCAAAGGTGTTTTCGTCCTCTGGGTTTCGAGCACTGCCACCTGTACGCTCCCATCTATAATTTCATTTTACAACCAGCTGCTCTGCTGATAGAGCCACGGTTCACTCACTGGGAAGGCTGCAAAGTCCGACCCAGTTCTTGAATTAATTGCTTGTTATTCACCCTACATAGCATCTTGGAGAGGTCCATGTTTTCCTCTTAGGAATAAATATAAATAAACTGTATTTATACTATAACATAAATATTCATTTTATAGATTCCCCAGAGTTTTGCAGGAAAAATACTGTGTAATGGAAACACTGACCCAGGGCGAAGGGCAGACCTCCTTAGACCACTGTGCCCCACAAGTCAGATAAAGGCTGAAGGACAACTTGAAGAAGCGAGCAGGAAGGAGAGGAATGGTCTAGCAGAACAGGCAATAAATACAGAGGTCCGGGAAAACCTTTATGGGACTGAGGAGCAAACCTTTGCGTGGGCAGGACAAGATGCCCTTCCTCGCCCCGCTGCAGGAGTGTCTCTGGAGGACAAGCTGCTCAGGCAAGTGATTTGAAAGGCAGATGCCAACTCCTGGCCAAAGACCTTAGTCAGGGCTGGGCGTGGAGACAAGGAGATGGGTGCTGAGCCGGCAGCGCTGGGATGGAGGGGACAGGAGCCAGGGACCCCACACAAGGAGGAAGCTGTGCCAGCCCCAGTTGGTTACTGGCCATTGCTGGGACCAAGGAAGGGCATCTGGCTGGGCTTAGGCAATGGGTTCACAGATTGCACCAGGTGGTGGCTGTAGAATTGGCTGCAGCAAGTATTCAATGGGCTTCTGTGCACTGAGGTGGGAGCCAGCCTTACCCCAAAAAATAAATGGGTGGAGAAAGAAATCTCCTTTTCAGGAGAGCCAACGAGAAAATAAGGTTAAAAGAGTGAGACAGACACTGAGTGTTGCTAACAGAGGGTGGACACCCTGGGACCAAGGTCCTGACTCAGCTCAAGGATCATCCTTCAGGCTTAAAAATCCTAGCCTGATACACAGGATTTAATAATACATAAGGAATTATTTTCATGTTTACTCCCACGAATACCATTAATAGGAACAGACTCATCTGTCTGGAGCTTTCAGCGCCTGTGAATCATCCCAATGAATCAATCACAACACACAGACGAGGAGCTCACCGAAGAGAAGACAAAAGGAGCAACAAGGCTGCAGGACAGCATCACGAAGATGAAACATTTAAAAGGACAGGCAAGAAATCCCACCTCGGTATCAGGATTATAAGGGCTGTAAGTCTCATGGAGGTTACAAAAGCCTCGTGTTTCTGTAGGGAGATTACGAGGTCAAAACATCTAATTGAAAAGGGTTTTATAGGAATTAATTTATTCCAACTGACTCCATCAGCGTCCATAGGAGGTGTACCTACCTGACTGTATGTGCATGTATGGAGTCATTTCAAACCGCCTAGAACCTTCGTCTATAAAACCATTGTCAAAATAACTCATAAAATTATGCAAGTTATAAAACAAATTGTAAGGCCTTTTCAGAGCCCCGTACAGACTTGAGGATTAAAGAAACAGTTGATGTTAACCATAAAAAAAGCTAGGTAATTTGTTGTGAAAGACATTCATTTCTTCTCCTGAGGAGGATGCCTCACCACAGCCAAGCATCGTACGCACCCCTTTGCTGAGATGTTGAGCACCAACATGTGATCACAGAATCATACGGGGTTGGAAGGGACCTCTGGAGACCATCCAGTCCAACCCCCCTGCCAAAGCAGGTCCACCCAGAGCAGGTCCCATAGGAACATGTCCGGGTGGGTTTGGAATGTCTCCAGAGACAGAGACTCCACCACCTCTCTGGGCAGCCTCTGCCAGGGCTCTGTCCACCCTCAAAGTGAAGAAGTTCCTCCTCACGTTTAGGTGGAACTTCTTATGTTGAAGTTTGTGCCTGTTCCCTCTTGTCCTGTCCCTGGGCACCACTGAAAAAAGGCTGGCCCCATCCTCCTGACACCCACCCTTGAAGTATTTGATCAGATCCTCCCTCAGTCTTCTCTTCTCTTCTCCATGTGATGCTTAAGGCAGGCTCATGAGCTGTAATTAACTGCAACGGTCCAAGCAAGCAATGTGGTGCCTCACACCAATTTAAATTGGGCAATCTTGGAGCATCAAAGGCCAGTTATTAATAGCTATTATTAATGCATTGCTTTTAAAGATTACAAGAAAGAATTAACAATCGTAGACAAAACCAGCTAGCAACATTGGTTCTGCTGACAACAAATCCTGTTTTTGTCTTTATGGGGAATGAATGAGGGACATCTGTTCCTTCAAGAAATGGTTTGGGGGTTTCTGGGGTGGGGAGGGACCTTAAGTTCTGTGACCCTGCCTTTATGCACCATGTAAAAATAGGTTTGAATTTTCACATTATCTTCAGACGCTTCCTAACTGGCCAGGCACGAGAACACATCACTATTTAAGAGCGTCTTCAGTGCAGCCCTTGGTTTCTGTGCCAACATTCAATGCGTTTTATTCATCCACTTGCCTGTGATGGTTTATGAATGCTCACTTCATCACAAGGGGAACATGAAAGCCGTTTCTTTAGATGCCTATAGCTTATACAAGCAGCAGTGTGCGTCTGCGGCTCTTAACACGGCTAGGCCAGACTCCTCAAATTCCCCATAAACACTGGGAAAACAGCTAAACTGGGACTGTTATGTCATTTTCTGTGTCCATCACGACCTACTCTCATTTAGGCACAAGGCTGAACTTCTTTGCATCTGTGTTTCAGAAGATTAACTCTCCTTTTAAATGTGCCTTGTTATTATTATTTATAGATCTCCTCTACTGGATATAACTTTAAATTGTCTAAATTAAATTTTGCTATATCCTTTTTTAAAAGCCTTCTGCCAGTTTCAATCACCTTTATATCTTTGCCAAAGCTTTGCCAAGAGCACCCAGGCATTAGGTGTTTCTGAAAGCACAGCTCAGTTACTGCAGTAGCAGATGTCCCTCCTCAAAGGCCTACTGCCTGTTTTCTATAACCTCCTGGATTTAGACCAAGATATTGGAAGACACAGAGTGAGTAAATCATTAACCTTTGTGCTTGGTAGAATTTGGGCTGGAGATCCATGATCAGGCTGTACAAAAGTCAGGGCATGAGAGAGATGCTCACACACTCTGTGGAGCCCTTCCAGCCCTCCTTCTCCTGGCTGTCCACCATACTGGGCAAAAAGACTATAAAGAGATGGAGAAACATGACAGCACTTCAGGTATCCAAAGTCTAGGTATGTTATAATGATCATTTTGATGGGAACTGAGCCTCCACATCTTCAGAGATATAGGAGAGGACCTTGACACCATGAGGTTCTCCAAGTTGGAACCCTCCAGTTATCTTCTACTTCCTACAAACCTCAAGGAACCCAGGTGTTTGTGCACTAAGCCCAGAAAGTACCACTCAAAAAATGACAGTCCGAGCAAGAAGCAGTTCAAAATCAGTGACAAGGACATTAAACTTTACATCAAAGGAACATGACTGAAAGTATTGTGTTTTAAAACGTCAAGTTCGGTTGCTACCAAAATCCTACCTAATTGGCTTATTTGGTAGAAGGTTCAAGGACAACAGCTTGGAGACATATCACAAGCTATCGGTGGTTCATAGTCATATTACAGCTGTAAGGTTTTGGTTCCTGCATGCCCAAACAGTCCTTGGTTTCATATGGAATTAGTGACATAATTAACAACATTTAATAATGTTCAACAGATACTCAGAGCCAGAAGACTGAATGAGCAGCCTAAATGGGCGCTTTTCTATGATATCAGCAAACCTGAATTTTCCAGTCCTACAAAGGAAATTAAGGTAAATATCTATGGCATTACTGGTCTTTAGCATTTGGAAATTACTTTCCCAGGAGTAAAGCTGGGAACGCACTGTTAAATCACAGCATTTTACAAAGACCAGGACATTCTGGGCGTTCTTGTATCCTTCATTTGACTTTAGACTTCCCTGGCTTAAGTATCACTTGAAGAGAGAAGAAAATCTGACCAATTATTTACCCTAATTGCATCCAGTCTAACACCCCAACTACCAAAGCAATATCAACAAGAAAAAGGTTTCATCCCAGTTCAGCATCCCTTCGTTTCCAATGGTAACCCTCAAATACGATTCCTTTTAGACATCCCTTTGAGCATAGCTTAATAGAACAAAACACAATGTCTATAGAGTGTAATAAAAAAACCTCAATACTTCAAATAAACAAGAAAATAAAATTAAAAAGAGTGAGGTAAGGTTTACAGAAAGATGGGCAGGTAGGGAAAAGTTGAAGGGAAAAGTAGGAGTGCTTCAAGGGCAAGGGGACAGCATAACGTGGAGAAATAAGTGCGTGGGGAAGGGGAAGAGAAAATTTAAGACAATCCACGGTTTGGTGACAGGAGATATCCCTCTGTCCTCAAAGACATCCCTTCCTCTGCCTGACAAGAAACTAGATTAATTAGCCAGTGCAGGTTTCTGTGGCACAGCAGAAGTATCAACACGCCCCAAATCTTCTTGAAAGGTTTTAGCCAATGGACAACATGAGTTTGGTTTAAAAAAAAAAAAAAAACAAAAAGCAACCAATACAAAGGCGGCCAAGACACTAAGGAGCACAAGGCAGAAGCTCTAGCCAAGGAGCACCACCAAAATACCCACACGCAGCTACGTAACGCTGTATTTCCTAGTAGAAGGTACTGAAGGTGTGTGGCATGTTTTAACAACACGCTCCACAAATTTATAAACCACGGTTCCAGGGTGCCCGTTGTACCCACCAAGAACAATACTTTGGCAAACAACTTACAGCGTGTTTTTTCTTCGCTGCCAGGCTCTGGCAGGAGGCACCTCTGCGCCAGGAAGGGAATTCCAGAGGCGGGTATCAACTGTAGAAACTATCAACTGTAGAAGCCTTTCTGCCAGCTGAAGGATGCTTCACAGAAAGTGCACTTCTGGATTAGATGCAGCTATAAAAAGCACAGAACCGTGAAACGAAAAAAGAAAAAACAAATAAGGATGAGGGGAAAAAAAAAGAGGGAGTCAGTGAAATAAAAAAGGGGTAATTTTTTTTTTTTCCATATACTGGATTTTTTTTGCAAAAAGCAGGAGCAAAAAGCGTCAGGCATGAAAGAGACCCCGATTGCCTATTATTAACTGCTAGTAGCACCATTAGTTTATTTACTAGAATGAAAACTAATAGGGAGACTAATGAGAGGTTTGGTTTGAGGCATTGTGGCATTTCATTATAGTCTGGTGGAAAATTGGAAATGAACCTGATAGCTCTGTACTCCATTAACTCTTTCTCTCAGATCTGTGTGAAAATGCAAACACAAATGCCTGGAGTCAACCGTATATGCCAGGAGAGCTCCTAATCATTTTTTGACAACTTTAATACCTCCAGTAGATGATTTCTTGCTATTTTTCCTCTTTATGCCTAGCATCGCAGTATTACAACATTAAAATTCACCATCAACATAATAATCGTTTATATGCCTGCCGTGCCTTTGATCAGGGTCTGTCAAATCACAGCACGGAATGTAATTAATTAAGCATAAGTATCTCCCGATACTCCTGGGGTCGGTAGTGGGATATGGCAACTTCACTTCAGCTCCCCAGCATGGCACAAGGAAATGTTAATTCCTTCAGTAACCTGATAGTTATAGATAAAGGCTATCTCCAACTCAAGAGGTTGGGAGAGGATGGAAAGCAAAAGGCAGCATCTGCTGGGAGGGGGGAAGAAAATCAAATTCATCCCCTCTGCTTGATCAGCATTTCAGAAACTCCAGTGTAAGGGAATGCAGAAATAGCACCACACAAAAAGAAATCAAAAGATTTTCAAAACTTTTTATGGATACACTAGAGAAACAGGAAGCAAACAGGTATGATTTCCTACAGTTCAGGGTGATGTAACCAACGGAGCTGTTTTAACCAGTTGGACAATAATAAGGCCATTTCTTTGCAAGGAGCTGTACACGTACATAAGACTGCCACATCCTCTACCTCTTGCCCCTCAAGAAGGTCCCTGCATGTACGTCACCTCTGATAGTGCTGCCAGACCCTTTGACTGCTTGATGGCTTCATTTCTGGTGGGGTTCAGGAAATAAAACCCCCGCAACTCTGTTTTAGGAATTAATACCTACTTGAGTGGTGGAAACAGCAGTCTGTCCCCTCAACACATGCATTTCCGTGTCTTTCCTGAATCTTAAAAAAAGAGTGGATGGGCTAAAGTAACTCATTGCAGATCCCATTACGTGAGCGTGTGGATGTATACACCATGCACTAGGGAGCACCTAGGCTGAGTGATAAATAACCCAGCATTTTCACAAAATTACCAAATTACATCTTTTCATTTGGTTGGGTTCTGTCGCCATTCCTTCTGGATGAGCAAGCAAAACCACCGCCATCGAGTACAATCTCTCTGGGTAAGAGTCACACGAGGAGCATCTCTCCATTTCCAAATGCACCAAAACATTAGGATGCAAAACATCTGAGCTTTCTGGAGACGGTCCTTTTGGATTTTCAGGAGAAAAAAAGATCATCTGAAGAAGATTCCCAATAATTTCTTATAATCATAGCTAGCTACTTATAACAGTTGGATCCTTGATTAACTACAAGGGAAATAACTTGTAATTCAATTCTCAGCTCTCCAGCATAACCATGTAGAGAGCACAACCAAGAAAAAAATTGGGGAAAAAAAAAAAAAAGGAAGGAAAAAAGGTGGATTTAAGAGAAAATACCAAAGGAGGCTAAACTGACAAGTTTTATATTCTTCCCTCGGGGAAAAAGTCTTTAAAGCAGGTGCAGAGATAAGCAGCAGGAGGCACAGAGTGTTGCAAACGTGACATGGAAGAAATAGCAAAAAAAATGACTTGCAAATACAATTACGTCTCCTTCCCAGGGAAATGGTGTCAGACTGCACAAAGGAGCTGGGCAAAAAAAGCAGTTCCATAACTGCAAAATTCCATGCAAGTTGAACTCCAGCCTCTTCCTTTGACTGTTTGTCTGTGTTACTAAAGACTATCATTAAATTACTTCACTGGTCCCAGGTCAGAAAGGTGCTGAAGGAGGACATGTCCAGACATTTGCTTCAACTCTTTGTTTTAGATTTAAAAAAAAAAAAAACTAAAAAAAAACTAAAGTGCAACTTTTCCCTAAAGGATTGTGCAAGGTTCTGGGAATGGGAGAAATCTCCTGAAACCTGCCCCCTTTGCCAGCGTCACACACACGACCTTTTGGTTTGGAGATGGTTCCAGCCTTCATTAGGACCATTTGATCCGCGCAGGGCCCCGGAGCAAAGAGCCCTTGTTCGGTCTGAAGCTCGACACCTCGCTTTATTAACCACCTGAGCCAACGATCACTGAGGCTGAATTAATGCCAGTCTCCCACTGACTCCAGCCTTGTTTGATTAGCCTTTTAAAAAAAAAAAAAAAATTACAAACATCTCTATTTTTTCCCATAGCTGAAATCCATCAGTGGATTAATATTTATATATTTTTTTTTAATCGTCAAGATAATCTTGGGTTTTGCCTCTCACTTTTAGGTCAAACTTACTGGATATCTAATGTCGGCAACTTAACCATATTCCCTGTCGCCCTCGTTTTACAGATGGAGCTGCTTTTCAGCTAGATGTCTTCTTTGGGTTTATACGTTAAGGTGATAAAATATGAACTGGTGGAATGACAAGCAGATTAAAAAAATAAAATATTAATCAGTAGTTGTTTAGACTATGATACCAGCAGTTTGGCAGAACTGTGAGGTGACGTTGCCACGTTTAATACACAGGATGGAAAAAAAAAAAACAAAACTTTGAGCTTAATAAAAGAAGAAAATAAACAAAAAGAAAGGGGAAAAGCCATTGGGAAATACTTTGCATGTCTTTATAGTTGAGATGTTAATGGTCCAAAAGAACATCTGTGTTCTTCCTACATTCTTAAAAGGAAAAAAAAATAAAATAAAAAAAGAAATCACTTGCTGATTATGTTAGCTTGCTTTGAAAGCCCACAGCAGATTTATTATTTCCTTTGGAAAAACTGCACTTTGTTCTCCCTGCAATATCATTCCCATCAAGTGCAGCGTGCCAAAAGAAGCTGCTTTGGGAATAAGCCAAAAAAGATGGAGACAATGTGGTATACTCTAAGCACAGACTATTTACGGGCTACGAGAGAAAATCCTTTTGTAATTTTTGAAGTCTGCACTTGGTGCAAGTTAATGAGAAAGTTTGAGAGACTGAAAGGTCTCATTATGACATGTCACTCCAAGATCGCATCTTTGTTTCCTTAATTTTCTTTTAAGCTGCTCCCAAGCTGGCTAAAAAGAATCTTTTTATAGGAGAGGCTGAGATAAACTTCTGAGAATTTCAACGCAAAGATGGCCAGTCCAGATTTGATCCCCTTTTTTCGCTCTTCTGGTGAGCTGGAGAGAATGAGCCTACGAGTCACCGGGAAGAGAGACTGCTGGCAGGGCTATAAAACACCAGCTGCACTTCTCTCCCACTCCGCTGGCATCTTTTTGGGCTGAGGAGAGAGTTTTTCGTCATTTACAATACTGTGCGCATCGATACAAATTCAGTCCTCTCTTCTGTTTGGGAATCTCTGCTTTTTTCCCCCCCGACCCCAATCATTTTTCCAAATTATTTCGTTGGCAGTGCTGAGCCCCAGCTGTAATGGCATGTGTTTATCTGCACGACCGTGCCCACTGGCCATACTGGTTTGCAGAGCCGGCCGCCTCCTTCCTAACTGGAAGATTGAAATGAGTTGACGGAGTTCAAAAAAATTACCTAATTGCTAGTAAAGGATTACTTCTTCTCGTTAATCTTTTCACGTGACTCAGTAAAATCCTTTGAAGAGAAGCTACTTCCTAAAGCGGGCACAGAAAAACTCGTCACACGAAAATCAAGAAGATGGTCAAAAAGAAGAGTTTTGGTGCACGGCGGGAAGCGACTGCTGCAGTTATCGATGAGCTGACCACCTCTAGGACCTTTGTATTAAATGCCCATTTACAAATACACACAATTTCAGGCATTAATGAAGTAGTTCATCCAGTGGCTTGCTTCATGGGAGTGCTGGCTCCACTCTTGCAACCATCTTGGTGGCATTACCACAGTCTGCTCTGGAGTGGTTTTGGAGCAATTTGTTTCACCCCTGGCATTGCAGCTCGTTGCACACTGCAATGTTGTTCAAGCAGTCAAAAAAAAGAAGATTTGCTAAGCTAATGGCTGGCACATAACTACGGAGGTGATCAGAGAAGGATGTATGTCCCCTTATGGCACAGAGGACATAGATGTGTAGCATCACATCCTTTGGTGTGATGGTTTTGTGACCATACCCAGCCCTACTGTAGTCCTAGATTTTAGCTCAACACAATGTTTTCATGAAGTGTTCTTTTCTCTTGTACTGGGAAAAAAACCAAGATGCAGAAGTCAGGTAGTAGAGGGAACCTCCTTCACCAGCAAACCTCCTCCTCAGCCATTGCAATCAGCTCTGTCAGAAAATCTGTTCTGCAAAGGGATCAACTTCCACGTTAAACACACAGCTCAACCACCTGGGTGGCTGTTCCTGAGTCTTGCTGATCTGGTCACCACCAGAAACACTCCCCTCCACCCAGGGTATCCATGACCCATCACATTCTGTACCACATTAGCTTAGATTGCTGCCAGCGATCAACAATCAGTGGTCAACAGGCTTTTCAACCCAGGTCTGCCCTTCTGCAGAGGAAGTCATTGAGAAGAAACCCCTGAGGTTATTTCTTGTGCCTCTTCTAAAGGACTAAGGCAGCACATCTTTGCCTATGCATGACTCCAGTAGGTCCCATTTGTTCTTGTGCCAACTTGTCCTTTCAACAGAGGAGCTCAGCCCTGCTCCCTCCAACTGCTCCCAACCCACGGGTCTTGCTCTGTGCCCTCTTCAGTCTCCAAACCATTTATACAGAAGGAGAACATGTCCCCAGAGGGGGAACAGTTGCTGGAAATGATGTAGTCAAGGTTGGGGAGGAGCTGAGTTACCTGCAATGAATCTCACCGGCACAGTTATACCCCAGGCCCCTTGCTCACCCCCTTCTCTTCCCTCAGCCCCCAGGGACCCGCGAGCAGCATGCCCTAAGGGTACCTTATTTTCAATAACTAGTTCAATTCTGAGCACAGCATACCTGCTGAGCACCATGGATGTTCTCTGCAAGCTCCTTTCCCCTCTGGAGCTAACAATAAACTGAGCTGAAGGGGAAAGCTCAGATACCGATCTACGTATAGAAGTAAAAATGATAGAGCTCATCCTACTCCTTATTGAAAGCCCAAGACTGAAAGCATTTCTGGATACGCGCTGCAGAACTCAGTTCCTAATCAAACATTTGGATTTAGGGCTTTTCACACAGAATGAAGGACCCGGCATCAGCTACTTCAACGTGCTCACACCCTCTGGCTTTTGGCGCACACGCGAGTCCATGGAGAAAGGCTGGAAGAGGTTCAGAGTGGTTTATTTTTTCAGATCAACACACGATCAATACATTAACTTCTAAATATAAGGACAAAAACTACCCAGAACTATGTAAAACTATCCAAAAATACTACCAGATGCCACCCATCAGTCATTAAATAACTTTGGGTTTTTGTAATAAATAACAGCAATTTCTAGGGAATCTTAAACTAAGGTTGTGGGATTAGAACTGCACCTGGGAAACTTCTTATCTAATTGGGTGAGCAGGCAATATTTTGAAGGATTTATAACAAACCCCCAAAAATAAACACAACTTCTCCTATCTGTTTACTCCTCGGTAACCCCTTTATGCCAACAGCCGTGGAGCCGAGCAGTCTGCGTCTCCGCAGAAATCAGAGGAGCTGTAAAATTGCATCAGCGCGAAGATAAATGCCCTCACCTGGGAGAGACGGGGATCCACGGCGAGCAGGGAAGAATGTAAGATGAGATCTACCACAAACCCCACGCCGATAGTAGCTGGGCAACACGCAAACACCCCCCAAACTGCCATGCTTGGGAAACGCAAGTGAAATCCAGCCCTTTCCCCATCGCTGGGCAAAATGTTTGCAACCAGGCTGCTACGGGCTGCTTTCCAAATACTTCTGATCCATTGGAATACACGGGTATCTATTAAAATATAAAATGTGCTTACATGTTTCTTCCTGGAGCATTGGAAATTCTGATTTATTTTTATTTCTTCAAATCTCGGTCATGAATATCAAATATGATATATTGCTTCAGTGGAAGAGGAACCAGTAGGAGTTATTAAGCCCTGTTTTGCACTTTTTTCTGGGTTTTTTTTTGTGTGCATATTCTTCAAGGTCATTAATTATCAGGAATCACTTGATGCTTTGAAGAAGTAATGAAGAAAAAAATGATCTTTTTCTTAAAATAGCTTAATGACAACTGATCGTCCCCATCCTATTTTCATCACAGACATTTTCATCACTGAGATGACTTAGTTTCACACAAAAATGTAACTGCTACAGCACCCCCCGTTCAAGAATAATTAATGCTGAGACAAACAGAAACAGCTACAGCTCAGCATTAACTCGTGCTGCCGGGAAAAGCCAAGCACATTAATCAAGAATGTGTCTGGAGAAGGACAGGAGTGCCTCATTGACGGCCACAAAGCTCTCCAGCTCCTCTACCATGGCCCAGCCCCAGATTGTGAACTGAATTCAGTTGGGCTGCTCGCACGCTTAAACTTACACATGTGCTTAAAATAGTTTTCAATTAGGATCCGGTCCAGCTGGCAACTGGAACAGACTCATTAGAGTTCAGATAACCCAGAGCTGGAGGGGGAGAAAGGCTCTTGTTGTGGTCTTGTAGCTCATACAAGAAGTGGAGGATTCAGTGGTGTGGAAGGTCAGAATGTGCTGAGGATTTAGAGCTATGAGAAACGGGGCTGGTGGGCATCCCACTCCCAGCAGCAACACACAAAGCAACACTCAGTTAATGTTTCCACATCAGGAGGTCAACTTCAAATAGAGTCCATCACTGCTAACAAAAGGCAGATAAGAACTCAGCTAAGATAAAATACTAGAAATGCTGCAAGAATGTGTACTGTTAGAGAATCACGACGCATCAGTGGCATCAGCACTTGCAGGAGGTGGCTGAGCAGGGCAGTGGTACCCAGGTCTGCAAGAACTTCCACAGCACCATCTCCAGCGAAAGCAAAGGTAAGGAGGCAAGAAAAACAACACCAGCATCTTGAAAGTTAAGAGGGTTAACTTCAGACTCTCCTGGTTCTCTCAAATGTGAGGCACCCAACATGCTTTCAGCTTGACCCCATTGGCTTTCCCATAGCACATGTGGGTACCCCCAGAAGATGCCCTCATCTCTCTGTACATGAACCAGGTATCACTGCTAAAGCAACCATCTTTTCTGGAAGGAAACCTGCTGAAGTGGAGTTGTTCTCCAGGAAGGCACACATTGCTGGAGAGCAAAGGAATTCCCAAAGGAGAAGCAGGGCACAGCCTGAACAGGGCTCTCCACTGCTTTGCCCATGGCCTTCAGCCTCACACACACACTCTTCCTCTAACCTGACCCTATCTCCTACTGCTTTCCCACCTCTGCCCACCCCATTCTGCTCCCCAGAGCCTCCTGTCCTGAAGGCACTCAGATCCTCCCATGCCATAGGAGTGGGCAGAACAAGAACAGAAGAGGAAGAGAGAGGGAGGCTTAACCAGCAGAGAAGGAAAAGTGTCAAAAAAGAGAGCGACAAGAAAGAATGGAGCTCTTAAACCCATGACCTCCAGAGGAAGGCCTAACGAGTGGGAGCTATTCGACCTACAGACATTTTCTGACAGAATGAAAGGGCAAGTTCATCAGAGACCGCCAAGGGACAGCTTATTCAGCCTGTTCAAGATAGAAGTGAACACCTCAACTACAGCAAAACCCACTTAAGTCAGGCAGGAACAAAACCTGGTAAGGGTGGTGAAGCACAGGAAGAGCTTTCCTTGCCTTCAGTGAGGGTCTTCCAGTCCAGGTTAGACAAGGACCACTGGGAAGCACAGGGAGCAGAGCTGCCTTTGTACTGATCTAGCTGAGACTTCTTGAGGTCTCTAATATTGGTTGCACCCACAAGCAAGGTGACTGTCCCTGTTGGACACCAGAACACCACTGGAACACCCTTACACATCCCTGCGCACCACAAGAACACCTGCTCAGTCAACACCAAACTTCACGACAACCAGCTGTCCCAGCCCCTTTCCAGAGACACAGGACACTCCAAATAGTGTCCGAGAGATCTGACTTGTTCTTCCAATTCATTAATGAACACTTTAATCTTATTAATCTCAAGAGGGACAACTCTTTCAGATTAATAGCAGAAACTGAGGGGTGAGGGGAATGGAAAACACAATTCCTTCAAAGTCAAGAGCATATTTTGCTAATGCAATGTGATTAATGACAAAGATGATATTATATTAATGGAGAAATCTATTAAAGTACACTTGTGAGATTTCACAATTAATCCTATTCTCCCAGACTACAAATTAATGGACATTTTCCCAGACTTCACTGAGAGCAAAGTATAAATGCCACAAGAGAGGGAGAGCCCGTCCTGTAACCAAACACATCACGGCTAATGTCACATTGACCTCATGGTTAGAGGCCAACTGTGTGTGTTTGCATATGCAAATCAAAAATCTTCATCTGCTGGTGTCTAAACTGATTTATAGCTGAAGATTTTGATGAGTGCTGAAAAGACTAAGTTCCAAAAACCTGCTCGTAAAGATTATTGCTAATGAACTCTCAAAAAGTTTCTTTTCTGCCCTGTGTATTAAGGATAAGGCTGTGAACAAAACACACCTCTGTAAAGGGAGATCCTGTGCAAACCTGGTGGTAACAGAACGTGAACATCAGCTTCCATGGTAAGGTATTGTATGGGGCAGATGTTCATGCCCTTCCCTTCCTCCAGCTGTTTGAGCCCCAAAC
Source organism: Calidris pygmaea (assembly GCA_003697955.1). Lineage (NCBI taxonomy): Eukaryota > Metazoa > Chordata > Aves > Charadriiformes > Scolopacidae > Calidris > Calidris pygmaea. The sequence continues at coordinate 7,801,461 of QJSC01002385.1, read as the reverse complement.
CTGCATACAGAAGGAAATTGTTGTCCCCAGGGAAGATTATTTCATCTCATCCCATCATCAGACTCTTTCCCATCCCTCACCTTGTTATGGACCCCAGTCTCTGTGCCAAAGCTTTGGTTACCACTACTACTAGCAGCAAGCTCCCACCCCCTGGACCTTGCGTTGCCCACCAACAGCCATTGATCACCCAGAAATAAAGGCTAGAAAAGGGCTTGAGGCAAAGCACGAGACTTCTCTTGCCCCCGCATGGCCAGCTGCTTAGGGCAGCGCCCAGCATCCTGGGGAATGGCTTCCCAGGAGAAGACCTCCTACTCAAGGGACACGTGGTGTTTGTAGCTGGGCTGCACGTGACCTTTGGTTTCCTGATGTACCTGGACACCCACTCTCTTGGCCCTTCATGAGCCACCCTACACATGCATGGCTGCACCTCCACCAGCATGGCCAGCTATTCTATGGACCATGAGCATCCTTGCACGGGGTTGGCTTAGGAATATGTATTTCCGATGTCTGAAGGACACCTGCGGTCATCTCCAACCCACTTCTGACCTCTCCTGCAGGCAGGTTGTCTCCTTGTGCAAGTCACCCTCTACTGTTTTGAGCTACCCAAAGACTTGGCAGTTAGTGCAAGCTCCAAAAACAGCCAAGGCATTTTGACGGTTCAAAACAGCTTCCTCTCCCATGGCCTGTATGTATAGATTTTATTAAATTTTTCAAAGTATTGGAGTGAAAAAGAGGGTTCACCACGTTCTCTCTCAGCAGCAGCAAGAGAGACATCAACGCTCCACCCTGCACTTACACCAGAGCATTAATTTTAGGATCTCAGCTCCACTCAGGGACAGTATTTTACCCCTCCGTCCCAGATCACCAGATCTTTTCTCCTCCAGGCCCAACTCACACAAAAGCTGCAGTTTCCAGTTGTGTTGGCTCGGGTTTGGGGAGCCTCGTGACAGTCCTGTGCTCTCCAGCAGCCTTTGGACAACGCTTCTGTTGTCTCGGACTCTGCTCCCAGCCTGCCAAACTTTGTTCCTCTAAGCACAGATCTTTCTCTCCAGTTAGTCTTTCCCAAAAGTTAAGTTCGCTGCTACGAAGACATTGGATCTGGTTTATTCAAAACCGTCGGGGTGCAATTCTTCCCGCAGTGGTTCATCACATTCTTCACTCAATACTCTCCTGAGAACCCAAGCCTACCTTGCTCTTGCTCTTTCTTTTTCTGCAGCGCTCATTTTACCACTGCTAACGTTTAACTCGCTCCGTGCCACATCCGCCCACAGAGCCTTTGCTCTTCTGCATCCCTGTAAATAGCTTTTTCTGACATTTCTGAGTCCACCTGGGTCCTGCTTTTGCCTTCCCAAGTCAGCAAACTTGTCTCGGGTGGGCTACGTTGTCAGCTGTAGCAGCCAGGTCTACCTGGGCTGAAGCCCCCAAAGCCCTTCTCTCTACAGATTTTAAATGGTAGTGAATACAGCAAGCCATAACAACTTTCTTAGAATAAAAAATAATAATTTTAAAAGTGCTTATTTTTTAAATAGGAGGGGGGGAAAAAAAGGCACAAAAGACTAACTCCTGCTTTTAGTCCCAAACTTTGCACAGCCTGTGGCAGATACATCCTATATTATCCTGTCTGTGAAACGGAGAGTTATTTTGGAAGGTATTTTGGAGGGCAATGCTTGGAAACCCCATATTCTCAGCAAGAGATCGGTAGGGGAATTTTTCCTCTTTCGTATACACGAAGTTGTAGCCTTATCGGATTAGTTACACATGAAGAGGAGAAAAAAAAAAAAAAAAAACCACACAAACAAAATCAAAGAGAGCAAAGCTAAACCCATCAGGTGTGTGCACTTGGGCCTGGGCAGGTACATACTATAGGAAGAGCGTGGGGAAAACTATGCACGAAGAGCAGCGTCTGAAGGCGATACGAGCAAACCTCAGGCAGGACCAAACCGGAACAGAACATGCTCGACGCCGCTCGAGATGGCTCAAAGCCACACAGAGTCAGAGACGGAGATTTTAGCCCCAAAAAGGCAGAGGCGAAGGATAAACTGCAAATCTAAACCCCAGCGTTTCCAGTGAGAGTTCTCCTGCGGCATCATCTCTAAAGTGCTCCTCCAAAACCTACCTTAAGGCCATGTAAGCTCACTCTGGGCATCTCTCTCTCCCTGTACCAAGTGACAAAGTCCTTTTTTTGAGGAAGGGTATCTTGGTTCGATGATGTTATGGTCATTTGCTGAGTTTTAGAAGCCAGAGATGGATCATCTCGCGCATTCAGGAGTCAGCCTGAATTCCAAATCCACTTGACTTTGAGGGAAGTCAAACACTGTGTCCTAGTGTCCTGGGCTTCACCCAGCCCCAAATCATCAGTTTTAGTTCTGACACCTCAGACAGTAAGATCTTCAAACGGCAAGGTAAAAAATTATAAATAATAAAAATTAAAAAGCTGCGCAGAAGCACAGAGGATTAACATCAACACCCAGCTTAGATCAGTTCAGCAGTGACAGTAATTAGCAGAAGCAATATTTTGCTTCAGCATATTACTAGATACAGTACATGGAGTTTCTATATCTGATTTTCAGTATTCCCAGAATTTATGGAATCATTTAACCGCCAGCAGTGGAACTTGCTTCTCTGCCTGGGGATTGAAAATAAAAATAAAATAAAAAAAATCTATTTTTCCCCCCACAACACCTTTTCCTATATAAATGTGGAAAAATGCACAGTCCTGATTTTCCCAAACCCAGAAGGGCAGAAGCCTATTTAATCACTCATTTTCAATCTTTGAAGACCAGCATGAATAACACCATTGTTGCCCACGTATCAGTGCCCAGCGCTAGGGTTACACTACTTTTGGAAATAAGTGGCCTTTGGATTGCCCCCCTCCTAACAAGTACCACATTTGGGTTTGTTTGTTTGTTGTTTTTTAAAAAAAAAAGGCGTAACAACACACCAAACGTGAGAAAATTTAAAGTCGTGTCGCTTCAGCTTATATTCAGAAGCAAAAATATGAATTTTGACCAGCTAGCAAAGAGGTAAAACACTTTCTGTCCTCCACGTAAACAAGATAGTGCAAATGGAAGGCTGGGGCTATCCCCTTGCATTTATCAAGCTGAAGCTAACAATGGGAATACTGAAGGAATCCAGCGAGGAAACACAGAGCTATTGAGCTGCTACAGCCCTATCGAGGATTCTATCAATCTTAATGTCTCACCCCGCATTCTTCCTCGCTTAGATTTCAGCGGATACCAGCGAGAGTCGAGCAAATTTTATGTAATTGCCGTGCACTTAAGAGCTTCAGAGGAGACTGCGTTTGGCCCTTGGTTACTTTACAAGGCCCACAGTCACCTGCGGCCGCCTTATCTGACCGTCAGGATGCTCTCAATGCTTCCGTGTCAGCCAAGCAGCATCATTCCACCTTCAGTTATCACGTCCAGAAAAAAGAAGAAAAAAAATAAAAATAATCGTAAAAAAAAATAGGGGTGCACAGATTGATCCTTCCCAGCACGCTCCACGGGGTCTTTAGGTGAAACTCACGCAACTGCATTATGGCTGGTGACAACCAGCTCATCAGAGGGAGGAGTACAGAGGAAAAAAAGAAAAAAAAAAAAAACAACCAAAACAAAAACCAACTAGCAAAGCCGCTTTTCACACGAGACAAATTACTCAAGTCTTTATTTGCGCTGAGAAACGCATGTTCATGCTAGTTTTCCTAGCTGAGTTCAGCCAGGATTAGTCATACGATTAAAACACCCCCAAAAAAATCTGTTCCTTACTGCATTTCTGGCAGCTTTAGCGGTAAAGCCAGAGGGATTTATTAGCAATAGAAACCATTACGATTTTTATTCTCCATTCTGAAGCGTGCTTACTGACCCACAGCCTATTGACCAGTCTGAAAACTGGGACATTGATATTTTTGGCCAGGCTTTTAAGGATATTGTAAAATTCCTTAGGAATATAGATGCTTTTTCAAAATGCTGCCAAGCAGCAACTTTAAAATTTGACCCCGAGGAGCTTGTTCTTTTACTGAAAGTGAGAAGAACTTCAGCCAGCATCTCCTTTCCCTTGTTTGGAAAGGACACTTTGGTACTTTGGTGTCCCAGAAGTTAAATTTTTAACACCAGGAGTGGCTTGCAGGGTGACACAAAGCTGGCCGGGACGACAAGCATGCCCAGCTGGTTGTACACCCTGGAACACATTCTCTCCATGCTGCTTTTAGTGGCCAAAAACCAAGGTCAAGGCTCTTTATACAATTAAATGATAAAGTTTCAGAGGGCTAGATGCCTTCTGACATATCCTCGTGACACCTCTGAGACACACCAGTTGTGGCCTTCACAGAAGAGCAAAAATAGAAAAAATTACATGGAATTGGGAACACAAATTAGATTTACCCAAGCGTTCAAACCACTTGCTTCTGTGTTTGGTTTTATGCTTTATGATGGACAAACCTTTTCCAGTGCTACTTTATTAGCCGTGGCCAGAGCTCTAATTACTAGTTAATCCCAGGGAGTGTCAGGGGTTTAAACAGCTGCTGAAGCAGCTCCGGAGGGTACGGGTGCAAGACACGGCTATATACAACTAGTGCTAGTGCACACATACTGTGTAATCTGGCTAAAAGCGACCAATAAATAGCTAATAAGGTGCCATAAAAGTCAGTGGCACAAAGATGATACAACGACTTGCACTTTGGAGAAACAAACAGGGCACAAAGAATATCACTATTTTAATGAGACCACACACAGATGTATTCTGAAGGGGTACTTCTTGGTTAAAAATCAAGTCACAAGAATAAAACAAAAATGGAATTTTTTTTTCCTACAAGGGGATTTTCCTGCACAACTCTCACCTAAAATTTATTTTCTGGAGAAGGTTTGTTTTTTGTCAGATGGATCCTTTCGCTTCACTTTGCAACTGACAGGGAAACCTGAGCATTTCTAGCCTCAGGCCCCACGTAAATTCTTCCCTCCTTGATAGATGTTTCCCTCCAGCTTTTGGATGGGGAAAAAAATCCCCAGAATATAGTCCATGTGTCCCCCGCTCCTTGTTGTCTTATGTGGCTGGTGATGTAGAAGCCATGGAAATAGTGCCCACAGAGCCTAAAGCTGACATCCAACAAAGATTTCTGTAGGTTTTAATTAAAGTTTAAGTAGATAGAAGCCACAGGTTCCCTCGAGGTTCATAACAAGGGAAAAAAAAAAATATAATAAATAGGAATAATCAATCAATACCCGTAAATGCGGTATAGAAATAATGAAGAGCAGTGATTCTGCCCCTGTATGCCAGTTCTGGACACCCCTACATCCCAGACAGGCAGGGGATGCTAAATGGGTACCACGGCTCGACTCTGCCGTGGCGAGAGCGGGGAGGAGGCGGCGCGTGGCTCGTCTGGAATAAAGGCAACGAGACACTGCAGACAGGTCAGATGAAGAAAAGAGATATTCCGAGTGGTATTTCAGTCAGCGGCAGTCTGGCTGTTAATGGAAGCTTCTTCTGCGAAGAAAGACTAATAACATGTCTCCAAAAAAAAAAAAAAAAAAAACCAAACCCACAAAAACCCAAGCAGCCCCTAAGGCAGATTGTGACCAAGTAAAAAGACTCTGCCCTCAGCTGCTGGAAGGGAAGAGGTTACGGGGGAAACATCAGAAACGTACTTTCAACACACACACAGAGCCTTTGGTCTGAGCACACAATTATTCTACAAAGGTTAAGATTAATATATAATTATTAAATTGATAAAGTAGGATCTAAACACCTTCTGTAAGATTGAAACCCAAAGGGAGCAGGTCCTTGAGGGTCATTAAGGCCAAACAAGTTTTGGCCCCCAAATCCAGGCAGAAGGAAGCAGGGGGGTGGAGAAGAGCTTTTATCCCCAACTTTGCAGACAGGGAACGGAGACAAAGTTAGCTGAAGTCATGTAAGGAAGACAGGAACACACGCAAGTATTTCTCACATCCCAGCACCAGGCCAAGTCACAAGCCTTTAGCATCCTCATCAAAAAAAAAAAACCCACAGGAGCGCATGAATCTATAGGAACCACATAACCATTTTGTACCTTTGTTTTCTGGGTCTAATTTAGCTCACCTGAACATATCAGAATCTTTTCATCTCAATTATAAGGCCTGAAAAAAATCAGTTCAGCATATTAGCTTCTGAGTCCATACATCAGGTTATTCTTTTATCCACATCACTAACATCGTTCTGCCTGATCCTTTTTTTTTCTTTTCCAAAAATAAAATAACAAAAAACCCCTTCCACTGTAATTCGGTCGCTATTACTATCTCCAAAAGCATCTACCTGTGCTGGGTTCATACCAGAGAGATTTACAGGACTTAATGGCAGCAAAGGGTTGGAGGTCAGTTAAGGGAGCTCTGAAATTACTTGCCCGGGGACAGCAAATTCCACAGCAGCCGCAGGAGAGCCCGGGCGGAATGACGGCCTGGAACGCGCCGATGACAGACGGGGAGAAGTCCTGTTACACGTGGGGTGCCAACGTCCTGGGACGGGGAGTGATTTCCCTGGTGATGACTTCCCTGCTGGAAGCCAGGCGTCTCCAGAAGCACCAGGAGCTGCCCTCTCCCTTCGCCCCGGAGAAACGCGCGGTGCCAGCTCCGCCGCCAGCGGGACGTACGGGCTCGTACCTCAACAGGAGCGCCGTCTCCTCAGCCTCAGCCACAAGGGTTTTAGGTTTCAAATCAAATTCACACCCCGCAGTTACATGACAGATTGCCGAGCTGCGGTAACCGAGACTGCTCTTTCATCCTCTCCTCCCCACAGAAGGTTTCCCCAAGACAGGATTCCTCCTGCTGCTACCGCTCTTTGCCTTTCCTGCCCCACATCAACTCTCAGGTTTCTCTGCAATTGGCTTTTCAAGAGAGTGTGGGGCTACCCCCTTCTCTCCTCCCCTCCACGGCGGGCTCGGCGGCTGCCCTCTCACCACCCTTCCTCTCTACTGCTCTCCTAACCCCTGTGTTCCAGCAGGGCTTCCCTCCTCCTCCATACCTTATAGAATCATAGAATGGTTTGGGTTGGAAGGGACCTTGAAAGATCATCAAGTTCCCACCCCCCTGCCCTGGGCAGGGACACCTCCCACCACACCAGGTTGCTCCAAACCCCTTCCAACCTGCCCTTCAACCCCTCCAGGGATGGGGCAGCCACAGCTTCTCTGGGCAACCTGGGCCAGGCTCTCACCACCCTCACACCAAAGAAGTTCTTCCTAATATCTAATCTAAATCTTCCCTCTTCCAATTTAAAACCATTACCCCTTGTCCTGTTGCTACACTTCCTGATTATTTTTCAGCAAGGAAGGCAGGGAAAAGAAGCTCCCCAGTGAAGGACCTCGCCAGCTCTCCTGATGATCCAGGAGAAGATCAGGCTCCAGGGGATATTTGACACTTAATCTATGATGCTCCACAGAGCTCTCACCTCCCCAACATCACACAAAACCTCCCTACTGTGACCACTGTGGCTGGTTTTGTACCAACGAATATATACCCTTTCCCCCTGTCCTTTTCTAATGTTGACTTTTTTGGTTTGGTTTTTTTTTTTTTTTAATAAAATCAATACTACATTTCCAGTAGAACCACGTAACCTCCTTGTATTTCCCACCTACGCAAGAAGCTGCAGAATGAAGATAACTTTCTATAAGTTTCATAAACTCATATTGAGCCATTTTGGAAGCACCTGCTACAAAACAGCTAGCACAATAAATTGTTGAGTCCTCTTTAATTTGCCTTTGGATTTTATAAGCAAAAAGATTAATTTTTTTTTTTTCAACATTCTAGCATTCTCAGTAGCCTCCCTTTGCCCACAGCCACCTACAAATTCTTAGCAGCTTCCTAAGGCTACTGGTTTCTTAAAAAGTCACAGGCTGAACAGGCAAAATACAGTTTTATGATAAAAATGGAAAAGGCACGTTATGCTCACAAGGAAAGGCAAAGGAGGAAGAAGGAGAAGGAGGGATTTCCACTTTGTTGGAATGAATCGGGAGCTCCCTAGGATGGGGCCACGAGAAAGATAAAGATGATAAATAAATGAAATGCCCACTTCTTAAGCAGAGCAAAGAGAGACTCCCCCCCTCAATACGCAGAATCCTTAATGAATTCCCATGATCAGACCTTATTTTGTACCTAATCCAAAGAACATCTTGAAACCATCAGTTCCTGTCCCACAAGAGGGAACACAAACCGGTGGGAAAAAAGGTGTTGAGTGAAGGGGGAGGTGCATTTTTTTAACCTTTTCTGACCTGCACATCCCTGAAAGTTTTCTAAAAGGGAGACCACCTCTAGGCCTAATTTGAACCAACCAAAAATAACTCTTTTTAATGGAGAGGAGGGAAGGGAAGATCACCTTTCAGTGCATCCGTCAGAGAATCCACAGACCTCTCAAGTTTTAGTTTACAGCCATAGGCTGAGACCAATCTTTCATCCAAAAAAGGCTGATCCAACATTTTTCTGCAGATTCTTTCAATTTCCTATCTGGCCTCAAAGAATTTAATAGAACGGCATTAGGAAAAATAACTGTAAGGAAAGAGAACATTTGAATTAAAAAAAAAAATAGAGCCCCGGAAATGAAATGACAAAGGTCATTGATCAGGACATTTCCTACGAACTCAAAACTTCTCAGGAACGTTCACAGAGTTTAGAAGGACCTTTACCAAGTGGTGACCCCGGGAGCTGTCACTGGTCTTCCAAAGCTCAAATAAAGAAACTTGAAACACAGTCACTGCCAGACACAGGCATAAAAACCTGATGGTCTGTCTTATACACAAGCAATCCTAGTAATAAAATGTAAAAAACCCTTAACATTTTGCATTTGTTTAAAATTAGGGGGATAAAGCGCAGTTAAATGAATGTTATGACAATGTAAACCTTAATTAATGATGCAGAGGTGCCAAATATTTCAAGGTGTGCACGTCTACAAGTGCGTATTTTCAAATCACGCCAGGCACGGGGTGGGCAACAGCCCAAAGCCTTGGCCAGTCCTCAGCTGCCTTTACGCTCCTTTTATTTCAACTTTTAAAATTTAAAGGGGAGTAAAATTCCAGCAGCTGAAAATCCTGAGAATCAGAGGTGCACAAACGTGATTTAGAGCCTTCAGTCATTAGTAACTATTAACGGTGTAAGCGCAGAAAATTAGAATGGCTGCATGTCAAGACCAAGTCCGGGGTTTCTCGACATGTCCTATGTGCGTAAGTGGAATACTTATTTATAGCTGCAATAACAGAAAAAGCTAGTTCTGGAAATAATTGACAAACAGAAAGGAATAAATTGCCAGTCAAATGTCATTCGAGTTATATTAGATTTATATTACTTAAAAAAAAAGAGAAACTTTTAAACTTAGGTTAGTCAAAGCATTTGCTGCGCGAACAGAAGGAAGTTGCAGAAAGATGGAGATTTTCCTCCCTGATGGATGAAGCCCCACCAAAACCACCGTTGTCCGAGACAATTAAATGAACAAGCACAGTTATCAGCAAAAGCAAGAAAATTAATTGAAACAGAGACTTGCACTGTCTGCTCCAGTTACTCGCTGTAAGACACATTCTATACTAAGTCTTATACGCATGAAATATGCCCCCCTGAAAAGATCTAAAATCAGTTATTCACCAAATTCTTTTAGTCTGGTGAGTCTATTTACTCTTAGTCATACTAACTCTTCAAATACAGAGTTGAAGTAATATTAAAATCACCTTAAATTCACAAACACCAGATAATTCCACTTAGGTAACATCCAGCCATTACAACATAGCACAAAAGAGAAAAGATTATGTATATTACACACACAAATCCGGGCCTGGTAGAGAATATTGTAGTAAAATAGAAAAGTTTTAGTGATATATGAAGATAGGGTAACCAAAATATCTGTCTATCATAAGCAAAGTAAGGTGGAAATCAAACGCTTGTAAAGATTCCTATTAAAATTACCTGCACTAATGCATTCCAATGGATCGCTGAGACTTGAAGCTCATTTCCAAATAAAGAATAATTAATTAATTCATGAAAACATTAAGTGTTCTCTTGTTTCACAGTGAATCAGACAGATTTCTCATTGAGCTTGCTGCACTGTCCTCTAGGCACCTGGTAAAGCCAAAGTCTAAGGGGTCATTCTACAAAAGGCTTAAAGGACCAGAAGTACCAATGCATGAAAAACCAAGGTATAAGGTTGTAAAACCCACAGAGAGTTTAAGCTGTAATTAACACACTAAGGCAGGAATGATTTAATGCTAAACGCTTCCTTGTCAGCCTCAGTAATAACGAACTGCCTGACTATAGCCCTTCACAGTTCCCCTAAAAAGCTAAGTATTCACCCAGAATTTCTTCCCTTAAGACTTCCAAGTTGGGGATGACGAGATGTTCCCCAAACCACTAAGCCATCGAGGATCACGTAGGTGGGAAGAGTTACTTTAGCCCTGGGATTAGAACAACATAGTATTCCTTCAGAAGCAAACAAGTAAGAGTTGTTCAAAAGAAAGCTGGAGTTCTTAATGTAGTAAAGAAGTCCTGTAAGGAGCCAAAGCACAAAGAGTAGAGAAGGAAACGAGGAATAGTCATTATCAGCTCCTGATACCCTGATGGGGTTTTCTGAAATCTCACTTTTTTTTCCCGATTCAGTCAATTCTTTCTATTTACTGTAAAGTAGCAGAAAACTTCCTCGCGAGGAGCAAGAGACGATATTTTCTAACGACAAGCTCATAAACAACTGTGAACGATGACACAACAGAAAAGCTTATTAGGAAAATATGGTTTCTGTGAGAAGGATTTTTAATTTTTTTTTTTAAAACAAACAAACAAACTCGAACAAGTGCCAATAGACACACAATAACCAGGCAGGGCCACTGCCCTCCAGAGCCAACTGGTGATCCTCCATCGCCTGGGTGTTATGTACTTGCACGCTCGTTATCCTGGCAATTCAGGCAGTGAAATTCCTAAGGCATCAATTAAGCCGTCCCTAAACCCTCACTTGACAACTTCAAAAGGTATGAAGTGATTCATAGACCCGGAGCTGGCTTTCTTTATGTAAAATACAGTATTAATTACGGAGGAGATAACATAACTTTCATTTCCTACTTGAGTATCTTATCTAGGAATATATTAGAATCTTCTGCATACCTACATTTCTTTTTTTTCAAAGACAGCAGTTTAATTCTCCCCGCTACTTCTTGGCCCTGACAAATCCCAGCGCCGCTGAAGAAGGTGGAAGCGAACCACGAACAGGAGCTGGCTTTGCAACAATTTCTCCAATCTCTTCCAACTCAGGTCCCACATTCTCCACTAAGGCAAAATAATCTTCTTCAAAAAAAAAAAAAANAAAAGAACACCTCCAAAAAAAAATCCCCAAATCATCAAAAAAACCCCACCTATGTTCTGTTCTGACCCAAGAATAAAGAGGAAAAAAAAAAAGAAATTAATTCCAGGAATTCCTTCTTACTGACAACTTCCACGGGCTGCTTTCCAGAATGATGTCCCGGTTTGGGGGGGTTCTGCAGGGAAAACTCATTAATATAATGTTCTCCGTGAGACATTTCTAAAAAATTTGATTTACTGCCAACACGAGCTGAGTAACTCTGCATGACAACTGCCCTCTCGGGCTAAAGGAAAGTGTTCGCGCTCGGTGCAGTTCTTAATTATAGTAATGAATTTTCTACTTTCCAGTATTCAGGACTGAAGCCCAGTACTGGGCAACATCTTCCTGGGTTCTGCCAAAGGCACGTTTCCCCTTTACTGGAAGTTTACTGGCAGTCGTGAAAGAAAGAAAAATTGCACAGTTGCAGGAGTACTTCCATATTATCTCCATTGTTGAGTCTGGCAAAGGAAAGTATTACGGATATTATCTCTCTTCATCAAGAGTTAGAAGCTTTATCAGGCAAAGCAAGTGAATAGGCATTATTCCAGGGGTTTTTTTTAAGCGCTAAATACATGAAATATAAAGTGGATTCGGGAACAGAAGAAATGGGCCAGGTATTTAATATTGGAGGCAAGCACTTTTAAAGTATTTGTCCTTTACACTGCAAATAAAACTCCTGTTTTCATTCCATTAAACATCTGCAAATTTTGGGGTCCTTGAGCTTAAACCGTCTCACCATTTGACAGGCGCCAAAAAACCTTACTTTGAAATTCCATTTCATGCAACTGGAGCGACAGAGAAGTTTGAGAAGAGCAAAGACACTTTGAGAGGCCCCAGGTCCAAGGGGAGCACCGTGTGCCTGATGATGAAAGCCCAGAGGAGAGAAGGCAAGATTAACCATATTCTCCTGATCTGCAGCATTTCTATACAATTAACCCCTCCCCTTAAGAAGAAGGAAAGGGCTTTTAAGAAATGCATCGAGGGAGAACATTTGCATCGCAGAAGAACTGGGAATGACTTCAAGTGAGGCTCCAAACTCGCCTACACAGGAGTTCATCGTTAGTCACCGCTGATGAAGATCAGGTGGGGACACACTCCTGGCTGATTTTACCTGTATCTAGCAAAAGCACCACAGTAAACAAGATTACCAGGAGATTGTTTGGGCAGCGCTCCAGCCTGACAGCCTCCCTTGTATCAGCATTAATTTGCTAATGGAGAAGAATCCTGACAAACAGTACAGTAACGAGTGCGTGGGGATGTGATTAATTAGTACATTGGAGGGGTTTGTGTCACCGAGGTCTAATGGCAGCCGGGACGCACTGCGTGTGCTCTGATAATACACCTCTGCCTTCATCTAGTTAAAAAGTGGTTTAAACCACAGCGGTTTTAAACCACAGCAGTGGTTTAAAAGTTTCAGGTCAGCCTTTAACAATTATATATACATATCTTTATGGAATAAGGATAACATGAAAACAGTGAACAACAACAACAAAATCAGTATTTTTAACTGGTGTCTGTTTGGCTTCCTTACTTTTCCTACATGACTTGTACTCTTTATCTTGCATCTCACTCTGATCTCCAAAAAAGAATTGCATTTGCTCTTTTAACTCCCTCCTCAAGAGCTCACAAGCCTCCAGTAAATGAATTTACCCACTCCACGATGTAACCTCAGCTGATCTGTGTGACAACCCCCAGCTGCAGATCAAACCCCAACAAAAACATTCCAGACCCAAAATACTTCTACAGTCTCTTCCCTTCAACAGAGATTTTGTCTTTTTCCTGTCTTTCAGCTGCCCAGGCTGTTTATATTTTGATATTCTGTTTCCCTAAAATGTCTTAGGAGAGGCTGAGGCCCCCCAGAGCTTTTCACAGCAGGAAATAAAAAAAAATTACAGTATCACTCTACATAAAGAAATATCTATTCTTTCCCTAAAGGAAATAAAGTAAATACAGTGTGTGATAAGCATTTAGATGTGCACAAATTGCTCTATATGCAGCAACGTAACTAGGCATAAAGAAAAGCCAAGGGTTTGCAAAATACCAGAACAACATCTGACAACTGCGTTACCAAAATCAAAACTGCAAATAAGCAGAAGGAAAAATCTGCTACTTCGGGCTCCGGCTGCCGCTCAGGAGAGAGGTTATCATTTCTAATGTGTACCTTCAGAATAAGAGAGAGGAGAAAAGGCAGCTCTGAAAGGAGGACAATACATTCCTGCGCTCTCCAGGGGCAAAGTTCAGTAAAAATACTGATAGAATCATAGAATTTTCTGGGTTGGAAGGGACCCTTAAGATCATCCAGTCCAACCATCTGATAAAAACTCTGATAAAAACCATCACTAAACCATGTCTCTAAGCACTATGTCAACCCGGCTTTTAAATACATCCAGGGACGGTGCCTCAACCACTGACGATCTGTGATGAATGCTATATTAATGCTTAATTAATAAATAATGACTTAGCTATGACCACGGCTTGGAGCCCATGCTCATTCTTCCTTCCGTTAAGGACAGACTTTCAGATTTTTATATTCCTTTGCCGATTGGTCACAAATTAAAACTGAAGCGTTTGGGATTAACTGCTTTCCTCCTCCATTTAGCGTGGGTGCAGCCTGGGGACTCTATTCTTCATAAATTCTTTGAGTCCTAGCCAAAAAGGGACACGGGAAAGCCCAAGATCAGTAAGGAAGCACCGTTCATAACAAGTCTGTGGGACGTAGCCATGTGCAAGAGGTTATTTTTTGATTTTTCAGAGTGGGAGGAACATACAATGGGATCTGTGAAACTAAAAACCACAAAGAAACACTACAACAATTCCCACATCCTTTCTTCAAATTACACGAGACAGATTTTGTACAGTCCAATGAAAATAATTGCAAGTGAATTTGCCATCCAGTTATTTTTCACCTCGTTTAATGTTCTGTTTATCCCACCTCCACTCACAGGTGTATTTTTCTACTTTTCCCAGTCCATTTTGCCACGGCATTCCCACTCCGGAGCAGTGCCACATCGCCCTGGTTACAGTGGCACAGATCAAAGGGCAGAGATTAAAAAAAAAACCCCTCACAATAAACCCTAAGACAGGATCAAATTAACACAAACGACCTGTGAGATACGACCTTTAAACCCCTGTATAACAACAGCATTACCTTCCTTCTCACACAAATCCATTCCATCATCAAACACCTACAGGTTTCCCTCCTTTAACAGCAGCTTCTTAATACAGTACCATTAATGATGTTAAAAACGAACCTTACCAAATCACCATGAAATTTAAACAATCTAAAATGATGAGTTATGACTGCGAAATACATTCATCCATGTGTTTTCTTCAACCCTCTCCCCCAAACTTACAGGTTTTTTTCCTCCATCTCCTTGATTTCTTGAAGACAAGAGCAGAGCAGAGGATATTAAAGGCTCACACAAATAAAACACAACTAGAAATACACAAGCTAGACCACAGGAACAGTCACTCGGGTGAAGGGGGTGAGAAATATCCCCCCCTCTGCTGCCTTTAAGAGAGGGCTGTGGGCCCTGTTCTCTTAATTCAAAACACCTGCAAGTACCCAGCCCCTTAAGCTCAGGCACTTCTTGCAGGGCTTCTTCCAGAGACAAGTGATATTAAACAAACGCCTCCTACAGAAACAGCTTTGTGCCCTGAAATAGCTAGATTTTTTCATATCTCAATCTTCTTTTGACGTTATTTGCTACAAAAACCCAAAATTGGCATTTTTTTGTCCCTGTTTAAATGAACTGACCGTGTGCTGCTCGTTTCCTTAATTTGGAATTCCAACCAGCACCTGGGCTTCAATTGTTCTGGTGAGTCGAGAGGCTGGTATAGAAGCTCATTTTTTGCTTTGAAACTTTTCTGATTAAATGGAATAATAAAAAAAAATTTCCACTTAAAATTCCATGTTCTTACTGAAAATTACTTTACTAATGATTACAGCAATTTCATTTTCAGAAATGCACATGAGATCTAGTTTTCTTCCTGCCTTTTTGAAATGCTGTGGGGCACAGCACGTCTCCAGCAGGATAAACTGCCCTCCAAGAGGGAAGGATCGACATCGGTGAAGAATCCTGGAGTCACTGCTGGTAAAAGTCAAAGCAGAGGATATTATAAACCACACCAAGTCCATGGCAGAATTCCATTTAAACTAAGATCGCTAAAAAAATTTGCATTTATGCTGCCTGGGGAAGAGGCAATCTCCACCCCATGAAAGACTTGATGAACCTGGAACCAGTTACACTAACTGGGATAGTCAAAATCCCACCCCATGACCCCCCCTCTACCCCAGGACTCACTTTAACAAACTGAATAAATTGCAAAGTAGATTTTCCTTAACCAAAATCAATAAAGGACAGAAGAATCTTCCTCATAACTGGTCTTGGTGTCTTCAGAAGCAAAAGGCTTTTTACCTTGTTGACCACAAACATTTTCCACCAGCAAATGTTTTAATATTTTTAATTAAAAAGTGCCATCTGTGGAGGAGATTTAAAACAGTAACACAGCAGTAAGAAAGCATCATACAAACCAACACTGATTAGAGAAGGAGCTTTTAAAAAATAAATCTTCTATAGACTGTCCAGTGCAATGTAAAAAAAAAAAATAAAATTCACCATTACACACATATATTATACAATGACACTTATCTTTCCTCAGCTGCACGAATGGATTTACTTGCCGTTCCCCTTGAATTCTTTCCAGGTTGTAAGGGCAATAGGAAGGGAGAATTTTGTCCACGAAGGCACATGGGTTTGGCACCCATGGATTTCACCCGGTGCTTGCTGTCTCTGGAGAGAAACACCTGCCCCGTTACTGAGGGAGAACACAGGATTTAACACGTTATTGCTGGAAGAGGGATGTGCGCGGAAATATTAGCAAAGACACTTCTGCATGCGAAGTTATGGGCACGCATGTACAAAAACCTCATTTCCAGAGCTGGGTGGCCAATTTAGGCATTAACAAGTCGTCCGTATTGAAGGTACAACATCTGTGAACCAAAACTGAGACACGTGAAATAAATACATACATCACGGAGCGCCTGAGGATTATTTTTCTCAAGTCAAACAACACTCCAATAAGTTCTTCAGTGAATCCTTCAGACAGACAGCTCAAGAGAAAATATAGCCATCATATATATGTATAGCCATCATATATAGCCATCAATAAAATATAAGCATTCTGCCATAAATTAACGTCGATTGCCCACGCAGTTGGTCATTAGTCATGCCAAAAATAGGCAATCTGGGGAATTTTAGCACTATTTAATAATCAGCACATTCTGCTTTTTCCTACAATGTCAGCGTTTCACATTGATCTAAAATAAAACGTAAGCGGCACCATACAGGTTTTTACATACATAAAAAGCAGCAATGGGTAAAACTGATATTCATTCGTAAATTCTGTATTTTTTCAGCCAAGTGCCTATTTGTGCAGCGTTAACGTTGCAGAAATAGCTTTTGCATATTCATTTTTCAAGAAACAATAGCCTTAAACTTTGCAATAACAAAGGTATGGATGTGTCAAGATGACTAGAACACATCCTCAATATCCTCCACTGTTGGAATTCTATTATGCTAAAATACCAAACCTTTGGCAACACCAAATCTTTTCATATCCCAGGTTACCATCTTTATTGTTAATTTGAAAAAGATGACACTTAAAATCAATTTTGGGACTTCAGTGGAATTCTTCAATTTTTCTTTTTTTTTAATTCCAAACAATTCTTTACCAAATGCATGAAGTATTTAAATTATGAGCAGATTTCTTAACTTTTCAGTGTGACAAACAGGAAAAAAAACCCAACCAAGCTCAGTTTGACCAAGAAAAACAAAGACACAGAGACCTCCCCTCCTAAAAGGTCTTTTGGCAGCTGCAGGGAACCTGCAGCCCTTTTCTACTGGGCAGCTCTCCGGGGTCTCCCTGGCACTCCCAAACCCTCTGGAATGGCATTTGCAGCGTAAATAAATGTCAGCACTTAAGATTATTGTAATATTATTTACAGTAAACTCATATAAGACTACAGGGAGCTTTAAGGCCTTGTTGAGATTGCGATGGTTACTCCCAGAAACCGAATTACGGGAGCACCCAGTGTTAGAGGCAAAACCAGGAAAAACACCGTGACACGAAATGTGGCAAAAAACCTGCCTTCACCTTACTGAGGAATTCCCTGTTGAGCAGAGAGCAAACCTGGGACAATCCTCCCACAAGCAAAGAGATAATGTTTAATGATGAAAAACATGGAATGTACTTGTTACCATGTCTGACACCGAGGTGAATACTATCAATAAGTTACCTAGGGATGGTCCCCGAAAAAAGGAGAAATTTCCTCAAAATATCCTCAGCATCTTGGCCTGCTGAATGGCACAGCAATCAGACCCCAGAGCCTGCAAAACCTGCAAGAACTATTTTGTATAAGCAAAATAAAAATGTGTTTCCAAATTAAAAAAAAACAAAACCACCAAACCCGAAAAGCGTTTCCATCCAATTTTTGTAACTACACAATTGCCTGTCAACAAACCACAAACTGATTTGTAGACACATTTATATATATCCTAAAATATTCCACAGGCAATTTTAGGATGTAAACAAAACATTTCAAAATCTGGTTTTCACCTGCTAGTCTATTGTAGTCATTTTAAGTACCAAATAACTAGGCCAATATTTATGTAAATAAATCCTGATTTACAGTTTCTTAAATTTTTCAGAGAACAGTTTGGAATCTCTTTTTAAGAGTAAGTCTTCATGATCTGTCCTGAAACATAATTCAACAGTTAATCATAATTTTAACCATCTCACTTAAGATGAGAAAAAGCCACTAGAGACAGATCAGAACATTCTATCTTACTTGTAATCATAGCAATATATTCATAAATGAATAAAATAGTTTAGGAAAAGAAAAAACTGAATGCAGCTCCTCAACATTGCCAGGTCAAATCCTTCGTTGTGCTGCAGTATCCTAGGCTGTCAGAGAAGTTGATGGAAACGGTGGGGAGTTGGAGGAAACAGAATTGGGCAAAGGGGAGCAGCTGAAATTTGTTGGGATTTTGGATCCCACTAAACCATGCTGAGAAGCAATGTAACATCGGTACCTGCTGGTCTCTACAACCAGGATGTCTGCAGTGCAAAGAACACACGCGTTAACGAAGCGACCAACTCAGACACTGTAAGCTTGTCCCACTGCAGCCTCTGGAAAAGCTTGATTTGTCAGAGCCCTGGAAAGCAGCGTTCTGCGTCAGAAGGGGCAAGAATTCACACAAGCTACTTATTTATGCTGCTCTGCATCCCAAGGTTTACAAAGTTTTTAATACATCTATCTGTCATCTAAACTCTACCATCCCTGTGCGACCTGCTCTAGGTGGACCTGTTTTGGCAGGGGGGTTGGACAAGACGATCTTCAGAGGTCCCTTCCAACCCCAACTGTTCATGTAATTGATGAACAGTTGTCTAAACTGTATGGAGTCAAATTGGCAAACTCTGGAAATAATTCACATTAAACCCCTCCCCAATATCATAACGGAAAACAGAATCTTGGCCCAAACTTTTCAAACAGGGGTGGCAAAGCCACATAACGATGATGTCCAGAGGCCCAGGACATCCAACAGTGCTGACTTACGAGCTGAAGATCCATCAAGGACGGTAATGTTTCTGGGAGAAACTTCTGCAAATCTAAAGGGAACACAGAAGGCTCCTCTCCTTAGTTATAACGTGGCTGCTTGGCCGTAGCTGCAATTTCGAAGTCATGGTATCACCACCACTTTGAACAATATCACAAAGATTCAGCTGAAGTGGGACTCTATGGCAAGAAAATAATCCCTTTGTTGGGGGGAGAATTCTGATTTAGGTGCCCAAACAGTTCATCAGTTTTAGACAGAAATTCTACATAATTTCACACTGTTTTAAAATCTGAGTGCAAGGCCACATTTTTACAGAAAAGAAAGATACAAGTATTATTTCGCATTATTTCCAGCAGAAGTGATAGCTCTGATCAAAACAGAAAAAAAAATTCTCTCATATATGTTCTCTATGAAAACCACACATGTTCTCTATGAAAACCATAACTAACGACAAGCTTAAATACACCTGTTGATCAAGACACGAAACTCTGTGTTATTTATGCACAATAAAAAGCAGTTTAAAAGCAGCCTCCATTGAGATACCTCTTGGCACATCGTCCATCAAAAAGTTCCTTCTTATCTCACCTGGGAATGCGATTGTCTACAGACACTTTTCTCTGTCCAAAAAACACGTTGAGTATGTGCATTGTCATCATAAAACAGTGAATTATTATATTTGAGTTCACCCCACTGCCTAGTCAAGCAGTGGGTGGCTGTGGTTGGATATTTTTAAAATACTGCAGGCCATATGTAGTGTCTTCACTAAAACATCCAAGGAGTTGGACACTTGTCTTTCCACTGTCCCCTTAAATTTTATGTAATTAAGGAGTAGCGGTGATTTCTCCTTGCACATAGTGAATCAAGCTCCTTAGGGTTCCTTACGGCCCGCAGAAAGGTGGACTCTCTCTGGAAGATGCCACAGGAGGATGCTGCATCACGATAAGGTGACCATCAGGACTGACATGAGCAGGGCAACGCTGACCGTCCGCCTGCTGCCATCTGAGGTTCTCCGGGCGTGCAACACGGCAAACACGGCGTTGGTGTGGTTGGTTGGTATTTCCACGTTGCAAATCATGCCCTCGCAGCAAGACACACATTCCTGTTGGGACAAAAAAAAAGGTCACTGGGCACAGGGTAACTCAGCAGCAGCTTTTAGAGATGTACGTATCTTTCAATTGATTGCAAAGGTTGTATCTACCACAACTTCTCTTCCACCACGGCCTTCCTGGAGTAACTCACCCTCCAGTGGCTTGGGAGCCCTGATGTGATGCTTTCCACCACTTTCCCCTTCTAACAGAAGCTAAAACCGTGAGTTTGAATGTTTCAAATTTCAGCTAGAAAATTCTGACTGTCAAAACTCTGTTCCCATTCGTTTTTCCCCTCAAGCTTCTGTCTCCAGTGCGGCTTTGTGTGCTGAACTTCACACTTGCTCTTTTTTTCCCCCAGTTTTCTAGTGCCACAGAACCACTGACACAGCTGATTTTCAGGAGAGACTCTGAAAATAGTCTTCCTTACTTGACATTCCTTACTGGAAAAGCCAAGAGAATGCCAATTTTTTTTATCTAATCCAAAGACATGAGAACTCTTAGAGGATTAAAAGCAGCAGAAGGCAGGCTGCGTGGTCTTTTCATGCCCACAGCCCACCAAAGCCTGTTGAAATCAATGGAAGTTGATTCAAATAACATCCAAATTCTTTTATATTTAACATGGACATTTCCTGCTTTGTCTTTGGTTTATGAAATCTTTCAAGTTAAAAATAACATTACTTTCTCAACTATTAAAGAATTAGTGCATAATACATCACTGATGTGAATAATATGTTGGTGGGATACGCTTGATTATTAAGAATAAACTTTTACCCAGCATCCCAAGGATGAGAGAAGGTAGCAGTTCTAGCTATTTGTCATGGAACAAAACCTCATAGAATCATAGAATGGTTTGGGTTGGAAGAATCATCCAGTCCCAACCCCCCCTGCCCTGGGCAGGGACACCTCCCACCACACCACGTTGCTCCAAGCCCCCTCCAACCTGCCTTTCAACCCCTCCAGGGATGGGGCAGCCACAGCTTCTCGGGGCAACCTGGGCCAGGCTCTCACCACCCTCACACCAAAGAACTTCCTCCCCACATCTCAGCTCCATCTCCCCTCTTTCAGGGTCAAACCCTTCCCCCTCCTCCTAGGGCTCCCCTCCCTCATCCAGAGTCCCTCCCCATCTCTCCTGGAGCCCCTTGAGGGACTGGAAGGGGCTCCAAGGTCTCCCCGGAGACTTCTCTTCTACAGGCTGACCCCCCCAACTCTCTCAGCCTGTCCTCCCAGCAGAGGGGCTCCAGCCCCTCTTCATTTGTATCTCCCTCATGTTCCTCCCTCAGTTGTATCTGGCTTAAGAATGTGGTTCTTCATGGACACACACATCCTGGCTTCGTGTCCTGTGCCGCGTTACCCAAGCTGTGCTGTGCAGAGACACGACTGGACAGGAAAAACAAGTACTGAAACACAACCCTCAAACCCAACCTGCTGCTCTGAAAGAAGGAGTGGTGCTTACTGTGTGGCCACTTTCCCTGTGGTGGTGGCAGCCTACGAAGTGGCATTCCTCTCCAGTAGCACATTTTTTGGTGACTGATGTACTCTTCCCATGGTCTGTGAAGAGATGAACTGTCAAGCAGTACTGAGTACCTACAAAACAAATTTACAAATGTTTATCTGCATAAAGGATGTGTTCTTTGACAGGGTTTAAAAACTTCACACAACATAGCAGCATATTCCCATAAAAATGACTTATTTTGGCTGCATAAAGCTATTTTTCAACTTGATCAAAGTCCCATTTAGCAAGAAATTAGTTACTGGTGAAATCTTGAGTTTAACTGACCCTTCAAACCTCCAGAAAGGCTGCTCTCATTTAAACTACTTCTTAGCACTATAATCTACACATTTATCATCCATTCTTTATTCTTTTTTTTTTTTTTCAGCACATTCTTGCTGGTTTTGTTTCTGACACGTTTCCTCGTTCCTCTAGTTCACATCTTCCCTTTTCCCACTGTTCCTGTGCATAGCACTGCCAAGAAAAACGAGGAAACATATTTCCATTCTTTTTTTTTTTTTTATGTATCCATCATCCTCTCACACAAGTATGATCCCCAGTCATTCAGGTCTTGCTGCTCACCCGTAAGCCTAGAGCACAGAAACCATTATATCTCAGGATCTGTTCTCCAAAAGGACGGGGATAAGGCTACAAAGGCAATTCTGAAGTTTGTTTAAACTTAAATTTATTCCTAGGAAGCACATAGCTATATATCTAGACACACATACATATATAATAAATCAATTAATGTATTAATAAGATGTTAATAATATGTTACTATATTAATAGTATCTGATATATACTGTATAAAATGGTTTGTGCATACATATATACGTATAAATGATTTTTCGCTCTTGCTTCTCACTCTGAAATGGTCAAAATATTCACCTCAGCAGAAATAATATGACTCAGTATTACTAATAACACAACTGTGTTGGCACGTTAATCCTATTCAGTTAGAATTCTCCAAGATGGCTGAGTCAGGGCAGAAACAAATCTAACTGAGTCAGGGGAGAAACAAATTTAACTCTCTCAAAGACTCTCCTTAGTAGAGAAGCACTTACTTTCAGGACACCATCTATCTTCAGCCCATCTGTTACAGTTGTAATTGTCCACCGCGTTATCGCAGGTAAAGCACTTAAAACTGTTTGGAAATGGAGTGGCTTTAAAAGTATTAAAATAGAGTAAGTTTGGCAATATTAAGAAAAAAATATTCAAAATAATACCGTAAGTGTTCATACACACATATACTCACAAAAACGTATTACATATATTTACATATTTTCAATGATATATCACTGTTAGACAAATAAAACCTACGAAACAAGTTTTGTAGAAAGCTTTTACATTTTTAACTGGTTTTTCTAAGCCTGAACTTTAAAGCACCTCCTCCTGTTTTCATTCCCTCACGATCCAAAACACCATTTAAGTCGTGGTGGGAAAAACAGGAAAGAGAGAACGCCTTATATGTATGCACATGACAGTACACCCGCGTGTGTGTTTGTACAGACACACAAACACAATCTACATTCAAATGGCTTTTCATTCCTTTGATGCAATAAAAACACGTCTTCAAAATCAGCTTCAGATCTTGATCTCCAGCTCTGAAGAAGTCTGAGCCCTTTGACAAAGGGATCAAGAGAGCTACTTTAAAATCTTATTTCCATTTTATAAATATATAAATTATTTTAAGCTGCACATTTCCCTAGATGCCCATATATTCCTATTTTATCTGGCTGTCTCGACTGTTTCAATGATACGTGTCATGAAAATCTTCTCCCCTGAAATGAAGGGATAAAGCACTTCAGATGCTAGATAAGAGGCAAAAAAATGATGCTATTAGTGACAACTGGCTTCACAGGTCTCACAAGGTTTTTAATTACCTTCAGTTTGAATTAATTGCATACCGCACACCTATTCTTTGCCTTACAAAAACCCCAACATGATAAAAGGCAAACCCCTCTGTTCTGTGATACTTATGAGAAATCCTCTGCATAATTTGCTCTGCTGGAAGACATTTTGGACACAGAAAAATATAATAAAAGCACGTGAAATGTGAAAACTGTTGCCCTCATGCACTCTTTAATTTAGCAATGCACGCAACTGTTTGTTTTCATTCAGTCAACTTATAAAATCTTAGAAATAAACTAAACTACTCTGGGTTGGAAGGCAAAAGTTTTATTTTAAACTTTTTAGCCTTCATGTCTGAGGAAGACAAACACCTAAGAACCAAAGGATTGGAAGAATATGACAACTAACTAAAAATCCACAAAAAAGAGTGTAACTGTCTACTTACGGTCCAGTGGAGGTCTCACGTTGTAAAAGTTGATGTTCTCAGCTGAAACCCAATTTCCTGAAAGGGTGAGGAAGGGAAGAAAGGCTCCGGCCAGCATGTGACAGAATAACAACATGCTGAGTGGTATTGTACACGGAAAGCAAAACTCTCCGGCCTAGGAAAGAAAAGGCATGCATTATTTAGGGGGAATTCATCAAGAACCGGGCAGGTAGGACAATAAGTTTCCTACGAACTGCTTTGGGAACCTGGAAAATCCAGCCCGTAGGTCTATACTGTGAAGAGGGCTAATGCAAACAGGCACCAACCATGAACAATGCAAAGCTGGGCAGTTACTGCCTTCTGCTGGCCAAGATCCTGTACAAAGCACTTCACATTCCCACAAATGTAAAAAAATAAATAAATTTCTTTCATCTATTTCTCCTTCTAAGCAACATCAATCTTGGAGATTCCTTGTAAAAATCCCTAAAAATCAACGCCAAACCAGAGCTCCTTTACATCCTACTTGAAACAGAGAGGATTGCAGCGCCAGTAAAGAAAGCAAAATGCAGACAAATGTGATTTTTAATACCAACAGCCTAGAACCCAAGACCAATTCCTTATCTGATATATATCAATGTATGTCTACTGACTTCAGATAAATTCTAAGTGCTCTTATCAGTGGCACAGTGTTAAAGTTCACGAGTGTAAATTAGATTTATTTCTTTTTAAGCTGCATACAAAGGAAGATGCCCAGTGACGTTACAAGGGTTTTGGAGACCTGTGAAGTAGAACACTCAGAGGGATGAGAGGCATGTTTTAGGCCTGCTCTGCACATTTATTTGGGGCCCCCAAATCGATATCCTCGGTATTTTGGTAAGGCTTTAATAGAGAAGAAGAACTAATCACTGAACACTTTGGGCAGCTCGATGTTTAGATGTACACACATACGTACATACACACAGGTGTGTAGGGCAAATTGTAATGATAGTGGGGACCCAGTTGAGATATTAAAAAGCAGGATCCGAGGAAGTGGCCCTCCGCCCATGCAAATTCCCAGCAGGAGAAACCAGCTGGAGTGGAGGCTCCCGCCAAACCAGAGACGTTGCTGGGAGCTGCCAAGTGCATTCATTCAGAAATCTCTGCACAGTCCCATGTCCATGTACACTGCAGGGAGCTCTGAATGAACCCAAGCCCTGAACTGAAAATGGTACTCAAGACCACAGCACAGAAGTCAAAGAATTTCCTTCTTTTTCCTATTTTTTTTTTCCTCAATTGACAGACGGGAATGATGTGAAAGATGGTTTTGCCAACAAACCAATCAACGGAAAGTTCAACTTTATGCACTGGGATTTTAGCCATCCTACTTAAGATCAGATCTCAAGAAGAACTTCTTGGCTATGAGGCTGGTGAGAGCCTGGTCCAGGTTGCCCAGAGAAGCTGTGGCTGCCCCATGCCTGGGGAAGTTCAAGGCCAGGTTGGAGGGGGCTTGGAGCAACCTGGTGTGGTGGGAGGTGTCCCTGCCCAGGGCAGGGGGTTGGAACTAGATGATCTTGAAGGTCCGTCCCAACCCAAACCATTCTGTGATTCTGTGAGTTGTTTTTTAAATCATGGCTTTATGAATCTATTTCAGCAGATCCTGAGAAAGCCGCAGCATACCTCTACTTGCAGTACACTTCCAACACTATTTTCTGTGGATGGTCCAGGTTTCTTCTCATATAGCCCAGGATCTAAGGAAGGATTAAGAAGAATCTGCGGGAAAAGCACAGAAAGTGATCGTCACAATTCTGTCCTGAAGGAACTAATGAACTGAAACATTGTATGTCCTTATTTAGATTGAAAATGGAGATAGAAACTCCAAAGTACAGTGGTTTTTATAACAAAATATTCACAGAAGCACCTGAACTACACCGGGTGGCTCTGCCTCCTTGAGTGCAATCCTAATAGAGATTCTCTCCTTCCTGTGATACCCCAACAGCATAAAAGACAAATGAAAGACAAAAAGTGAAGCAATGAGATTACTCAGTCCTTCCATGAGGGTGAGTTCACTTCTCTTGCAAGGGAAAAACATCATTCAGGCAACGACCTGGGCAGGACCAGACTACACCAGATGAATATATATTTCATACTCAGGAGATATCCAAACTTTCAACACATGCTGTGACCAAAATAGAAACACTAATTAAGGAACCTAAAAGAGCAAAGACAATCATCAGCCTCCAGATTAGGGGTTATTAGCAAGCTATGTAGTAAACAGGTCCCCCACAGCTCATTCCTTACTGAAACAGGAACACAAAAACGCTGGTCAAATCCCTAACACCACAGCAAAAACCAAAATAAATCTAAACCATAGTCACAGTTCTCTCCGATATTTGCACAGTGATATTCTGCAGCACTAAAGACGGGCTGTTTATAACCCACTTGACTGGTCTCACTAACACACACTCAAGGTGCACATTTCAAATGTACACTTAGTTTTAGTGGGTTTTTTTTAATTTTTTGAGAGACAAACCTGTATGTGACTGGATGCTTTTCTGCTGACAAGTCAAACCCACATCATGCTCCATCACTGAGCTGCTGCCTCCAAAGTCTATTTAATGACCCCTTAATATTATCCAAGAGAGATCTGCAGAATGTGGCGTTATCCAGGACAGGAGATTTTTGCCATCTACAGCTAAGATTCTTAAAATCAATTTTGCTCACAAAATAACCTTTTATCCCAATGTCATGAGGTGACAGAATTTCTATTCCAGCTGGCAAATTTCTTCTTTTCTTTGTAGACAGTAATTCCCCGTTTTATTATCCCTTATTTTATACCCCTTTTATTATACCTTATCTGCTTTAAGGTGTTTTGGAGAAGGTTTCAGTGCTCTAACCCAGAGAAGGAAGCACCATAGTGCACCAAGCCCCTGCATTAATACCATACCCGTTATTCTGAAGGAGCTGAAAAGTCGAAGTCAAAGTAATCACAACATGTTACGTGTACTGGAAGGAAAACACATGAGCATAATTTCTATAAAAGTATATATAAATATAGAATTATGTATATAAAATAGCCAGTCTGAGAAAAAATTAACAGCTGAAGATACACAAAGGTGAACTTAAGAGATCTTCCACTTCCTGCACAGAGGAGAATTCTTACATGGTGATTTAAAAACCAAAATACCCCCAAAGCACAGAAGATGAAATGCAATTATGCACCACTGAATTAGCCAGCTCTTCAGTAATGTCCCCTTTGCCTGACGCAGAAGACACGTCCCTCCTCTCACCCTATTTACAGGTTGTCCTTACCCATTTCTTCCCATAGGTATGCTGGTCTCCAAGCCCTGGGAGGGAGTGATGCTCCAGCACAAGTAGGTACCGATTTGCAGAGCCACACGTTCCTGGCGCTAATTACCTTCCTCTTGTGTCCCTGGACGATGAGGGATGCAGTTTTCACTGACCCCAGCATCGGCCCTTAACACTCGCAGGCTGCTACAGTGCTTTTGGTAAGAGATGAGAAAAATCTTTTCTTTGTACCTCAAATTTTCAATATCCTTCTTCACAGATCCCTTGCAAAATAGCTCTGGTTTTGCCCCTTTGAATATCACAAACAAGTTACTTTTAAATTGGCAAGCCAGTTTTAATCAAGTAGCAAATTTCAGAGTATTTCGGGCTGCTCAATAGCATTTAATTCTTGCAATTTTACCCTGCAGGAAGACAGGGTATTGAATCATTTCAATATGTAACAGTTGCAAAATGTATATTTTTTATATTTATATATATGTTCTGCAGTGTCTACTAGGTTGAGGAAAATTCTCCTTTATGGGGAGCCTGGTCTGTAATGTGACCTGATGCACCTGGAAAGCAAATAAAAGGCACAATTACGCTTGTGCCAGCTTTCTACAAATTCAAGCTCTCTCCTGGCTCCCCCCGCCAAGTTCCTATTGCTTTCCCCAGAGAAGCTCATGCCAAATGGAAAATTTCGGAGAATATAAATACAAAAAAAAAAAAGCGAGTCTTGCATCGGTGTAAAGCACAGCGAATCGACCTCACGATCTGCCGCAGTCAAAGGTGTCCTTGTTTGCTAACCAGGGCAATAAATAATGGATGTGGTTTGACGTGCTCTTGGTTACACAGCTGCACCAGAAGCCCTTCTCAAATAAAATAGGAAAATATTGGCCAAACAAAAAAAAAAAAAGGCTTTCATATCTTATCCAACATCTTTAAAATGCTTATTTTCTTCAGAGTCTCTTATCTCTGTTGTGCTTTCAGATAATATTATCTAGTAGCATGAGTAAATATTTCATTATGCGCAATTAAGAACTCTCATTAATGAAGGGAAAAACTGTCACAATACAGGAGATTAATTTATATAAACAAGAGCAAACATGGAGACTCCACTCTCCCAGGGAGAGGGAAGAAGACCCAAGAGGGAAGGGCCGTGAAGAATTGTTAACTAAAGCCCACTTCAAGAAAACAATGAGGAACACAATGGCTGAAATAACTATTATATTCCAGAAGGTTTTAAAGTTTATCTTGCAATATATATAATAGATGAGTAGGAAGCAGGGTGCTTGATTTCTGATTTTAATAAAATTCAAGTCTGTCTACATTGTTTTTCCTGGCAGACTCTGGGGAGGATTAGCAGATTTTAACATCAGATACGGAATGCAAATGAAACTTCCTGCTGTCATTTAGTAAGCAATTTTCAGGTGCTATTAGATAATTGCAAATGCTCATGTTAAGCTTGTTAAATACCACTTCAGGACATAAGAGTTAGAAATACATAGGCAGAAAGGTATGTATGTTAAGGGCTGAAAAAGTTAAAACCAACACCTGACATCATCAGGTGTTCCCTGCAACAAATCATAGGGGCCAAAAATGACACTTCAGCTTATCTAAAAGGACAAAAATAGCTCTTTGGCTTCCCCATTTTTTAGACAAATCCTGCCATTCTCATGTTTACCTCTGGAGACCGCTTAATTTGATCCATAAACCACCATTTACCCCACTTCAAAACTCAGAAATTGAGTAAATGGATGGAATGAATAAGAGAAAACCTTCATTTTCCTTGGGAAACAGGTGGAGGACATTTAAAATAAAAATGGGGGGAAAAAAGAAATATTCTGAAGGATTAAAAAAAAACCACCATAAAATAGTGTTACAGATTACAGGGGGTTGGGACTAGATGATATTTAAGGTCCCTTGCAGCCTAAACCATTCTATGATTCTGTGATTCTATGATCCGCAAATTAGAACTGTTTGTTATACCATTTTCTTACTTACGGAGTTGAAGTTTCTATTTTCTGATTTTTCTCCTTGCACCATGTCATCGTTAGTACAGAGTAAGAGGGAAACAGATTTTACAGGAGACTGACAGGCATCTGCAACTGGTAACGCTGCCAGAATAAGGTTTCAGTTACCAACACGACTTCTTTATCTTCACCCACAGTACGCTTAACCATGGCCTGGAATTAAATTTGGTCTTAATTACCAGAAATTACAGAGTTCTGTATCTCAGATCTTATTTATAATAAGTAAAACACCTAGAGATCTGGTAATGGCAACGTCATGTAGCTTGGGGTATAATGCTGGCAGGGGAAGCTGTGACGCAAACCCATGGCGAGAGGGGATTTTGAAACCATTAATGGACGATTAATGCGATAAATCTGAGCACCACCACTGAAGCGAAGCATTCGCAAGGATAAAAACACGTGTTGGTTTTTAAACTCATACCAAAAAAAGAAGACCCACGGAATAAAAATTGCATGACGTGACGTTATATCTCATTCCTTTTAGAGCCAAAACTGCTCAGCAAAAACTAGTCTTGAGCACTGACATTTATTTTAAAATTCAGAATCCCCGATCACCTTTGGAAAGTAATTTATTCTAGCGAAAAGTCATTAATGAGAGAGAAATCTCCTATTCCCTTCTGCAAGTACATAATTTCCTCGAAGAACTGCACTTTGTCAAAGCGATGGATGACCAGAAGTTTCACACTTCAGTTTGTAACAGCTTCTATATATCACATATTCAAGCTTTAAATCTCTCCCACCTGTGCAAGGCTGGAAATAGGAACTTAATATTACTCTAGAGAAAAGAGATTATAGGAATAAGCAGCATTTTTTTCTTTCCTCAGGCTCATCAGAGCACTTCTGTAAATACCAGTTTAACGGTCTTAATTTTACAGAATATTTTGTTAACTATCTCAGTGGATCAGATCATTATTAATTAGTCAGGCCTCATTACAAGTGGTGGGATAGAAGTTAGGCAGACCCGCCTCTCTGTACACAAGCTGTAGGGACTCCAGTTTATATTGACCAGAGGCCCCAGTGAAAACCCAAACAGCCAAAAGCAGAAGACAAAATTCTGATTTTCAGCATCATTCCACAAAATTATCTCTAGACCACAGTCAATATGTAAAAGATTTCTATTTTGAATGTTTTGAATGTTACTCACATTCACCAAGAGTACAAGGTAACACTACTGTATGTTGCAGAAGAATGAAGTTCTTCAAGACCTATTTTAGAACATGAGAAAGGTGGGACAACAGCACTGCCCCAAAGAAACCAAGGGATATCCATATATTTTTATATACCATCCGCTAATTGCTGTTAAATGGAAAATGCAGGGCTTCAGTCAGTTCGATCCAGCCTCAGAAATAGGCCTTGGTTTTCATCCCTGATTTTCCAAGTGAAATCCTACTTCTAACACAAACTGTGCCCAAAATACAAAGTTACATACATCATAAATTCCATATACCTTTCTAGACAAAACATAAGACATTCCAGACAACAGAAATGAGAACCTACACCATTTCCATTTGTGAAATAAACATTACACTCCCTTTCAAATTAAAATGTTGCCTTCACTTTCCCAGTAATAAGACAATGGTCAGCAACGTCCTTCTGCCGCCACTTCATGCCAGTTTAGGACAGTGGCACAAACTCATCCACGCTGCAATTGAGAAAAACCACACACAGAGTCAAGCACTGGTTTATACTGGCAGGGTTTAACGTGTGAAATTTACAGTGCTGGCACCCGTCTGATACTATCTTTGCCTCATGTTTATATCAGCTTTTTGTTACTACGCAATCCTTGAAATCATAAACAACATCACCTCCTGCCATGCACCGGAACGACTGTGAATCTCAAAGGACAGATATCAGCAGTTCCCAGTTCTGCTACACTGTGGGACCTTAAAGACCACCCAGTGCCACCCCCTGCCCTGGGCAGGGACACCTCCCACCACACCANTTGCCTCATGTTTATATCAGCTTTTTGTTACTACGCAATCCTTGAAATCATAAACAACATCACCTCCTGCCATGCACCGGAACGACTGTGAATCTCAAAGGACAGATATCAGCAGTTCCCAGTTCTGCTACACTGTGGGACCTTAAAGACCACCCAGTGCCACCCCCTGCCCTGGGCAGGGACACCTCCCACCACACCAGGTTGCTCCAAGCCCCCTCCAACCTGCCCTTCAACCCCTCCAGGGATGGGGCAGCCACAGCTTCTCTGGGCGACCTGGGCCAGGCTCTCACCACCCTCACACCAAAGAACTTCTTCCCCACATCTCAGCTCCATCTCCCCTCTTTCAGGGTCAAACCCTTCCCCCTCCTCCTAGGGCTCCCCTCCCTCATCCAGAGTCCCTCCCCAGCTTTTCTGGAGCCCCTTGAGGGACTGGAAGGAGCTCCAAGGTCTCCCCGGAGCCTTCTCTTCTCCAGGTTGAACCCCCCCAGCTCTCTCAGCCTGTCCTCATAGGAAACAATTGAGAAGAAGCTTTTGTTCAGAAGCACCTGAACTTATTTCAAGAGCTAGTAAGTCTAAGAAATACACATGGAAAACATAACTTTAAAAGCAGAAATCTTCTGCAGTTTCTATTGTCATGGCCTACATGATGTTTATGTTGATTAAGAGGACTGATTTGCATTGCAAATGTGCTGGAGGCATGGACAGAGTGAAATTCTCATTATCATCAAGTCAATACAGAATCTACTACAGGGTAACTGTCCAACCAACACAGAATCATAGAATGGTTTGGGTTGGAAGGGACCTTGAGGATCATCTAGTTCCATCCCCCTGCCCTGGGCAGGGACACCTCCCACCACNACCACACCACGTTGCTCCAAGCCCCCTCCAACCTGCCCTTCAACCCCTCCAGGGATGGGGCAGCCACAGCTTCTCGGGGCAACCTGGGCCAGGCTCTCACCACCCTCACACCAAAGAACTTCTTCCCCACATCTCAGCTCCATCTCCCCTCTTTCAGGGTCAAACCCTTCCCCCTCCTCCTAGGGCTCCCCTCCCTCATTCAGAGTCCCTCCCCAGCTTTTCTGGAGCCCCTTGAGGGACTGGAAGGAGCTCCAAGGTCTCCCCGGAGCCTTCTCTTCTCCAGGTTGAACCCCCCCAGCTCTCTCAGCCTGTCCTCATAGGAAACAATTGAGAAGAAGCTTTTGTTCAGAAGCACCTGAACTTATTTCAAGAGCTAGTAAGTCTAAGAAATACACATGGAAAACATAACTTTAAAAGCAGAAATCTTCTGCAGTTTCTATTGTCATGGCCTACATGATGTTTATGTTAATTAAGAGGACTGATTTGCATTGCAAATGTGCTGGAGGCATGGACAGAGTGAAATTCTCATTATCATCAAGTCAATACAGAATCTACTACAGGGTAACTGTCCAACCAACACAGAATCATAGAATGGTTTGGGTTGGAAGGGACCTTGAGGATCATCTAGTTCCATCCCCCTGCCCTGGGCAGGGACACCTCCCACCACNATTAAGAGGACTGATTTGCATTGCAAATGTGCTGGAGGCATGGACAGAGTGAAATTCTCATTATCATCAAGTCAATACAGAATCTACTACAGGGTAACTGTCCAACCAACACAGAATCATAGAATGGTTTGGGTTGGAAGGGACCTTGAGGATCATCTAGTTCCATCCCCCTGCCCTGGGCAGGGACACCTCCCACCACACCAGGTTGCTCCAAGCCCCCTCCAACCTGGCACCGCAGCTCGGTGTCACACATCACACAAAACATTGCTAACAGTGTAACACAACCAGTTTCCAGCAGAAAATTTATCATAATGTCAGTGATTACACTTCTGAAAAATGTTTTGTGCACAAAAATCCCCTCCTCTTCCACGTTGCTCATCCACATTTCTAAGGCACATAGTTTCGGTCACTGAAAACTCATCAAGTATTTGAGTAATTCCCATTACTCGGCCTTGCCCGACATGAGCTGATACAACATCTCAAGCAAAAGTAGCTCTCAGTAGAAGAACCCAAATTGTGCATTTCCCTCCAGTTTTCTCTTTGAAGTCTCAGACTACTCCATCCTGAAGTGATGGATACCTCAAATATGGCTTCCTAAATTACAGACAAAGATTCTTTTCTACTTGAGGTGCAACCACTAACGTAGAGGAGATGACGAAAACCCCATTTCCAAGCATAAGGTTCTCTGTTTGCTGGACTCTGGGTTCTACAACCCCTTTTCTAGCTGAACTTTTCACTCC
Source organism: Calidris pygmaea (assembly GCA_003697955.1). Classification (NCBI taxonomy): domain Eukaryota; kingdom Metazoa; phylum Chordata; class Aves; order Charadriiformes; family Scolopacidae; genus Calidris; species Calidris pygmaea. The sequence continues at coordinate 7,768,160 of QJSC01002385.1, read as the reverse complement.
CATTATTTGCCACCAAAGGGTGAGCTGAGAAGCTGGCACAGATGAGAGTGCTTTTGATGATGTCTCTTAGGAAAATCTTGATATACCTAGAATCATAGAATTGTCTAGGTTGGAAGGGACCACTAAGATCATCTAGACCAACCATCAACCTAACTCTGATAAAAACCAGCACTACACCATGTCTCTAAGCACTGTCTACACACATATTTTACAGCATTGTCTTCTTCAGGAAAGATTTACTGGGAAGATACGTCCAGGGGTACGTGAACTCTGCAAAAGCAAGAGATGAAAGGGGGTAAGAAGAGAAAGCCTTTATTTTTCTAAGAGTAGTAACGAAGTCTGTTTCAATTCCTTACACAGTTACAAACACAAAAAGGCTTCAGAGTCGTTAGTTTGTTTTGAAATGCTTTAAATGAACGAGGCTTAATAAACTGCTGACCCATCCAATCTGACCTAGTGTGAGACGGCATTTACTTCCTGTCAACACTCTAATCCAGACAGGTGAAAACAGCAAAAAGCAAATCTCAGTTTTTACTCCCCGAGAACTATTCCCCACAAGCAGCGTTTGGCACAACCTCTTATTTGAACAGCCTCACTCTGTTGCATCGAGAGCGAAAAGTGATTTGCCCTCAATTCCAAGGGAGGGACAATCCAAACATGAAAAAGCTGCCTTTTGCAGCTTCACAAAAGTGGTGTTGACATATAGGCCATACCTGCGACTACAAAACCCCGACGCTGCCCTGTTTTCTTCCTCTAAGGCTCAAATTTCTGGAGCAGAAGCACACAGCTTCCACCTCTATAGACGCAACCTGGCATTAAGCACTAATAATTAAATATAATGATATTTAATTAAAGTTATTTGAAAATAATTACTTCTGTACAGTTTCTCTCATTCCCCTTCACCATAAACATCCATGCTCTAGAACTGGAGTCACATCCCTGTGACTCCCAGCATCCATGGCAGCTGGAAGGAAATCACATTTTCACATTACCTGTTCCATCTGCTAGAGGCTGAGCCTTGAATATTATAGTAGTTCACAGAATCACAGAATGATAAAGGGTTGGAAGGGACCTCTGGAGATCACCTACTCCAACACCTCTGCCAAAGCAGGTCCACCCAGAACAGGTCCCACAGGAACATGTCCAGGGGGTTTTGAATGTCTCCAGAGAAGGAGACTCCACCACCTCTCTGGGCAGCCTCTGCCAGGGCTCTGCCACCCTCACAGCAAAGAAGTTCCTCCTCAGGTTTAGATGGAACACCTTACATTCAAGTTTGTGCCCATTCCCTCTTGTCCATGCCCCTTCAGCCTTCTCCAGACTAGAAAGCCCCAAGTCCCTCAGCCTTTCCTTGTAAGAGAGATGCTCCAGGCCCCTCATCATCTCTGTAGCCCTCTGCTGGACCCTCTCCAGCAGTTCCCTGTCCTTCTGGAACTGGGAAGCCCAGAACTGGACCCAGTGCTCCAGATGGGGCCTCCCCAGGGCAGAGCAGAGGGGCAGGATGACCTCCCTCCACCTGCTGGTCACGCTCTTCTTGATGCCCCCAAGATGCCATTGGCCTTCTTGGCCACAAGGGCACATTGCTGCCTCATGGGCATCCTGTTGTCCACCAGGACACCTCAACAATAGTTGAGGAAACATTCCCAGGATTCAGAAAAAAACCCAAACATCCATCATTTCTGGCCTTCTCACCATTGCCCAGGAAAGACTTACAGCATTTCATAGCATTTTTTTCCTAATATTTTTCACTAAAGTGTGACCATCTTGCGAGTTTTTTTTATAAAAAGCATGAATTGAAATAGTGCAGAGGACACGGAGTCAAACCATTTCCAGCACCAGCCATTTGGGACGAACAGCGTCCAGCCAGTCACTTCAATTTTCCCAGTGTAGCTCCCACTTATCTCTATAGCAATAATTCAATAATAAGCACTGGTTATCTTACAAATCTTAACCATTTGGAATGGTCCTGTCCTCAACTTAGTAGCACATTGAATATTGGAAGGAAAGAGGTAAAAAAACCACAACACTCCTGACCCCTGTTTTATGGCCACCAAAGGGACAGAGGTGGACAGAGACGAGAAGAGTCTTCTCATCTCTTCATGCTGCAAAAGATACTGTGACTGGGGGTGCGATTCATGGTCTTTGTTCTACAGAAAGCAGCCAAGCATCTTGGCTTCATCTAGAAGAAATGTTCCCTTCCCCTGACACACATTTTCCCATTTCTCAGCTGTTTCTTTCTTTTTTTCCCCCTTATCTCTTTGGTGTGATGCTATCGAGGCAGTGAAGTTTTCTCACTTACTAGAGGAGGTTACCTAAGAGTTTTATAATTAAAGCGACACAACTGCTTCTATTCAGTACCATCCCAGCTCTGTGGGATATTTTCCAAGCACAGTAAGGCTATTTACACTTCGAATAGTCTTCCCCACCTTTGCATCGCTGAAGTCCTCTCCGAGAAGAAATCACCTTTAGCTTCTAGGTATTCTGAGCAGAGACTGGCTTGTATTCTCAAAGCCCAATACTTCATCAAAACCTCACACCTTACTCAACTCAACAGAATAATAAAACAAAACATGGGAAGAAATTTATAATCTGAACTAAAGGATAGTTTTCATTCAATTAGAAGAGCAATGGAAAGAGACAAAGTGCTCTCTCTACCTCTGCACTTACCTGCCCGAGAGACGACGACACATTCTTAAATAAACGGGTAACGAGTAAGAATGCCTGTGGGTGGGGAGATTTATTCACTATACACACGGCCTGCCACGTGAAGGATTTCATTTGACAAATTAAGAGTTGGCAAATTTTCTGTTTCCTTCATTTTCTGTTCACAATTCAACAGTAATGCTCAACAGGAAAGCACTACAAGTAGGAAAAATAAATAATCCTACTTTTCTGAAAACAAGAGATCCCTGGCAGGTCAGGCAACACCGACTAAAACCCTAAAACTTAGCGTTGTATTTTTTGAAGCAAATGCCAATTTCTGCATCTGAAATATCATTAGTTGTTCTGCAGGAGAATTTATTTGGAGATTTACGAAGGGGTGTGAGTGGACCAAGCTCAAACTCGAGAGCCAAATGCTTTATTTGCCTTTTTTTACAAAAAAAATGCATTTCTGCATTGCCTGATAACTCCCCTTTTCCAAGAGCAGACACCCAACGCCACATCCATTACCAAGAAAGAAACTTTGACTACTGATAAAGCCTACCCGCTAGAACACATCTAAAATACTACCCAATATTTGCACTCTGCGTTTCAAAACAGGTGCCCAACTCACCATAAAGGGTGAATAAATCATTTATTGTAGCCGTTTCTCTTTATTGTGCTTCTCATAGGCTATAGGCCAGTTCCAAGAACTATCAGATGCCATTTGAGTAAGCCATCCATATAAATGAACACAGATGAAAACTTGCCTTACTACTATTCCCCTCTAAACAGAAAGCAATTCACTGGGGGAAAAGACGAAATCTTATTCCTTTTGTGTAGGGGAGCTCACATTCTAACTCTTCACAATCAAAGGCACCATGTGCTTTTTTCATAAGGTTATACTCAGAGCCTCGCAGAAATCCTTTGTATAACCCCGGGTGTATTTGAGGCAGCTAGGTCGTTATCAAATTAGTGCCAGGAGAAATTGGAAAGAAAGACACAAGAAACAAAAAGTGACCAGTAAGGAAAAAAAAAAAAAATCCAAACAGTACTAATGGAAAAAAAACCTCAATCACTATTAAGGAAAAAAAAAACCCAAACACTAGTAATGGAAAAAAAAACCATCCCCCTGCCCTGGGTAGGGACCCCTCTGACCAGACCAGGTTCCTTCCTCTCCCCGCTCCCACCAGCAACCACCNAAAAAAAAACCCAAACACTAGTAATGGGGAAAAAAAAACCCAAACACTAGTAATGGGGAAAAAAACCCCAAACACTAGTAATAGGGAAAAAAAACCCCAAACACTAGTAAGAAAATAAACACTAGTAGGAAAAAGACTACTCTGTCTCAACCAAAACTATTGCATACCCTTATTTATTATTATTGTGAGTCTCTTCAGGTCTACATTCTTTCATCGGGCTGTACAGATTTCCCTCAGCACCTGCAAACATCATATGAAAAGGGCAAAAACGAAGAAGTATAAAGAAACACAGATGTTAGGCCATTTCATTTTGCAGGATTTGTGGGATTTCAGTTGATTTAATTGTTGTCTCTTTGGACTGACAATACCTAAGTATTTCAACATGTCTTTCAATACTCTGCCTTAATGGATGAGAGCAGATTTTTTTCACTTGATTTTATCCCGTTAGATAATACCTTTTTTTAAGAGGTGGGTTTTTTTAATGTCAGGCTTCTTGCCTGTAAAGAAGTGATGTTGTTTGTTGGGAGGTGGCTCAGACCCGTGTCACGAAGCAGGGGTTGGGAAACTCTCTTTTCTCCAAAACTGCCCGGCAAAGAGCCCTTTCAGGGAAGAACAGGCCAAGATCTCAGCTTACAGGGATAATTCCTCCTGTATATATTCACCTTCCTTCCTGATAGTCTGCAATTCAGGGACTTCCAGGGGCAGAGAGAGCGTACACCTCTTGGTGTTTAATTGCCTGTCCACGGCGTGGTTAATTCAACTGTCCATGGGTTATTACTGGCAGGTTTTGAACTCATCTCGAGTTTTGGTAATTGCAACATCCGACGGCAATAAATGCGTGTACCTTTTGAAGAGGTACTTCCTCCTCTTTGTTTTAAACCAGCTGCCCGTTTCGTTTTATGGCATCTACTCCTGCTCTGGGACAAACCACGACCGACCACTGGCGGCTTCCTTCCCCCAGCACTTGCCATGATTTACTTGGTGTCTGCCACATCCCCGATTCAGTTGTCTCTTTTTCTAAGTGGGGGGGGGGGAAGAAAAAAGCTCCTTTTCCACAGAAGTTGAAGATCTTTGTCTACCCTTATCGTCTTCTGCACGTTTTGGGGGTTTTTTTTGGTTAATAGTATATATTTTGAAATCAAGGAAAAAGCAACCGCTAAACAAAGCATGGGTACGCTACAAAGGGGGAGAGACAGACACACAGACACACATACATCAGACTTCATACCTGAACTTAAGGAAAAATTTAGTTTTTAGGACTGCTAATAATATATTAAATTTCCTTTTGTTAACGATATTAATTTTCACATTAGGTCATGCAATACACCAATTACCCACAGGTTAGAAATACACCTTTTAAGAGATAAAATGACTTTCAGAAATTGTCAGTTGAGAAGTCCTACATGTAATTGCTCAAAATATATTCTGTGAACATCCACAGACGAATAGAGTTCCAGAGGGTAACTTGTAGCCTATTGCATTCATTATGATACTTCTAATGCCATGCATGGATTATGCAGAATTTGACACAAACTTAAAATTAATTATCTATGTAGAGAACTTACAGCTGTGTATAAACAAAATAAGAACATAAATGAAACATTTTCAAACTCAGATCTTTGATTTCAAGTGTCAGTCTGGAGCAAAAATTTACATCTGAGCTATAGTATTAAATCTTCCAAACATGGCAAGGCTCAAAAAGAACCTCCTTTCAGACTCTTAATTATTAGTGCACTGAAAACTAGAGGTTAGCAAAAAGTCTTCACTGTGTGGTGACAGAAGGGGAGAAAACAGGGAAAACAAATGCAGGATGGGCTTCATTAATAAGCCTTATGAGACAATTAATTAAAACTACAGACAGAAGGGACAGGACAAGTTAATTGGCGGAGAATCTAGAAAGTGAACTGAATCAGCAAATTATAGAGCTTTAAGTGTAAGCTGAAGAATTCCACAGACTTCAATTACCCGGCAAGTGGAAAGCTGTCCCTTCCATAATACCAGGCAAATATATAGGAAGCAATAAACTTTATTACAGGAAAAAAAGAAGTCCCACGGTCTTTTGAAGTAAGAGAACTTTCTTGCTGTGATTCTCTGCTCTCACTTATCTATAGCCACGAATGGGCTTCAGCGACTGAAAACCAGCAACAGGGGAAAGCAAAAAGGAGACAACATTCCCGAACAGTTCTCAGCTGATGCTTTAATTGTCTGTATAATCAGTATAAAGGGATGCTGCATCAGCAAAACCTCCCCAGTGTTTTCAAGAATTATCTTTATTTTTACCATTGCAATACCTACGAAGAAGTGGATGAAGCAGCAGAAGGGAACCCAGCTAAGAAGAAAAGGGAAATATCTCTAGAAACCACCGTTGCCTGATGAACAGAAACAATCACCATGTGCGTGTGGCCACTGCCTCTGTCTCTGATGGAACAGAATTTCATCTTTTAAAATCGTTAGTTATATTGATACAGCTCTATGTGCTACATAAGGTAACTGAACATACAACATTACATGGTATTTGCCTGTACTACAGGTCTAAATCCATAACTTAGCTGTGTGTTCTTAATGAAAATTAAATAGACCATTTGACCATAGTAACTGCTTAGAGTCTATAAAAGGTACTTGTGTTTGTTTAACAAAATAAATCTGCAGCTAAGATAAACCATTGAGTGGAAAGGTGCTGAGAGGGGTAAAAACCCCAACATTCTAGAAAAGACCACGCAGGATAGCAGAAGAGAGAAAGAAAGACTAAAAGCTAAATTCCCTGAATGCAGACTAAGACAGAGCACACTGCAAAAAGATATACTACTTTACTCCTGCCCCATCTCACTCCTTCCGTCCTCTCCCCAACTCCTTGGTTGCTTAAGTACTGGTCATCTAATTAAAGAAACAAGCAGGGTACTCATTTGGATAATTATTATGCTATCTCCTTATGATATCACCCACAGATGCTCCTTCAGCCAATACATACTTATCTGAAGTGTGCTTAAGTCCAGGCTTTGCTGTTAAAGCTCGGTGGGGTTGATCTCATAGAATGGTTTGAGTTGGAATGGACCAATAAAGACCATCTCGTTCCCAGCCCCTGTCCTGGGCAAGGACACCTCCCACCACACCAGGTTGCTCCAAGCCCCCTCCAACCTGGCCTTGAGCCCCTCCAGGGATGGGGCAACCTGGGCCAGGCTCTCACCACCCTCACAGCAAAGAAGTTCTTCCCCACATCTCATCTCAATCTCCCCTCTTTCAGTTTAAAACCAACCCTCCTCATCCTATGACTCCCCTCCCTGATAAACAGTCCCTTCCCACCTCTCCTGTAGGTGCCCCTTTACGTACTAGAAGGCTGCTATAAAGAGTTTTTAAGGTCACGTTACCAGCCTGACAGTGCAGATACCCAGCAGAGTTCAAGCGCTTCCCTGGTCTGCAGCAGAGTGATACAGAACAGAAAAGCAGAGATTTATTTCCTCTGTCACTGAATTCCCACAACCCATAAAGAAGAAGAAGTTGCGTTAAGCTTTGCTGATAATTGCAGCCAGGTCTCTCCAGCACCATGATTATTTTTTTCCCCAAAACCTTTTTCCATCAACACACCAAGAAGATGGTGTGATGATGCTTTTAATGCAAAAACAAGATTAAAGGTTAAACACAACAACGACAAATCTTTCAGAAAACGTTTAAATGACGAATGACCCCCAAATCCTCCTGGTTGCAGGGAGGTAACGCTGATCCGGTCAGATCTGCTGATCCAAAAGGGTGCAAGAAGAGGCTTCAACTCAAATGCCCAAGAGCACTGTGCTAATTTGCCATTATTATCTATATGTCACTTCCCGCACTTGCCACATCGCTGTGAATTACCTCTTTGATGTCTCATAGCTCCAAGCCCAGCAGTGCATCACCCCACTCGCTTCCTCCTGTAATTCCACCCCAAGAAATGAGAGTGTCTGCTCCTGACCTTTAATTTGAACTTTTTATTACGGCCTCGAAGGGTGGATTGCAGGTTTGCAACACAGTCAGGATGGTTCCAAGGATGTAGCTGGGAAAACAGCTGCAACAGAGCTAACCACACAGATCTCAACCCACGGGCTTGGGGACAGAACTAAGAGAGTGTCCTCCACCGAGCAGGTCTCTGACTTTGAAGGACATCTGGTTGATGCTGTTCTCATCACAGGTAGAAGGAAGTGGCCATACATTCACGCTGCCCATCCACCAAGCAAATCACAGGCTTCTGCCACGTCTTACGCAGAAGAAAAACAGCAATTCACTAAATTCAAACATGAAAACACAGCAATGATTACCCCATAGCAAGCAAAGCACCAGCTCCACATCCATCCTTCAGCTCTCCCTATCAATGGTGGAGATAAAAACTACAGGATGAAGCCTATTCGCGGTCTTCAGCTCATCTATCAGGTCTACAACACAGTCCTTAGAAGAAAAATCCAGTTTAAACACTCGTAGAACTCAAAATACAGCAAACTGCACCACAACAATAAATAACTAATGTAAAAGCATGGTGGAAGTGTTTTTAGATAAAAAAGAAATTCATTAACCAAGAAGACAATATAAAAGATCCTAGTTTCCCACACAGGATAGAGGGTGAATTTGGGAGGAAAAATGTAATGCTCACTTTGCCTTAGGCAGAAATCTTAAGTATTTTTTTCATTCCTACCGAACAATTTCGCATTGAAGAGAGTGAAGCGATGCTCTAACAGGGGCAGAATTCCTCCAGCTCTTATCTGACACTGTGTAAACACTGTAAAGTGCCGTGGAAAGATAAAGTTCTCCATCTGCTGATGGTTGCTACTGTTAGCCCAAAGGGGGTCAAAAGTTACCTCACCCGGCTTGTATGCAGGAGGTTTTTTAAGCCCTTAAGAACGAAGCCACATTACTACCCATTTTGTGAAAGAAAAAGAAAAACCCAACTTTGTGTGTAAGAGACTCAGCCAAAGAGAAGAGATAAGGCATGTAAAGGACCAGTTAAGCTGGACCCAGACCAGCTTACTCAAAGCAATCTGAGTAATCGATAACCAGAGACAAGAAAATTAATTAACCGTTGTACGATCCTCTGCAGAATTGATTCCAAGGACAAAAAGATCACAAGTAATTAGCATTAGTCTCAAAAGTTATTCATAGTAAGATTTAAGTACCCTCAAAAAAAAAAAATAAAAAAAATCTATGGACTGAGCTTTTAGTAGCATATTCAAGCAAGGAAAATTGACCATATTATTACTAGCTGAAGATTTGAAAGGAGTGGGCCCAACTTCCCGCTCTATTAAAACATCTAAGGCAAGTCACTAGCCTTTTCATTTTGCCATCATAAAAAGAATAACTGCATAGCTTAAACATATTTAATCTTACACTAACCTGTGACAGACTGGGATGTGTTTGTTGGCAGCCACAAATGCTGTCTTCTTACAGATACGGATTCAATTTTATTCTGAATAATCTGGAAGGAAGCAAGCTTGTTGAAACCCCCAGTCAAACCTTAAACAAACATCCCACTGTATTTCAAAATCTAACAGACAATTTAGTGTAATTACTTCTACTCTTTAAAGAAAAGAAGTAGCCAGGATTTAATCAAACAGTGCTGACACACATTGCATAGAAGGGAAAAGGATTATTTTGCCCGCAGTTTAACTCCAGGAAAAGTTAAGTACCAAGGGGGCTTCCTACGGAACACAAACAAAAGCATCCAGCTGGTGATCACAGGGACCCATATTTATCTATCTACGTGAGTCTGCCTCTCTGCTTTATTCTGGTGACACAGAGAAGAGCCAGGAGGCAGCAGTTACGCTGGTGGGATCACCTCGTGCTCCCCATTCGATAAAATTCTCTAAGCTGCCAGAAATCGCCGCCGCTGGAAGCGCTCCAGAAATGGGAGAGCTCACTATGACAGACACGCCAGACGGCTGGCCTCTCTTCAAAGGCTTGGAAGCACAGGGTGGGGAAAACAGGGGTGGAGTGAAGGAACAATAATCCTAACTTAATTATAAATATAGCTTAAGAATCCCATGCTCTGTATCAGGAATACCTCCGGGGCTCAGAAAGCTGCCTCGAACAGAAAACACTGGGAATGACTCGCTCATGAGTGGCTCTTAAGTGGTAATACAGGTGAAGAGGACAAGGGAATATGCCTCAGTAAGTGCTCCTTCAGCAAAGTGCTCGAGTTATTTGTTATTTTGCTCCAGGCTGGAGGGCTGCAGCCTGTACTGAGCTGTGGCCTCCATGAAGGAGAAGGTGGGAATGACCCAGAAAGCATCTTGTAGCTGTGCTCTCCCAACATCCAAAAGCTTTCTTCCCCGACTTACTTGAGTCTGACAACAAAATTCCTGGGGTTTTTTGTGTCATTCATCTCTTCCTCACGTTCTTCCAGCTCTCCCTCACCATCAGGCTTGACTATTTTCAGGTTCAACTGTTTTAACCACAAACAGTGAACACACCGAGAGCTCACACCACTTGCTAAGCAGAAACTTCTCCTGGACTTGCCTGCAAACACAAGAGTCCTTTTGTGTTACGAATTTCCTTTGTCTACCTTTGTGTAAGCTGCAAAGAAATCCAATTTTATAATTCCCTGCATCAACTACTTTAAAATGCACCCTTTGGGTTCAATCGTAACCACTGATGTCCCCGCAGAAAAAGAAAATACTAATAAATCTAACATTTAACAAATAGCAAGCAAAGATTGCTGTAGCACTCTGTACCAAACAAGGGAAGAGCCAAAGGTGCTGTATTTCTAAAAAAAATATACGAAACTAGTCCTTGAAATGTCAACTGTGACTTCAATGTGGAGAATTATTATAAATTACACTAATACAGTGTGAAGCCTACCACAAACTGTGATATAACTGTAAATGAACCCAAAGGAAAGCTTTATTAGGATTTTTTTCTTGAATCAAGAGCAACCGCTTCTTGAGTGAAGACACGGTAACCTTCTAGACACTTCTGAATCACAAACGTACAGTGTGACAATCGGAGTTCTCCACAACTCACAAATTGGATACGAAAAAGATCACAGGCCTTGGAAACTATTTACTCTGCTTCTTCGTCTTCCTTTCAACACTTGTCACCATAGAGGCACGTTACCAACATCAACCAACACATCTCCTTAGGTGATAAGCGATAGCAAAAAAATGTTTGAAATAACTCCATGCCACCTACAAAGGCTGTAGAGGCTCCCAAGGTTTCTAAATAGTTTATTATTTGCAGAGCATTAACATGTGCAAACGGAAAAAACGGCACTGATTTTCACACAATCTTTTTAGGGTTATCTTGATAACTTCTGTAGAGACAGCAAATACGACATGGGAGCCCACTAAAAGCTAAAAAACAGACCGAGTGTGTTAGGTAACGAGGGGCGGTACCATCTGAATTTTTCATGATCCTGGTGCCATCAGGCCCCGTTGCGCCTCTCCCCACTCCAGGGCATGAAAACCAAGGAGGGAGCCCCAGCGGGCTGAGGCTGGTGGGGCAGAACCCCCATGCAGTCTGTAGAGCATAGAGTCATAGAATCATTGATGTTGGAAGAGACCCTTCAGACCATCAAGTCCAAGCATTGACCTAGCACTGCCAAGGCCACCATTAATGCATGTCCCTCAGCACCACGTCTGCCCGGCTTTTAAAGACCTCCAGGGATGGTGAGTCCACCACTGCCCTGGGCAGCCTCTGCCAAGGCTTGACAACCCTTTGGGTGAAGAAATCTTTCCCGATATCCATCCTAAACCTCCTCTGGCACAACTTGAGGTCATTTCCTCTTGTCCCATCGCCTGTTCCTTGGAAGAAGAGACCGACCCCCCCTGGCTACACCCTCCTTTCAGGGAGTTGGAGAGAGCGAGAAGGTCTCCCCTCAGCCTCCTCTTCTCCAGGCTGAACACTCCCAGCTCCTCACAGGATTTGTTTTTAAATTCATCACAATATCAAAACAGTATACAAGACACAGAAGCAGTGTTCTCACTTTACTGAGACAACGTGGACCTGATTCCTCCAACAGCTCACCAGTTTCAACAGCCAGAAACTTCTGTTTAGCAGCTGCTGTTGAACACCAAAATGTTGCGAGGGCTTCTTTAAAATTTCTTTTTAGAAACAAATCCTACAAACCTTCCCTTCCAAATGTCAGCCTAAACTTAATCTTGAATATGAAGTATGAAAAATGCTATACCTCATCAGCCTTTGCTTATTCAGGCTTGACAGACAATATAAAAATCAGCATCCAAGTGCTTACATTTCATAATCCCTTTACTTAGGGAAGTCCGGCTGTTGGCAGAGCTCTCTACTTAAGCGCGGTGTTTTGCTCGTAAAAAAGCTCAACAGAACTTTCAGGGCGTGAGCTCTCACGATAACTGTCACAGCTGCTAAGAAATCAACCCTCTGTGCCATGTATCTTATACAACTATAACATTTTCTCCCATCATGTTGCTGACAAAGGCTGTTTTTTTCCCTGTCTCCACTATAAAAATCTCTTAGATATCCTCTACTTCTAAATAAGCAGCCTACAAATGTCTTCACACTTTTCTGTTGTTTTTTATAAATCCATGTCTCTTAATAAATACCAAATGTTTCTAGTTCTGCATAATCTAACAAAACAAAATATAAACCCAGAAGAAAACTGAAAGGAAAAAAAAAATATCCAAATGTTATTCTCTGTTCTTACACCATGTTCTTAGGACCGTTTGTACAGTGCAGGGAAAAAAAAAAAAGAATTGCACACAGATTCCTAAAGATTACCATAATGAACTTTTGCCTAAAAAGTGTCTGGATTGAGAATGATTTAGCACTACCCACACTTGCAGGATTTAAGTAATGATACAGCCATTCAGCATCCTGAAGTAACTCGTGCTGAGGTCCGATATGTGCCTGGGCAGGAGGGTGGCTGGAGGCTGAGGATGGAAGTGGGGAAAGGCAGCAGAAGGTGATACCATCTCCTGAACCTGCAGGCTGGAGCCCCTCTGCTGGGAGGACAGGCTGAGAGAGTTGGGGGGGTTCAGCCTGGAGAAGAGAAGGCTCCGGGGAGACCTTCCAGTCCCTCAAGGGGCTCCAGGAAAGCTGGGGAGGGACTCTTGGTCAGGGAGGGGAGCCCTAGGAGGAGGGGGAAGGGTTTGATCCTGAAAGAGGGGAGATGAAGATGAGATGTGGGGAAGAACTTCTTTGGTGTGAGGGTGGTGAGAGCCTGGCCCAGGTTGCCCAGAGAAGCTGTGGCTGCCCCATCCCTGGAGGGGTTGAAGGGCAGGTTGGAGGGGGCTTTGAGCGAGGTGTCCCTGTTCGGGGCAGAGGGGTTGGAATGAGATGGTCTTTAAGGTCCCTTCCAACCCAAACCTGTGAGTTTATGAGTCGATAATTAATTTTTAAATGAGTTTAAACCTCAGCCACCTGCCAGTCCCCAACTGCTCGTTCCCACCTCCAACCTGCCCCCCCCCAGAAGGCTTGTGTGGCCACACCATGAACCAAACGGAGGAACCGCTCCAGGTTAAAATAAACCCAGGGGAAGATTGCTTGTCAGCCACGTCCCTTTTCCTGGCCAAGTCCTCTCTGCAGCTGTATAAATGCCTATGCAAACACAGCGCAGGAACGAGCAGGAACAGACAACGTGGTTACTGTTTTATGCTCTCAGAAAGCTACCTGTGAACTTCACCCCCCAAGCAGTCTGTCTTAAAATAAACTATGTTCTCTCACCGCCGCTGCGAGCCGGTTCCTGGGTAACTGGTTTGCATTCCTCACGTGCTTTGGTAATAGATCAATAAATACTCAGCGGGTCTGCCCCTATTTAGACACCCAGGTGATATAAATACTAGACACAGATGAATGCAAATTGCACCGTACAAAAGCCTACGGGGTTAGGGCTGCAGATTTATGGAAGGCTGTGTGACCAGGCCCAAACAAACTCATTGGGGAGGCACCAGCTTGTCATTTTGACCTGATTATACTGTAGACGTTGCTGTTGAGTATGGTCATGGTCATTAGTCCATAGGCAAGAAAGTAAACAAGCCATTTAGCCAAGACAAGAAAGCAGAAACAAGGACAGGAAGCAGTGGAGAAATCACAGCATCACACGGGGTTGGAGAGGACCTCTGGAGATCATCTAGTCCAACCCCCTGCCAAAGCAGGGCCACCCAGAGCAGGTCCCACAGGAATGTGTCCAGGTGGGTTTGGAATATCTCCAGAGAAGGAGACTCCACCACCTCTCTGGGCAGCCTCTGCCAGGGCTCTGCCACCCTCACAATGAAGAGGTTCCTCCTCATGTTGAGATGGAACTTCTTATGTTCAAGTTTGTGCCCATTTCCTCTTGTCCTGTCCCTGGGCACCACTGAAAAAAGACTGGCCCCATCCTCCTGACACCCACCCTTGAAGTATTTATAGGCGTTCACGGATTCACGGATTTGACAGAGTTGGAAGGGACCTCTAGAGATCATCTAGTCCAACTCCCCTGCTAAGGCAGGATTGCCTAGAGCACAAAATCAGATCCCCCCTCAGTCTTCTCTTCTCCAGACTAAAAAGAAATGAGCCTACCAGTTTAGTAACAACTCAGTAACACAAAGATTTCCAAAAGCAACCAACGTGAAGAGACACGAAACCCTGCGAGGAGGATTTAATTAATAAGATGGCTGCCCCATCCCTGGAGGTGTTCAAGGCCAGGCTGGATAGAGCTTTGAGCAATCTGGTCTGGTGGGAGGTGTCCTTGCTCAGAGCAAGGAAGAGAGAAGCTGGGGAAAGAAAAATTTTAAAACAATCTTATTTTTTCTCTACAACAATAATATGCAGAGCGTTAAAGGGGTTTAAATTAATTTAATTCGTGATCACTGAAAGTAATGGCAAAATTTCCCATTTCTTTAGGGCCAGAATTTAACTTCAGAGAAAGAAATTGTATAGAATGGAATACATCTACCTAAATGCTTATACAGAAGGTAAGACTAAGTCAGTCTGATCACTCCCTTTTCTTATTCTTACATTAAAAATATTATTTGAATCTTCATTTTTCCATGTTACTCAACAAAGAGTGCAGAAGAAGTATTCCCAGAACAGAGAGAAGGCTGTGATCACCATCAAATGGAGATTTTAAAGCCGAAAGGTGACTTTAAGCACAGATAAAATGATGAACAGGATTTTCATGATTAGCTTCAAGAACTTAAAATATCCAAGAATGTAACAAGCCTGGTATATGGCAAAAAAAAATGAGGTTGGAAACAAGCAAGCAGCAAAACTGAAACTGTCTCCCATGGAGCAGATTAACATCTGGGCACAGAACCACAGTTGAGATTCCTTTTTGAGGATGTCAGCACATTTCCATGAATCTGGAGTCCAAAGAAAGGGGAAGAAACAATGAAAATATTCTTAGGCACAATTTTGAACTAAATGGAGATGAACCTCCCTCGATACAAGGGAGATGATATAAGTCGTCAACAGCTTATACGACTCAGAAGGAACCAGATGGGGAGGAAACCACAGCAGTGAGTGATGGTGAAAGCGCAGCTGGAGAGAACAAGTCACAACAGAAGACGAGACAGCCTGTACCGAGAAACGAGGTGAGCCACACCAGAATCTCCGACATTTGATTATCCAAAGGCAAAAATTAGTCTTTTCACTTCTGGCCCTCTTTTACCACAGCAGCTGCTCTTCAGCTCTCTTGTAGGTTCTCAGCTGTTGGGACAGAACAAACACATGGTCTGCTGGTGGGTATGAAAAGAGAGTTTTTAGTCGGGACAGGTGTGTTCTGGAGACATAGATGTAACCACCGTGCCATCCCAACAGCGAATCCCAGTGACAGAGGGGGACAGAGGGGGACAGACCAGCACTGACGAAGCTGTGATGGGATTTTTCCCAAGAAAGGCTGGACCAGATAATCGTTGAAAGATTATCCTTGGTCCCTTCCAACTTTGTATTCTGTGACTCAGTCAAGCAGATGCTGATCAAATCGACAGTTACCAGTGAAAAATGCAGCAAGTATATTGGAACTTAAATCACCCACTGGAGCCTGGCTCTGAACAGGTGAGTCCCTTCCTTTGCTGCATCCCAAGGCACTAATGTGTTATTAAGAGAGATCAAAGACAGGTGATGTGACCCACAAAGCTTTTTATCATTAGACATTAATTTTCTTCGCTCAGTGGTCATTAATCAGGGTTTCCCTGAAAGGAAGTAGTAGTTCAAATATTTTTCCAAATGGATAGAAAGTTTTCTTGGTTGTCTTGTATCTTCTGTAATCCCCTGCTTTTAATAAAAAAGTCTTACAAATTTTATAGCAATATACAACATCTTTGGAGTCCTCAGCATCAGAAGGACATGGAGCTGTTGGAGCGGGGCCAGAGGAGGCCATGGAGATGCTGGGAGGGCTGGAGCCCCTCTGCTGGGAGGGGGGGCTGAGACAGTTGGGGGGTTCAGCCTGGAGAAGAGAAGGCTCCAGGGGAGACCTTCGAGCCCCTTCCAGTCCCTCAAGGGGCTCCAGGAGAGATGGGGAGGGACTCTGGATGAGGGAGGGGAGCCCTAGGAGGAGGGGGAAGGGTTTGACCCTGAAAGAGGGGAGATGGAGCTGAGATGTGGGGAAGAAGTTCTTTGGTGTGAGGGTGGTGAGAGCCTGGCCCAGGTTGCCCCGAGAAGCTGTGGCTGCCCCATC